>OY015312.1:89368325-89957345 GCA_955612985.1 Cheilosia scutellata
TCCCGCTTTTTGAGAAAATTGTCCCGCGTTTTCACATTTCTTTTATGGCAACCCTATTATACTCGTATGCCCGCACTTCGTTTGTGGATAGGCAAAAGTGATGACAGCATTTGGATGAATGGATCTTGAAGAGCTCAGGCAGTTAGGTATTTCCCAAATCACTGATATTACTTTAATATTGCGTCCTTGGAACGAGAAATACAACATTATACAACAATCCACCAAAGAGACTAGATAAAAATAATGGATTAAAAGTAATTGATATTTTGCTTAGTTTGATATTGTTTTTAAATTTGCAAATTGCAGATTTGCAATTTGCAAATTGTTCAATAATAATAAATACTATATGTACCTACCCTGGTGTTGTGTTAAAATTTAGCCCAACAATGTCTGCTCTCTATCCCGTCGTTTGCTACACATAGTCCCTCTTTTACTTGGGTTGAGCATCCAAGGTCGTGGGGAATGAACGGGCATCCGAAGCTCCCATCAGCCTCTGGACCACCTCCTTGGAGCCTTAAGGCCTTAAGGGTGCCACCAAACAGGACGTGACAGGTAGTAGAAACCGGTTACGTATAGCCCGTTGGACGGAAGGCAGACTTGTAACCGTCGATAAACAGCGAACAGACTTCGGCTGGTGAGCCTGACACCCGTCAGAGGAGACTCTCACTGACAGATACGAAATGTCCATAACGACAGGCGGTAGGTAAAGACAAAGAGTGAGGGAAGAACGATCCCCTTAGGCAACACTCGGACTCGTGGGATAAATAGACATACCAAAAAAGTGACGCAAAAGCCATGTTCAATGGGTGGAGGGACGACGATTTTGCAAATCACCCCCCCGTTGGTGCAACGTGTTACTAACGTCATATACGATTTTAAAGATTGAGTTTGAAGCTTCCATTTAAGTTTGTTGTCAATGAAAACACCGAGATAATTGTAGTAATCAACTGATTTAACATTGAAACAACTAGTTGAACAGTGTCCAACAACGGTGAAGTTGTGCCTCCCACATGTATGTAGTGGTAAGCAAAACTTCTAACAAAGACTTGAGTGAAAAATTAACTCAAAATTTTCTAAAACATCTTGTGATAGGTTGAAGTTCATTATTTTTGTTTCTTGTCTGATAATAAGCTTGTGGGCGAACTGCCTAAATCATACAGACCTATCAGTCTATCATCATTTGTTCTTAAAACCATGGAAAGACTTATCGATGTTCATATTAGAGGTCAGCTAGAAATTTCTAACTTTCTCCACCCAAGTCAATTTTTTATTTATTTTTTTTTTTTTATAATTGACACGCGCTAAAGAGTTTATGACTACTCTTATGGTGTAGTGTGATGTACACAGCGCGGGCGTTAAGGAAAATGGGATAGAGAAGATAGGAGATACCGATGCACATTGGTTTAAATGTTTGTAAATTGTAACAAGGAGGAAAAACAGAGTTTGGTAAAGCATTCCACATTCGTGTTGTACGGCTTATGAATGAATCTCTATATATCATAGTACGACCGAAGATAGGCTGAATGGTAAACTGATGAGCATTCCTAGCATGGCGAGTATTGCGGTTGAATTTCTGAAGGGGTGGAATACAGCTGGCGATTTCGTTTGAGCACTGTTTGTTAAAAAAGCGATAAAATAGCGAGAGACACGCAACATTTCTGCGATGTTCAAGCGAATTAATAGAGTGCGATATTTATGTCTCCGATAAGTTTTAACGCACGATTCTGGATCCTATCCAGTAGGCGCAATATGGTTTTGGGCGCACCAGACCAGATATGAGAATTGTACTCAAGTTTTGGGCGAATGAACGCCTTGTATATTGTATCCAGATCAGAAGGGGTAAAATATTTCTTGCACCTTTTGAGAAAACCTAGACATTTCGCAGCATTCTTGGCGACTTCGTGTACATGGTCATTCCAACGTAGGTTGTCATGAACGCACATACCGAGAATGGAAAGTCTTTCGGTTTCGGTGATGCAAGTGCCATTCATGGATAATGGCTGTAGGTCCGGGTTTCGCTTTAGAGACAGCAGACAGCATTGTGTTTTCGAAGCATTAAATTCCACTCTATTGGCTGAACCCCATATTAAAATGCTGTCAAGGTCGGAATTTAATGAGCTTAACATACGTTGCCGTTCCAGTTCTACGACCGAAGAGCAGGGACGTGAGTCCTGGAAAGAATATGAGAAGCTAAGTGTGCTGTCATCAGCGAAGGAATGGATTGGATTAGATGTTGCAGACAAGAGATCATTTATAAAAATGAGAAAGAGAGTCGGAGACAAAACGGAGCCTTGGGGGACACCATCATTTATATGGTGAGTTTCAGACTTGAAACCATCCAAAACAACTTGAATTGAACGTATGTAATTGTTCCAAATCGGCTCACGGCTGTCTAATCCCAAATATACTGGAAAAATCCCCCACACGGCGTATTCCATTATATGTATAGAGGGAAACGCGGTTGGAAAGTTTTAGAAGACTATAGTCTGTCCAACAAAAATTGTCAGTACAGGGAAGATAGTATGTTTGTCTCTCAGTCTGGTTGCAATGAATTACATAAATCGGTCCCTCTTTAAAGCTCTCATAGGGTTGCCAAAGTTTGTATGATAAATCGCCATTAATCAGAGAGCAATACCATTAGAGTTGCCACCTTCCAATTTAAAACAAGAATATTGTTGAACGAAATAAATTGCAACGAAATAAATTGCGTTTAAGTTTTCCTCAGCATCAAGCGGTAAGATAATAGGAGCGTTTTTTTAAGAGTATCCCCAGTAGGTCTTATCGCTTTTTAGCTTCTTTTCTAACAAAAACAGGCAATAAGAAAATACATAGAATATACATAGAAACATATTCATAGGTACATGCAATTTTGTATAAAAATATGACCCGGCAGTGCAGATCTTCGCAGAAACAATAGCAAAAAAAGGGTCATAAAATCCTTTCAAGGCGTTATGATTACTGGGGACGAGTGACCGGATGTGGTAAAAACCCAGCGAGCGACATGAAGCAGTATACCTGCCGTCATTTTGATATTTCAATCTGAAAAACTGTTTGATGAACAAAAGACAAAGTAGCAAATATGTGTATAACAAAAATGCTAATATATGCTCTACAAAGTGTAATATGCATTTATACCAAAATATGTACAAATATGCCCTAACGAATAGGGATCAAAATACGTAGATAACACATATTTCGGTAGGTATATTAAAATTTATAAAACGACCTCCCAAAAACCCTTCTCGGTCATGAATCCGGTTGCTCTATTAATTTAAAACAATATCACTACAACGCACTTACGAACACTTGTTGCACTTTAATGAATTGAATGAATCTCACGAATAAACCTTTTTTCTAAATGTCAAAATTGAAAAACTTTTTTATTTTGCAACCTTTAACTTCATATTAACGAATCCTTCAGAAATAAAAATAAATTAAATTAAAGTTAAAATTGTATGGCAACACCCCACATAATAATCTGTTCTCAAAAGCACCAAAACCGAAAGTTCTTTGACAAAATCCATAGAAACAGCCTTAATGATATGTTTTCATTGTATGCATGGTAACACTCTGCGGATGATAGCGTAACGGATACAGTAGTTGGCAGCCCTTTTTTTTATACAGTAGTTGGCACCCCTCGGTTCAATAGCGATTTGCTCTGTTCCAGTTACTTTTTTCGATAAAGATTTTGTTTTTTCCAATAATATAATAAATTTGTAATAATTTCCAGCAGTTCTTATATTAAAGGCTCTCTTCAGTCGATTTACATAAATCAAATTGTAAACGGCTATCAGTGAAATTTTTTTTAGCGTGAAATATTGTGAATTTTCATAAGGACTTCCAATTTGGTAAGTATAGACTTTTTCTGAAATCCTTAAAATAAGTAAAAATTTGTTAGCTATTTTAAATGGCAATATGTTAAATTTTATTAATTTAAGTTTAAATATTCAAATTATTTACTAATATATTAAATAAGAGGGGTGCCAATAACTGTATAAAAAAAAAGCCATTGTTTCAATTATTGGCAGGGGGTGACAATAACTGTCGCATATGAGACTACAGTTGTTGGCACTGCCAACAACTACTGTACTTTTGATGGTGCCAACAACTGTAGTATACGAAGGTTATTTGTTTCAGATTTTTGAAAATGCCTAATAAGAAAAAAATTTATTATATAGGTATATACAATTAATTTTATTTACTTTTTTCTCTATATTTAACATTAATGGATTTATATATACTTTCTTTCTTCCTTCCTTAAATAAAAACTTATAAAAGCGTCGCATTCTTGTTATTTTTTAAATACAATTATTTTTATTTACTTTTCTTTTTATTGTATATCTTGTATTTAAAACAAATGGATTTATATTTTGTTTCATTAATTTCAAATATCGGAGCGTTAAATACATTTTAATAAATCGGTAGATACTATTTTATCACATTTTTGGGTGCCAACTACTGTAGTTCCGTAGGTTGCCAACTACTGTACAGGGGTGCCAACTACTGTAGGTTTTGATAGTCATTTTTTATAATCCATTTAATTCCAAATTAAAACAATTAAACTCGAAATTTTAAATTTTAAGTAAAAAGAAAATTCAATAAGGAATATAAATGTATAACATTTTAAAATCGCGATTAAAATAACAAATCTACGCTTGTTTAAAGTCAAAATTTCCTTATGGGTGCCAACTACTGTACCCGTTACGCTACAGCGCGTTTCAATTCACTTGGCCAACCGTCGCACAGTGTGTTATTTCACAGATCTAGCGGAATTTTATGCAAAATTCAAAGTCGGCCAAATGATAATATTTTGGTATGATATGAAAGGTAAAACATCAGACAATAACATGCTAAAAACAAAAAAAAAATTAAAACGTTATTTACCGTTGTCTGACATCTCAAACAGAAGCTTAACTTGAGCAAAATTATTTTTTGATAGTTTGTTGCATTTTTCGTGTCCAATTGACCGTTCTGTGTTTATTGCAATAAGCAGTTAGTGCACGAAATATAATTTTTTTATTATTCTTTGGTATATTCTAAGTTTTCAAGGTAAGTAAGAATTTTCTGTGAACTTAAAAAAGTGAAGAAATCTTCGTTTTGTTGGGAGGCCTTACGCCAGGATTTTTTTTTTTTGTGTTTAGTGATTTTGTGAAGCGTTTTAAAAATGTATCCACATGTATCCCTCGTGTAATAGTGCTTAAAATGTTCTCCTATGTTTTATTTGTCAGAATCCATTCACAGATTTTGCTCTTGAGTGCTCACCCCATACAAATTTTTTTGTTTTGCATAGGCCTACACTCACAGAAAAAAATTGTAATATTTACAATTTTCTGCGTAAAATTTACAATTTTAATTGTAACTATAGTCATTACAATTTAATAGTAAATTTCGCTTATTTTTTTACTATTTTCAATTGTAATTTGTTTTTTTTTTTTTTTTTTCGTAGGTATATGTACTTAGAATTATTAAATAAATAATTAGCAAAACTCTGAAAAACCTTACAGAAATACATATATAACGTAATTGAACAGATAAATATAAAAAAAAACAATATTTTCAATCGCGAAACAAATAAAGTTCCGCTAGATGTCTGAAATAACACACTGTGCGTCGGTTGCGCAGAGAGAGGATTTAAGAGAATATACACGATACAAAACAAAACACAAAAACAAAATACACAGAAACCTGCGCAGTAGAATGGCCAAGTGAATTGAAACGCACTGTAATAACAATAGCAAGCGAACACAAAACGATCATGGATCATGCTCATTCTGCCCGCGGATGTATGGTGTGGCAGACTGGTTGTGGTGGGCTGCATGCGAATTTTAGGAAAATGCCAACAACAATTCCTTGGTAAGGAATTTAGGTGTTCTCGATGTTCCTGGAGCGTTGATTGGTGGTGGTAGCTTAGCTTTTATTTCAATGCCACTTACAGACCACTTGTTCAAACGTTCCCCGATAGGCCAAGCGACAGAAAAATGTGCAAAAAAAACATACCTTTATACGGTTCCAAATGAAGCTGTGCCTTAAAGATAGATTTTAAACAAAGAGAAAAACTCACCATAAAATCGTTTTATGTAATTATGACCATTCACATGAGAGCGACAAACTACCTACGAACGAACGAATATTCGCAAGTCCGTTCACATGAACACTTTTCTAGGTGGAGGCAGTTCACGAATTTCAGCCATCAGTTTCTACCCGCATGTAGGTATACATAGAGTGAAAAACCGAAGCAGGGAGAAGAAACCCATCAAGTGAAAGCGGTCCCCAAACAAAGGGAAACGGACATTTTCATTCGAATTATAGCAGAGGTATGTTTTATTAATTAGTCATGGGTTTGGACGATTAATGATCAGATTTTTTTGGACAGGTGTTGGATTTAGGCCACTGGTCGTAGTAACGATCCAGACCTCTGTGAATTTTTTTGTTTGTTTAACGCCATCCTCTGGAATTGCAGCCATTCGCATCTCCTAGACGGTCGTATTACGCTTATACGCTCCAAGCTCAAAGTTAGCGATAAGTAGCGTCCCACGAAGAACCGTGGGAGATCCCGTAGCGATTAAGGTAGCAGTTCAGCGATTGTGCAACGGTCACAAGAACCGTAGATTGAAGACAAAGCCCCGTATACGTCATCAGTTTTAATATGTTTCAACGGTGAAATTATCCCAAGGTGAAAAAGCCAGGGATTCTCCACTGCGGACTCTAAAAGCCACCGCAATTACGCCTCCTAAATATCTGCGACAAAAAGTCCCTCACGGAGGACAATCGAAGGACGATATAATTAAATTAGTATATGAATTTGTGAGCGAGTGTTAATTCGATAGCTTAATTTTAATTTTTAATTTTTGAATTTTTTTGATTAAGTTAAATTTTCTTTAAGTTAGTTTTGATTTTTTTTGCAATTGCCAAGTGTTCTGTCGCTGAACCAAACGGTCGCGTGAATAGGGTTTGTGTTTCCCAAATTTTAGGGATCCAAGTGCTACGCGCAGGACGACGAGGGATCCTCACCACCTAACCGTAACCGTAAGTCTTTTTTTTTCTTTTTTCTTTTTTTATATTTTTGTGAATTCCATATTATATAGTAGGTAAGTAGATTTTTAGTTTTTTTTTTTGGTTTAAAGATAGTGATACATCTTGGCAGTATAATTTCATTTTAGGTCAGTTTAAGTTTTTTTTTTATTTTCTTTTGTTTTGAATTGTTTTTTTTTTTTTTTTTTTTTTTTTTTGAATTGAGAACTAGCATCAATATTAATTTAAACTTTGAGCCTCGCATGAATAAAGATTTTATGTCGATATTATGCATTTGAAAGTGTTTCTTTGCCCTAACATGGAGTAGGCATTGAAGTGATTGTGGTGTGTGGGTTGTTTGGAAGGCCGTCTTTCCGCCGGTCTAGTTGGGGTAACGACGTAATACGCGACAGATGACTTCACGAGACTAGGACATGATCAACTCAGACTGACGACTAACTGGATTTAGGAGATTAAGGGGCCATCTTCAATATTTTGGCCGAGAAGATGGGCATGGATAAGGATATGCCACTCTAGGCATGGGGAGGGAACAACAGGCACATCTCAGGAACGAGTCGAACCTGTACGGAGGAATGATAGTGGAAAGCTGGAAAGATGTATAGATTAGGTTAGTTTTAAATGGATTAGAGTAGTTTAGCGCGTATGTTTTGGTGTCGGGTAGAGTAGGGTTAGATTAGTTTAGTTTAGGGTTAGTATTCCTATGCATCTGACTTTCCATCCTTGTTCCTCGGTATGGGCACAGGTTCTATTGAGTATTTCCTTTCCTTATTTTCTATCTTGCTATTATTTTCACTTTCTTCTACCATTTTTTTTTTTGTCCGTCCTTCTTTTGTTTTGTTTTCTGGCACGAGTGGAACAAGAACAAGAACTACCCCCGTCCGACGAGTTTAGCCGTGTAACCGCGAGCGTGCCACCGTCCTCTTCCTCCATGCCAAAGATGCCTCTGTGCCCTGACCTCAGCCAACAAACTTAAGGAACTTAACCTCAAATTGTACTACCTGGATGTAGACGTGTGTGATTTAGCAGCAGCCAAAGAAATGCAATCCACTTTAGAACAATTTGTAAAAAGTGTATAATGCTTCTGTGCTCATAGTTCCAAGCGCCAAACTGACTTTAAGGAATTTATTTCCAAAATCCAGAGCACAAGGTCCTAAATGTATGCACAACATTTAGTGCCACAAACACAAAGTGACATTGTCTGGTCTAAGTTACTCTCTGAGAAAAACGCTATGGGTGAGTTTATGTTTCAGAAATTGATTACCTAATTACATGCTAACATAACATGTGCTGCCTCATAGCAGTGCAGCTGCAGAAAGATGTTTCTCCAACCTAAATAATATCAAAACAAAGTTGAGAAACAAATTAGATGTAAAAACAGTAAATAATATTCTATTTGCAAAAACATTACTGCAATGCAACAACGACAATAATGACACTTATGATCCGGTATAAACTTTAATTTCTTTATTGAATTCAAATTTGTAGATGGAAAATACCTGCGTAATAGAATATGTTAGGGAAACTAAGTTAATTTATATAATTATAATAAAAAATGAAAAAAAAAAAACACAATTATTTTACTTCACAAGTTTTTTTTTATTTATCACTGTTTATTTCACTCTTTTGTTGCTTAAGTTTCAATTTTATAATAATATTAATTTCCTTAATATTAGCAAGAAGAATGGAGGTGTTGGCTAAATGAATGCGCGCAATCAACTAGTCGTTAGGCAATCGTTAAACTACCAAACAAAACACAATATTTTATCGGTTAGCGGTTATCGGTCCACTCTCTCTGCTGAAGAAGACAAAGCTTGAGAGATAACTACATTGGACGACGTGAGACTGTACCTTCTTTACGAGCCGACTTGATGATTATCAAGAGACTAGTAAACAAGGTACTATTGGTTAACAAACCAAACAACCGTTGGTATGTATTATGTAGCAATATGATATTTTAACGATATTTTATCACTATATTCTTATTTATTAATGTGCGTATTAATAAAATAATAGACTAAAACATTATAAAGATTGTAATTACTTTTCATTTCACTACGATTTATATCAAAACACTATCTCGGCGCTACGCTTATGCAAATTTAAAGTGGGAACGCTGTGGTTAATGGCCGTGGGACGTGGGAGGTATTGCAGAATGCCAAACTGAGTCCCACAGTTGTTGGGGTTTAATACCAGCGAATTTATGAGAGTGTTTGTGTGAGAATTGAGGAAGTCAAGCGACTTCGAACAAAGAGGAAACCTAGAAGACATTTCTTGGCTGACCAGCTTTTGTGAGAGTTGTTTTTAAAAAGTTTTTGGAATATATTAGTATTGCGAAAAAGCAATTTTTGGTAATTTTTGAAAAAGTAGTGTGGAGTAAAAATATTAGAGTAGAGAGTAGAAGAAAGTGTGAAGTGAAAAATAAAAATGAAGAAATGATAAAGGAGGTCAAAAGTTTCAGAAGGACACACGATATCACAAGTCAAGACAAGCCAGTCTCCAAATTAAATTTTGTATTGCCAAAATCCTAAACTCGTTACTTTGGGTTTTCACTACCTAACTCAATGAAGATCTAACTCCAACGGACTATTTATAATGCTGTGCAAATTATTGTTTCATTCGGAATCCCCATTTTAGAATTGCAGGTACCTACCTACGAAGGTTTCTTTACCGTAAAATTACGTGGCGCCCACTAAGTTTGAAGGAAGATATAAAAGGTCCAGATAGGTAAAATACAAAGGTAATTACATGTTGATTCAGGTGAATCGATAACAATCGTTCACTTAGATAACGTTCACTCCATCGCTGAGCGAAGCTGAACGCAGCACACTTCCAGTGGCCGTTGTTGCAATTGTTCGCGATCTTGTTGTAGTAATCTGTGGTATTGTAAGTGAAATTTCGTCATTTCGAACTTTCCTCTCGGGCAGCGGCGACTGCATTTTTTTGTGTTATAGTTTTGTTTCCCTAATTAAATTAAATAATAGTAGAGTTTGATCGCGGTAATAATTTTGCAACACTGGGGTAGGGTAACATTAACAGAAACAAAACTGCAAATCGTGAGCCGCAGCAGCATTGCATGCGCCAAAAAATCGAGATAAGGCATCAACTGCCACATTTTGAAAGTGCTCGCTGCTGAACCAGAAATGGAGCTCAAATCCTCCTTTTTTTTCTCGAAGTTTCCTCTTGAGGGCAGTAAGTCTACTACCGGGGTACTCAAAAGAAATTTAAATTGATGTCCTGTTTCTTGGTATCCCATAGCGTTGGGTTTTGCTGGGTCTACTCTCTGTCTAAACAGAGCCTGTAGGCCCAACGAAGACTCAAAATTTCCCTTTGCAATACATTTTCTCAGGAGCATTAAAATTAGTAACATAAATGTTACATTTTGAAATCGTACTATTGGGCATTGTTGCTCTACGCAATTGACTTAAGGTAGGTATAATAGATCCTGCGTAGAAAGAAGAGGGCTTACGCAAATTCCCAGTTGAAGGAGGTCGAAGCCAAGCAACTGGCTACTAGCTACAAAATCGGAACGCAGCCTTTTCGAGACAGCGAAACCTAGTCACCGAAGCGCAATGTATAGTCGATGTATTTAAGCAGCATTTCCAGCAACTCCTTAATGGGCATCATGTAGAGAAAGCGATAGGGCAAGAAGGGACACCCCGTCCAGTCAATGAAGAACTAGTTTCACCACCTAGTATAGAAGAACAACAAGGCCACAGGCTCTGTTGGTTTACCAGCGGAGCTGTTTAAATACGGTGTTTATGTTTTGTAAGAAAGCATGCACCGAATCATCAACCAAGTATGGGTGGAAGAAAGCATGCCCGATGTCTGATATCAGCTCCATATTCCACATTTACAAAAAAGGCGATCCTATGTCTTGCAGGAACTATCGAGGCATAGTGCGCAGGACAGGTGTCAATACGGAAGGCACTATCTTCAACAGGTCCGTCCAGCTGCTGGGCTATGCGGACAATTTCTACATCATCGCCATCGGTCGCTCCCAGCGTGCCGTGGTAGAAGCGTTCACGGCGATTGAAGAACAGGTTAAATCCATTATGGCCTGGAAGTAAATGAGGACAGGACTAAGTACTACATGCTATCAACAAACAAACAAGCATCTGGGCCACCGCCTAGGACAAAACGTCACTATTGATAGAAACAATTTCGAGGTAGGTAAGGAGTTCACCTACCATGGAGTAAACATGAACTCCAGGAATGACACCCTAGTGGAGATCCGGAAAAGAATTACCCTAGGAAACCGTTGCTACTTCGGTTTGGCAAACCAACGGGGTTCAAAACTCCTAACTCGAAGGATGAAATTTGTGCTCTACAAAACCCTTATTCTGCCAGTTCTGCTTATGACGCCGGGTGCTGGACGATAAGCAAGAAGGGAGAGCGGATACTGGGCTCGTTCGAAAGAAAAATACTTCGGCGGAGACTCTTCACGGGTCGGGAGCCCGATAAGAAAAGAGAGCTAGTGAATTTTCTTTCATGTGGTTAAGGTGTTCAAAGTTCAATCTCAATGTTCTCGTTTAATAATTAAAGATGAGCTAAAAAAAAAAAAATACATACATGGTATAATGACAGTTTGGACATGACATAACTACCTACTCAATAAAATTACAAAATGTTGAAATATTTCCACTTCTTATTTTAAATTGATATAAAAGATCATCTGTATTTTTCATGGCACCTCGCAAAAGTGTAAATAAAACAGGATGAACGTATTATCAACCAAAAATGCCATTGCCACACTTTAGAACATTTAAAAAAAACTTATGATTTTGAAAAAAGTGTTTTCAAACATATCTATATTTTCGAGTTTAAGAATATTCAAAACTAATTTTTATTCGAAAATGTAAAAAAATGTTGTCGAACCCCTTCACATGTCTTGTGATCTTGCACTAGCACAAAAGATGTGGTGCAAAATTGTGCAAAGTAGCGCAGTGGTTAGTGTGCTGGGCTATCCCCAGAAAAAAACAAATTTTTTCTACTGCGCTACCTCTCGCGAACGTCTGACAAACATCCGAGAGTATGACTGTCCTGAAAAAGCTTCTCAATTCAGCCGTTCGGACTCGGCATAAAATTGTAGGTCCCTTCCATTCGTTCCAAAAATAGAAACTCACACAAAACTCATGGTTGCGAGAAGCTAGGCCTTGGGTGTCTACCGCCTGTTGGGCCGCCTATTTATTTATTTTTTTAGAGTCTCTATGGTCGAATAAAAGAAATCGGTTGAAAATTAATATTATAAAATCCATCATTTGTAGAAAAGTGAACTAAAGTTTCTCATTAAGAATTTTTTTCTTAAAATCGAAAATTCAAGATCAAAGGGCTGAAAAATATAATGACACTAATAGATATGTAAGTCAAAATTATTACATGCCTCATTTATCGTTTTTCAAAATTCGTCCTATAAAGGTTGAAAAACTTTTCAAAATAACTTTTCTATTTCGACCTTACTACGCTGAACTTGCCATTATACTCATAAAATTATTTATGTCAGTTCAAGGTATGCTTTTAATTGTTAGGCAATACTTCACCGAGTATTTTGAGCTAACATACATCTTTCTGGTCCATCCGGAGGGTGAGATATAATAAATTGAAAATAAATCTTATTTGGCCAGGTGCGAAAAAAACTGCTTTCTCGATTGCAGTTGTGCTCAGGGGTAGTTTTATATTGCGTTCTAAAAATATAATGAATGCTCGCACCTCGCACAACAAGCATTCAGCATGCGCATGTATGACGTAGTTGAATTTGATGTAGGGAATGAATAAGTATAAAACAAACTATTTACATATGTACGTACATATAAGTAGTATGTGATGCGTAAATAGGTTTGCACAATGGTAAATACATATATTTGTGATCTGCAGCTATGGAAAGTGTAACGATATGATCGCGTAGTGTAAATAATCAAATCATACCTGTGACGAGTTTTCATTTATGTGAAATAGCTATTATGTCCAATGTCCACTGACTTTGACTTAGGACTTTAGGTACAGGTTGCGTAAGGACTAAGTTGGTAACTGGGGAGGGGTAAAGAGGTGGTAGGGACTAACTCTGGAACTATTCGGCCGATTTTAAAAATTCTTTCAACATTGTACTAGCTACATCCCCCGGATCAGTATAGGTTACTTAGGGAGAGGATGGGGGAGGGGAAAAGGGGGTATAGGGGCTATCTTCGGAACTACTCGGCCATTGCTGGAGTTGGACTCCGACAGCCATGCTTTTCACATGGACAGCTATATGTTACATGTTCGCGTGTGAGCTGCAGTTGTTTATACTTGCGCCCACTAAAATAATAACGTGTATAGTTTACAAAAAGGCATTGGGATAAAATATTTTGTAAGCTTAAAATAGAGCAAAATATATAAACAAACGTGCAATGATAACTCAAATAAATTAATAAAATTGTGATGATAATCGTAAACTCCAACGTTATTCAATTCATAAATATGTTTATGATTGAAAGTAGTTTGATTAATTTTAGTTTTATTTAAAAGAAAAGAAACCGGCGAGCGGAGCCGCGGGCATTTGCTAGTTTATTAAATAAGTTAACAAACAAAATTACATTTCATTCACAGCCATAGTAATTAAGAAAAAAAAAAAATAAACACAGAGGTGATTAAGTGGTGTGACCATTGGTGTTTCAAAAAATCCAAGAAAATGTAGCTTTTTAAGCTTAAATCTTCCAAATTTTGTCTTGTTCCTGAAAGGAGACATATAGATATGGCAACATAGGTATATGTAAAAAGTTTTGATTTTGTAAGTCTTAGCCGCATATTTTACTCCTTTTTTTCAACATAATAAAGACAGCTATGGCATACTTCGTAGCGGTGGTCTGTGTAAATGTGCCCTTGGCAAATACTGCACACCGTTTTTGTATTTTTATCACGTGTCATAGGACATAAAAAGCACCTTCCCTGCTTTGGAATCTTCTTTTGAGGTTCTCTTAATAATATCCTCGCAATGCTGTGGATCGCCTTCCATTGATTCTCGATGCACTATTTCGATGGTACTACTGCAATTATTGTGGAACATTTTGTAATGTAATTCTGAAATCATTCATCAACTTACCTAGAATTCCAAAAATTAAAAAAAAAATATTCACTTGTCTTTTAAAAATAAAAGTCAGTGCACTCTTCAAAATTAACCACTTTTAATTTAAAAAATTTAACCGTTTTAATTTTGAAATGGGGTGAATATGCATTCATAGTTCATTTATTTATTGAAAGCTTACACATTAAGATAACGATAATCTTATAGACTAGTGCAAGGCTTAAATATAATTCATTCAATGAAAACAACAAGCTACATAACATGTTAAACGTTAGGTTGATTGAAAATTTTTAAGGGTATTCTCTTTCTGTTTTTAGGTTGAGAAGATAATATTACATTAGATACAACTTAAATTCATTGACTCAAAGAAATGGCAAACACATAGCTTTTATGGAATAGGTTAGGTTAGGTTTGAGGGAAGTGCACAGCTTTAGAGGTGCTGTGCTACCACGGGGAACTTTTGGTCCATTGTGATCCCTTTGTTTTGGTCGTGGATAAAAATTTTCATTTTATTGGACAACACAAAAAACATGCATAAACACTTTACCTGATTTCTAGGGGTTATTCCTTGGCGGAGTTGGTCTACGAAAACCAACCCGTACTTTTAACAAACCTGATTGTGTCCGTCAATGGTACCTTCACTATGTCCTCTAGTTCTCCGAAAAGTCTGTCTCCCAGATATCGGAGTCGACTAGTTTGGAGGTTTGGGCATTCGCAGAGCAGGTGCTTGATGGTCTCCGTTTCTTCTGTGTCTTGACAGCTCCTGCAGTAGTCTGGTGAGTTGATGCCCAGTCTTGTGGCCATGGTACCAATGGTACAGTGGCCTGTCAGTACACCAGTTAAGATTCGAATGTCTCGCTTATTCATTTTCAGAATACATCTTGTTCTTTTTTCATCGATTCTTGGCCAAAGGCTACGGGATATAGCACAGTCGTGTCTGTTAGACCAGGTGGTGTTAATTTTTTCCCTTGATTTTTGGTCAATATTTCTTTTTGCTACACTAAGTGGGATGTCTTTTGATGCAATGATATTTACTGCATCAAGCTCCGACCCAGTTCTTGCTAGCTCGTCTGCTTTTTCATTTCCATCAATGTCACTATGTCCGGGAACCCAGCAGAGAGTGACCTTGTGTTTCTTTAATATGGAATATACAATATACAATATACAATATAGGTATGTACATCTCTGTTTTCACAAACAAGAATAAAATATTAAAGCATGAGTGTTAATAAAATGAAATATTAGTCAGAAATTGTCTGGAAATAAGACTGTAACCCATTGCGAAACTGCGCAATGGTACTTGACCTTGTTAAAAGTCGTGGGAGGGAGTTCCAAAGACGGGTTATATTAATGAAGAACTGGCGCTCAGAAGAAAGATAACGGTATCGTTGATGAACACGCTATTGGGATCTGTTTGATGAAGCAAAACGTAGTCTTTTAAATAAATAACTGGGTTGATGTGTGTGAATTACTTACATTGAATAACAATATGAGTGATCTAAAACGTAAAAGATGGTCAAAGGAGATATTATAGATTTGTCAGGAGAAATCGGAGATATGATCAAAGCCCTCAAGCCATAGATGTAACGCGCAGTGTTATTAAAAGCAACATTAAGCTTCCTTTTGCTGATTGCATCACATCTGCAGAAAATTCCACAGCCATATGTGATGATTGGAACAACGAGTGTCCTTGCAAGTAGCAATCGTGTGTTCAATGGCGTATAGTGTTGTGAGGCCCACAACATTCGCAGTACACCATAAACTCTATATTCTACGGTCGAGCCGTTTAGACGAATAACAGGAAAATATGATAGGTCGACGGGCTTCCGACTAATCACTAAACATTTGGATTTATTAGGATTGAGAAAAAGTCAGTTCCTCTCCGCCCATACTGAAATCTTTTCCAGATCTGTGTTGAATCTACTTGCGCAGTCTTCGATCAAACCAAGAGGGCAACTTCTGAACAATTGTACATCATCAGCATACATATGTACAGAAGATGAACTGACTATGGAAGGGAGCTCGTTGACGTATAAGGAAAAGAGAAGAGGTCCTAGTATGGAACCCTGAGGGACTCCTCTCGTTGTTGAGAGAAACTCAGATAACATATGACCGATCGAAACAGCTTGTTTTCTGAACCTAAGATAGGAAGACATTAATCTAACGGCCGATGTTGAAAACTGGTAGCAGTAAGCTAGTTTGTTGCACAAATTGTCGTGATCCACTGTGTCAAATGCTTTCGAAAAATCGAGAAGAACTAAAAAAGTAGCTTTACCATCATCTATAGCCATCCTTATATCCTCCACAACATTGATAACAGCGGTTGTACAACTGTGGTATCGTCGGAAACCGGATTGCATTTCATGGCTATTAGGGCTCTTTTGAATCGGTAGGACTTTCGCTAGCTTCCATTGGATAGGAAAAACACTAGTTGCTAAGATGGTGTTGAAAATATGTGTAACAGAGGGTAGTATAATTAGTAAAATGGCCTTAGCAAAAACAGGGTGAATTCCATTTATACCGACCGCAGACGATTTTATCGATAAAACACTTGCAACCACGTCCGGGCTTTCAACACCGGAGAACTCGAACATTCGTTCATTTGAGTTTTGAGTACCAAATTGGGGGTCGGGGGTGCTTTGAGGGCTAGATTCAGAATTGGAAAAGGAAGTGTCACAAAGGTGTGATTAAGTTCGTTTACATCGATATTGGTTTCAAGGCAAGTGTTACGCTTTCCAATTCCAATGTCTCGCAGATTTTTCCAAAGTTGTCAACTTTTCATTCCTGGGTTTAATTTATTATAGTACATTTGCTTTTTCGCATTACGAATTTTGGAAACGACCTGATTGCGTAGTGTATACGGTAAAGACGTAGATGGAAATCTATTCGAAAGCGTTTCCACACATTGTAGGCACCATTACGTTGTAAGATGAGCGTACGAATCTCGTTAGAAAACCAGCTGCATTGGTCATTCTTAGTTAATTTAACTTTTATAGGAACATGATTATTAAAAAGTGTGTTAATATTCCGGGTTAAAAACTCAATTTGATCACAAGGGCAGGGCATACATAGCACACGCTCCCATTTGACATTTTGGGCGCTTTGTTCCAGGCTTCGGTAGTTAATATGATCAAAATCTCTATATTCATAAGTTACTACAGATAATATCAGATGAAAATCAAAAGTTAAATATATTAGATCATGTCTGGAGAAGGCAGGTGCTGACAGTTGATCATACAATAATTTAAATTTGGTATCACTAACAAAGAAAACGTCTAATAATGTACTAGATTCTGAAGTAAAATGAGTGGCGAACGTCATATTGACCGGAAACAAATTAAGTGCCGTTGACAAGAGAACTTTCTGCGAAAAGGTTACTGTTTAAATCACCACCAACTATTATTTTGGAGTAAGATACGGAGATTGTTTCTAATAGTTCAAGCAATGGCGTGATGTCAATATTTTTATTAGGTCTATAAACGGACCCGAGGAGCAAGCTGTTTGTTCCCGATAGGAGCTCAACAAAAACATAGTCGCTCTGACTGCCCACTCCGGACTTACACTTCAACTTGCATGATATGCCCTTACGTACATAAATTGCTGATCCACCTCGATCTCTTCCAATTCTATCACCACGAAAGAGCCTGTAACCATCCACTCCATAGACACTGTCATTTAGATCACTTTTAAACCATGTTTCTGAGACACAGACAGCATCAACCTTAGAACCCACAAACAAATCCCTGAACTCATCCAGTTTTGGGTGCAAGCTTTGAGCATTTATATGACAAACCTGCAGACCGTTCTTTTGGTTGCTTAATACGCGTATCATAGAACGAACGACCCCATCATTGTTTCCGTTCATAGGAACTCCACGAACCTCACTAATTTCCATCACTAAAGATTAAGCGTATTATATATAGGTATAGTACGTACAGCCTGTCGAAACAGTCAAACCAATAAAACGATTTAAAGATAAAAACCAAAAATACAGAAAAGAAAAAAGAGATTTATTACGTATATAAAATTAGAAAGAGCCAAGGAAAGAATGAATTAAAAATAATAATTAAAAGAAATATGAAATATAATAATTTTAATAATAATAATACTAAGTAGTTTGGGAAGCGCCTTAATTATCCATGTGGGCTGGCAATTCCTTATGCGTGTGATGTTATCGATATGAATAGCTTCATCAGCAGAGTGACACTTGACATATACGAGACCACGAAGAGTATAAACAGAAGACAGTTTGTTTTGTTTTTTTAATTCAAGTGCGCGTGTAGTAAATTGTTATTCAAGTGCCGCGTGTAGTAAATTGTTATTGTTTTTCGTAGGGTTAAAACATTACTCTTTCCATCTGTGAGCAGCAATGTTCAGTCCATTCAACACGTCTTCAACCGATCCCTACCAGCAAATTCAGCACAATTAATTTCTTCAATGTAATAAAATCCACTTTTGTTTATTATATTGATGCTCTGAAGTTTGAAGATGTGCCTTTGTGAGTTTCACGCGAGTCGTGGCATGATGTTTACGATCGAATCAGCCTCATTATCTTAGCTTGTTTTGAGCATGCGAAAAAATGTAATGTTTAAAGACGTGTGCATAAAATCAAAATTCTTACCTAGGACAAATCGGTAAACCTAGTCAATGCGGAACAATAAATAAAAAAATATTAATATAAACCGTACATCTATGACTAATAAAAAAACTATAAGTCACTAATATAAATTCAATTCTTAAATACTGACCAATAACATTATGTACGTGCAGTGGTGGTTATTGTATTTTATTTAGTTCCATTATTTTACATTAATATAGAACTCAATGTTAAAGCGAAATGTACACAATATTTAATGTTTAAATCTATTATCATGAAATGTAAGAGAGATCTCTTGCACAACATCACTACAATACATTTAAACTTACTGCTTTCCATCTACAAAAGGTTATTCCCGCCACAAGAACCATCATTTGCTAAGACCCAGCAATTGACTTTGAAAATGCCCGAAGAAAAAAAGGAGATATAAGCCAAGAAGATAACTTATTATCCGGAAACTGAAATTATCATTTCAATGGTACCAGCAACAAACCAACCGGAAAACCATTGCGGACGAACGATTTTATGTTCCGCATTTTCTTCCACAATTCTCTTCTTTTAAAACACAGATACGAAGAAGAGTCCCTTCTAAATCCGATTATATTTTCTGCTCATCCCCCCCGAATCCACCGCAAAGTAAAGTTTTCTCTTTCTTGCTTTTATTTTTTTTAGTGCTAACTTCTGTACAAAAGGGACATCCGGGAATATGTAAAATATAGCAAATTCCATCGAGAATGGGAATACAAAAAACGGAAGGCTAAAAAGCCATTCACACATTTAAAATTAGTTTAATTTCAGTTGTAGGTACATTGGCACTTTAAAGCCAAGATTTTAGTGATAATTTTTTTTATAATGAATGAGTTAATTATGCCAAATATCTTAAGGGTTTGTAGTCAATGCATAGTTCTCTATTTCAAACTACATACAGTAAATGACGCTTATAAGAAACTCCACAATGCCACCATTTTTGTTTCTTATAAGCGTGTGTTTCTTATATCCTAAACACGGATATAAGAAAAAAGTTTCTTATAAGAAATACACGGATATAAGAAACAGAAGTTTCTTATAAAAAATGTTCTTTCAGATAGAAAACGTTCTATTTTTTTTTATTTTTTTGGTATTTTTGGTAAACTCTTCTTCTTTCTCTGTGACAAATTGCAAGTTCTGGAAAAGAGCCGTTATATGTTTTTTATACTTTATTTTAGCATTAGTGGACTCATATATTTTTCTTTGATCGAAAGAGGACAAATCAAAGCTTAAAGGATGCTCGCCTTGCCAAATTAGCTAAGAAACTCGAGAGGAGCCGACACGTTATATCCATATTTTTAAGTAATGAGTCTAACTATAAATAAAAAAATGAAAGGCCACATACATAATGCGGAAAGGCAACTTATATTAAAAAAAGCGTCAAATTCTCACGACTCTTTTCCAAAAGAAGTCACCTCTTAACCCGGTTCGAAAAGCGCAAAGCCTCCGTTTTTGTCACGCACATGTGCCCTGGACTTACTAGAAGCATTGTGTGGTCTTCTCAGACGAAAAGAATTTAATTTGGAAGCCCCGGATGGCCATATCTACTATTTCCATAACCCCCGCAAAGAGACTAATCATTTGCATAGCAGCTGTTGAAGGTGTGATGGTATGGGGGCCGTTTCGTATTATGGCACCTGCAAATTACAATTTTTGTCAACCACAATGAGTGCGTTGTTTAACAATGGTATATTTAAAGAGGCCTTTCCATACTTTCATGACCTTTTTGGACCTCTGCCTTGGATTTATCAACATGATAATGCGTCAATACATACAGCCCGGGTTGTTAAAACGTATTGTGGAGATATTAAGCTGACCGGCCTACTCACCGGATTTGAATATCATCGAAAATGTTTGGCAGTGGTTGACACGTCAAGTTTATAGATCGGGACAATAATATTCGATTGTATTTAAACTGGTCCAAGCCATCGAATTAGCTTGGAGCTCGATTTCGCTAAATTATTTGGCCAATTTGTATATGCATCCCTTCCAAACCGGATGTGTGAATTTTGGAGCAGAAAGGTGGCTCAAAACACAATTGAATAATTTTTTTATATCTAAAATACTCCAATTACCTTAAATTTAAGTAATGTTTGTGTTAAAAAGAAGCAGAATTCTCTAAAATGTTTTTTTTTTTTTATTTAAGTGTTCTATTCAAGTGGCGCATAATTAGGTTCCGGATTTTAGTTAATAATTTTTTGTTAATATGAAGGGTTAGTTTTAAATCTTAATTCTTGTCAAATTACAACAGTTAATTGAACTTTAATTAAAAAAAAATTTAAGTCTCTAGAATGCTTGGTTTGGGACCAGTGGGCGATAGAAAACCGACCTTAGGTGGTGTGATATTCAAATGGCGCGGAGTGTATAAGTTGCTTTTTAATTGAAATATTATTTCGTGACATTTTTTTTCAATTCTTTATTTCAATTTCACAAATGAACACAAGCACAACTGAACTAATATTTATGGCTTTTCAGAGTTCAGAAATGCATCTATTTCTTTTTTTGTGTCATACAAAAGTTTCTTATACACATCATATTTCAGAAGAAATCTGAGATTCGGTGTTGTAAAAACAATTCATTATATCAGTGTTTCTCTTATAAGCGTGTTTCTTATAAGGTATGTTTTTTACATTGGTGTAAATGTGCTCGTACACGGTGCTTTTGTTCAGGTTTCTTATAAACGTGCTTTTCTTATAAGCGTGTTTCTTATAAGCGTCATTTACTGTAGTAGGCAAAATTATGCCATTTAAGAAACGGTAGGTATAATCGATATACCTAGCAGTCACTTAATTTGAAGCCGAATTTATTATCTTGGCCTTAACTTCTCTAAAATAAAATGAAACAAACTGAAATGCGACTATCCTTTTTGTCCTACACTCTCTATAATATACAACGTTACGCTACGCAATGTGGAATTTTTGTTTTTTGTCCTGTGCACTTTGCTATAAAATCACAACTTTCAACCCCTGTGTAGGTGTCAAGGTACCTGGGTACTTTCTAAAGATAAATTTCGAAAAAAAAAGTTTGAGCGGAAGCACTATATCTATTCGTATTTTCAGTATCTTCAGCTACTAATCTTAATCTCCCAAATCGGGCCATACCTATTATTCTGTTCTCCGAATTTTTTTGTTGCCATTTGCTCCAATATGACATAGAAGTACCTGGGTACTCCGATATATTCCGCTCTAAAATGCGTGCAAGAACAAGATCACACACTTCTTTTTAGATGAAACTAGCTGACCCAGCAAACGTTGTTCTGCCTAAAATAGTTATTTTAAATATTTCAAGATTTATTTTGATATTTTTGTTCAATTATTTCTTTTAATAGGAATGAAGGCGGATAGCTTCAGTGGTTCAGCGGCCATTATAGGACTTACATACGCACCAACGTTTTTATATAGGTAATGTAATATAACTGTACCCGCCCGGCTTTGCCCGTGCACATAAGTTGTATTGCTTAGGTTTTAGATAATAATGTTCTATCGTAAAATGCGAAAAATGAGAATAAATCGGTTTTCTGGAATTTTATTTCTGCGTAAACCTGAAATACAGCAATACGAACAAAACCAAAAAAGAATCATTAGAATCGCCCCAGCGGTTATCGAGTTACAACGTCATCGATTTTCACCACATAGAAGATTTTTTTGTATGGGAGGTGCCACGCCCCTTTGTCCAATTTTGACCAATCTTCACAGGTGCACTTCTGAAACAATACCTAAGATTATCTGTAAATTTGAGCTCAATCGATTTGGCAGTTTTCGAGATATAAGATTTTTAATGTTTTTTTTGTATGGAAGGTGCCACGCCCCTTTGTCCAATTTTGACCAATCTTCACAGGAATACTCCTGGGCCGATACCTAAGATTGTATGTAAATTTAAACTCAATCGATTCAGTTGTTTTCGAGATATAAGATTTTGAATGTTTTTTTTGTATGGGAGGTGCCACGCCCCTTTGTCCAATTTTGACCAGTCTTTACAGGAATACTCCTGGGCCGATACCTAAGATTGTATGTAAATTTGAACTCAATCGATTCAGTGGCTTTTGAGATATAAGATTTTGAATGTTTTTTTTTGTATGGAAGGTGCCACGCCCCTCTGTCCAATTTTGACCAATCTTCACAGGAATACTCATGGGCCGATACCTAAGATCGTATGTAAATTTAAACTCAATCGATTCAGTTGTTTTCGAGATATAAGATTTTTTTTGTATGGGAGGTGCCACGCCCCTTTGTCCAATTTTTATTTTTTCTATAACCCGTACTGAGAAACTACCTTTCCAACAAAGTATAAATCATCAAAATCGGTTCGGCCAATCTCGAGTTATGGGATTACATCGGATTTCGGGCACTTTCTTTTATATATATAGATTTTACTAGCATCGGTTTTACATTATGTACATACAATGTACATCCTGGACTCCTAGAGTAATCGAAATATCTCTGTAGAAGCTGCATGGACGAAGAGGAGGATGAGGACACTATTCTCCATCTCCAATATGCATGTGCCCAGCCTCATCTCGTCTCTTAGAAAACTACATCTCAGAGAAATACTTGTTGGACAACCGCGCGAGCACGCCAATAAAAGCATCAGCTGCCTCCAACTCTTTATTCTTTCCTCATGTTGGTTCAACGGGTCGTTTTCAGATCATTCAATCCTGTGGTATCACAATGGACCTTCTCTGGCCTTAGTAAGGCTGAACTTCTTGCAGCCTGCCACATTAACAGACAAATATGGCGTAAAGGTTTGGTGGGTTTGCGATGGATCTAACTGTTATCCACTGCGTGGCAAAATCTATATTGGAAAGGAGGCAGTTGCAGCTCGTCAGACAAAATGGA
Source organism: Cheilosia scutellata (assembly GCA_955612985.1). NCBI lineage: Eukaryota > Metazoa > Arthropoda > Insecta > Diptera > Syrphidae > Cheilosia > Cheilosia scutellata. The sequence goes on from OY015312.1 coordinate 89,391,874, forward strand.
GAAAATGTAGTAAAGGGATTGATGCGAAAGTACGAATGATCACGCCGAAATGTAACTACCGACCATTTTTTCACTACTTTGGAGCTCGCGAAATATATTATTGTCGATACAAATTTTACTTTGGTGGACACCGTTCCCCATTATAAAACTTTCATTATCCACAAATGAAAAAACACGTGGACCGTGAAGAGTTGTCGACACTTTTTCATTCATTCATTTTTCTTTTTCATTAATTAGCTACTTTCAATGTTTTACTGTCTATACATATCTACAAATGTGTTTGCTACTAGCGCCAGTAAGAATCGTCTATTTGATTTACCTACTTATCTTAAGTTTTAATTATTGTTCATCTGATGCCATGATTGCAGATTACCCAGATCTGCATTTACTTTATCTAGGTATTCCGCTATCAACTGAAATATCGGGTGTAAACAATAAGGCATCATCAGCGAATAAGACTACAGTTTTTTCCATATATCATTAATGTAGATTCAAAATAATATAACTCCAAGCAGCGTTACCGATGGCCAAAATGATAAAGTGGTAGGAGTACGATAACTACGGCGCCAAAAATTGATAACGGTATTTTGTAGAAGGGTTAAATACAAGCATTTTGTTTACTATGGGAGGGGCGGGGGGCTTCGTTTCTGGCTTTGTTTAGGCGGGAGGGGCAATTAAAAAAAAAAAAATAGGTACTTAAAATGAAAAAAAAAAAAAAAAAATGAGAAATAATGGCAACACTTACAATAAAGGACTTTAGGATTTTTGTAAGCCAGGAATGTGTTCTTTGATATTATTTTTAAATCAAGTTATAGCTGTTAATAGTTTTTGAAAAAAATAGTTTCAAACTTGAAATTTTATACAAATAAAACTTACTGCTCAATGGATTTTCAACGAAACCGGTTTTTCTTTATTTTGTAGTAAGAATGGAAAGACTGTCAAAATGGCAGATGTGGGTATGAATTCTTTCTCAGAGAGACAAACTACGAAAATGTTAAGGAACGCTTTTGTAGTAGTCTATGAAAAATGTGACAGTTGCATTTTGTCAGTTTTAAAAAAGAATGATAAAGGCGAATAATTTGTTAATTTGTTACAAATATTTATCTATCGGCGAAAGTGATCGAACATCTTTTTGATGACAAACCATAAATGCGAATAGTAATTGCACGCCTATGGCAAATATGACGACAAATTTTAAATCATCTGCCAATAATTGTCAATTGTTTGGCTGACAGCTTTTTCAATTCTTACTACCACAAATTTATTGCGTAAAAACTAGTAAGATTCTCAGTGGACGGGTAATATCTTGCTCACTAGAAGCCGCTTTTACGAATTTTTCGAGTTAAAGAACGCCATTAAGTAAAAATTGGTAAAATTTAAAAGTAAAGGAAGAGAACTATTATGTATTCATCCATAACAAACAATTAGTATAAAAAATAGTAACAACATAAAAAATATAAATAAAGAAACAAAAAAAGAACACATACCTTAAGTAATATTTCCAATGCTTTCTTTAAGGCCTTTCAATAGTCAATCAGGTACCCTACCCTACCCTATTATTTTCAATTTTATTTTTATTCAGAATAATTAAGTGCCAACAGAATATAATGAATACATTTAATATATATTAAAAGCCAGTAAGACAATTATCTTCGACTATGCCGAAGCTCAAATACCCGGTACTATGTTATTGTAAAAAAATATGTTAGTATTAAAAAATTATATATTTGTATGGGAGGTATGTGTAGTTTTTATTCGACCAATCTAATTTTTTGTCAAAAAATTTTAAATATTATTAAAACAATACGTGCAAAGTTTAAGCTATCTTTACACTGTAGCTATTTAAATTTAATTTTTAACATCAAAAAGCTGTCTATCACCGAAGATGAGAAAGCATATTGACCCAATGTTATGCTATGTAAGTAACGCCATTTTCTCGTGGTGTTGCGCACGTTTTTGGCTTTGTGCAGTTCTAGAAGTATCAAAGTGTGTGCAAAGCGGTTTGTTGTTGTTTTGTCAACGTGCTTGCTAGTTTCGTTTCAGTAAGTTCCCGAGATAAGTACATAGACAAGAATATGTGAAATAATCGACATTATAAGTCAAATAATTTTTAGTTGTGTTTTTTTCATACTTCATCATGATTTCGTATTATTGGGACACTCGCTTAATTGGAACAAAACAGTCTAGCCCGAAGTGTCCCAAATAAGCAGAATCCACTGTATATGAATCCAATATTTTTGTATGGGAGGTAGTAGTAGTTTTCATCCGATCTTGCTCATCTTCGAACTTAGGCTCAGTTTGGTGGATACATACCTACCAAGTTTCAAGTCGATAGCTCTACGTAATTGGCCGTAATCGTGCGGGCAGACGGACAGACAGACGGAAATCGCTAGATCGACTAAAAAAGTGATGCTGATCAATAATATGTATATGTATATAGTTTGTACAACGCCTCCTTATGTGAGTTACAAATGGAATGTCAAAGTGAATATACCTACCCTCACCACAGTGTGGTACCGGGTATAAAAAAAGGAAAATTAACAAATTAAACCTAGCCAAAAGTAACTTACAACTACAAAAAAAAACAACAAGGATGATTAGGGTAAGGTCGGGATAATTTGACATGCAGGAGGAATTGACACCAGCACTTTTCTGAAAAACTAAAACCCTGACAGCACTTTAAATGATGAGAAAACGTAGTTAGTTACGATTGGTTTCAGTGATAAATAAAGAATTACTGTGGTCTAGGAGATAAGCGAAGTAGACGTCTTTTTTATTTTTGTGCCCATTTCATCTAACTTTTATGGTAAGCAATCTAACTGTAATATTTTAATTATGTAGCTTTTGACATTGAAAGTGCAATGTAGAGCACCTTCATTCGTTTTAGAATCATTAATAAACAATAGTTTATCTTGAGCACCATTACAAAAGTTTTTTTTGTATTAGTCCCAAAAGTAATCAAAAGGGAGGATTTGACATTTTTGCTGAAGGAGGAATTGACAGAGTGTCAAATCCTTCTTTATAAGTCAAAATAAAAATTGTGTGGTAAAACAACTTTTTAGAATGTAAAAATGCCAAATATTTACAAGAAAAAACATCCCCACCATAACATCGATGAAACAAGTGTTTTAAATTAAGTTTTTATGAAAAGTTTTTTTCTGTTGGTCAATTTATTTTGTTATTTTAATTCTACGCCTTTAAACTTAAATAAAAGTAAACTGAACTAATAAAAAAAGATTAATATGCGTTAAAAATAAAAAAATTTTATTTGTTGATCAAAAAAGCAATATATAAGTTGTTTTATTATTTTAAAAACGTCCTCTGTCAAAACCTCCTTCATGGTAGGAGGAATTGACACTTTGTAAGGTTTTGGGAAAAACCTTACAACTCTGTTAAAAATATTTATATCGATTAATCATTAATGCTTTTATATTGCTAAAATGATATAGTAACTTATGTAAATTTTGAAAATTTGAAATTGTATTTGGATTTTAAGATATTTCCAAATGTTCGTTAACGTGTCGAACCATCCCGACCTTACCCTACAATTAAGACTTTTTATGTCGCGACGGATTAGATATTATGTCCAACGATTATTATATCTGACTGTATGTATTGTATATATTTATATAGCAGGTAATCGTTAATATAATAATATAATATATTTTTATATTATAGCTATGTAATTATTATTTGTAGCTATAAATTTGATTTACTTCATTACATATTATATTAGTCAATAAAATCTTCTTTTTTTTTTGTTTCTTGGTACCTACGCAATCTGATTGATTAGTCGAGCTCATTTCAAGGTATATGGATGCTTAAGGTCTCCCATACACCAACGGAGTCTCCTGGACTGCGCACAGTTTTCTGAGGATATTCTTAATAATCACTGTTGCGGTTTCTTTATTTCGAAATCGATGAATTTTGAAATGATGATAAGTGCATTATCTGTATGCACTGGCGGTATTTCAATTTGAAAAAAGCGACTTTGTCATCGACCGCCAATTTGAATTTCCGCGAAGGACGTCTCTTATTACGTATTATTATTTGATATAACTTCCACATACACTATTTCCTATAAAGAACACTTACCCAAAAATTGGCTGACCCTCAAAGCTTTCCTAGCCGGAGAAGTCCTCAAATTCTTGGACGAGAATTCTTCGGCTGAGCCGCCGTCCTTCATGGATGGTGGGTATTACACCAACGGGGTCAAGCTCATCAAATGTAAAAATAACAGTGCGGTCGACTTTCTAAAAACAATGGTCCCGAAGATAAGTCCCCTAAAAAAAAAAAAAAAAAAAAAAATGTAAAAGCTCGTCTTATACCCCATTTCAGCGATCCAGATTTTGTCTGTGCAGAGCTAGACAGAGGCAGCAACGAGAAGCTGTGGATATCATCGGCATACATGCCTTATGACGACACAGGGCCCGTTCCAGCAAACAACGTGCGTAGCACGATAGAAACGGCCAACAAGGGCTCTATTCCCCTGGTGGTGGGCGCAGATGCCAACGCGCACCACACCCTCTGGGGCAGCAGTGACATAAATAACAGAGGTGAGTGTCTTTTTGATTTTCTTATGACTACTAATCTCATATTGTGCAATAAAGGCTCAGAGCCTACTTTCATCAATAGCATTAGACAGGAGGTTTTAGACATTACCCTAGCTACTAACTCTCCCAAACTAAGAATCAGCAATTGGTTGGTATCGAGAAATGTTTCATTCTCGGACCACCGATATATTCAATTCAGCATTGACTACTGTATGCCTCCAGTCATACCCTTTAGGAATCCTAGAAAAGTCAACTGGCAGGCATATAACTCTCTTCTTATGCAGGAGCTTAACTACGTACCCAATCAACCAAATTCACCATCAGATTAAGATTGCATGGTGGAAAAAGTTACCAAAGATATGAACGAAGCCTTCAGGAAAGCTTGCCCAGTCAGCAGGCACAAAACTGGGAATAAACCACCCTGGTTGAGCAACCACTTAGCAAAACTGCGAAAAGATAGTAGGAAATGTTTTAATTCGGCAAAGTCCTCTAGACTTCAAGAAGACTGGGACAAATACAAAAACAGTCTCAGGATTTACAAAGCTGAGATTATAAAAGCCCAACGAGACTCATGGAGATTATTCTGTGGCAACATAGAAACCAATAGTGACTCCAGTAGGCTAAGGAAAATTATCTCCAAATCACCAGATGTGCCCAGCTTCATTCAAAGATTGAACGGAGAATGGACCACATCTACCGAAGAGACCTTAGATCTTCTCATGAATACCCACTTCCCGGGTAATGCCATAAACGTTAACCGGTCTACAGCAACCCATCACCTAGTCCAAGAAATTCCGGAGGAGATAGTGAACACCCGTAATATAAACTGGGCCGTACACAGTTTCCTCCCGTATAAGTCTTCTGGACCTGATAACATAACACCAGTGGAGATTCAAAAAGCCCTTGAAATTTTGCACCCTTGGCTAGAAGTTATCTTCCGCTCATGCCTAACTTTCGGCTACACTCCAGCCTCATGGAAAAGGGTCAAGGTAGTCTTCATACCAAAGAGCGGCAAGGCTTCCCACGTCTCTCCAAAGGACTTCAGGCCGATCAGTCTCTCTTCGTTTTTGTTAAAAACCCTAGAAAGACTCATCGATAACTATATTCGGAAGAAACTAAAAGCAAACTCACTATCCAATTCCCAACACGCATATCGTAAGGGTTTCTCGGTAGAGACAGCTTTACACTCGCTAATAAGCAATATTGAAAAATCGCTCGATAACAAGCAATTCTCAATGGTATCCTTTCTAGTTATCGAAGGTGCCTTCAATAATGTCAAAACAGAGGCTATCTCTAATGCACTTCGCAGACTGGAAGTTGATAACTGCCTACGCTTTTGGATAGAAAACATGCTAAACAGCAGAATGATTCTGTCCGAGCTGGGGGGTTATCAAACCAAGAGGTCAGTGTGCAGGGGCACACCCCAGGGAGGCGTACTTTCTCCACTACTTTGGATCTTAGTAGTGGACGAGGTACTAACCACTCTGGAAAATGTGGGGTGTAAAGTTATAGCCTATGCGGACGACATCGCCATAGCTATTTCTGGCAAATTTCCTAACACCATAAGAGATCTCATGAAATCAGCTCTTAAAAAATTAGTAAAATGGACGGATACGGTTGGACTCGATGTCAACCCCTCCAAGACAGAACTAATACTCTTCACAAAGAAATACAAAATTCCTAATATAGCTCCACCTAAACTTAGAGATCAAGAGCTAAAATTCACAAAACACGCCAAATATTTAGGTATAATTCTAGACAGTAAACTTAGCTGGAAACTAAATATCCAGGAACGTGCAAAAAAGGCCACAATAGCCATGTATGCTTGCAAAAAAGCCTTAGGCCCAAGATGGGGTCTACAACCTAAAGTAACAAACTGGCTCTATACAGCGGTAGTCAGACCAATTCTACTTTATGGTATCATGGTCTGGTGGTCAGCGCTAGAGAAAAAATGCAACATTAAATCCTTAGAACGCATACAAAGATCTGCAAGCATATGCATCACAGGGGCCCTTAGGTCCACCCCCACGGCCGCTTTAGACACAATATTGCACCTTCTTCCCGTCGACATCTACGGGAAACTAGTTGCGTCTACAGCGGCTCTAAGACTCAGAGAGTCTCAAAAATGGACCAACTCTCCGGTTGGTCATATGGGCATCCTACCCAATACAATTCCGAGCAAAACGGACTATATAATTCCTTTTGAAGATTTTAATATAAAGTACAACACAAAAATCCCAAATCGATCCGAATGGGAGAACGGCAATATAAGCAGCAACTCCGCAATCGAAATCTATACAGATGGATCCAAAATGACGGAAGGCACGGGTGTGGGAGTCTTCTCCCGATCAACTGCTCTCAACCTCGCCTTACGCCTCCCCGACCACTGTAGCGTCTTTCAAGCGGAAATTATGGCCATTCGCTAAGCAGCACGCCGACTTGCCTTATATGAGATAGACGGGAAAGCTATCACCTTTTATATAGACAGTCAGGCAGCCATAAAAGCCTTGAATACACCAACAACCAGATCAAAGTTGGTAAAACAATGCCGGGAATCTCTTAACGAGATTGCGGATAGATGTTCAGTCACCCTGTGCTGGGTTCCAGGTCACAGTGACATTCCTGGCAACTGCAAGGCGGATGAATTGGCCAGACAAGGCAGCGGCCTTCATATAGCTGATATCAGCGAAGAACCGCACGCTCCACTGCAATCAGTAAAAACCCTGCTCCTCGAGGAAGCATTAAAAATCACCAACAATAGATGGAATAGTATTAGCACCTGTATAGCATCCAGACAAATTTGGCCAAAATTAGACGCCAAAAGAACTAAAAAACTCCTTTGTATCAATAGAAGCAAAATTAGCTCCGTCGTAGGAATATTAACAGGTCACTGTCTGATAGGTAGACATGCCCGCAGAATGGGAGTTTCCTATAACGATTTCTGCAGAAGCTGCATGGATGAGGAGGAAGAGGAGACCACCATTCACCTCCTCTGCTACTGCCCGGCTCTTGCCACCTTACGCATGGCTACCTTAGGGGCTTATTTCTTTGAGGACCTGAGCGATCTGTCCCAAACCGATATTTGCTGCATCAGCAAGTTTGTTACAAAGTCGAATTGGCTTCAATAAAATATCATCACACAACTCAGTCGAACTTTCAGACTCCGTCAGAGGAAATAGGCGGGGGTTCACACCGTGTCCAGCGTAGACACGGGCACGATTTTGCGGGCGGTGCGTTGGTTGCACGCACCGTATTTATTTGCGGGGAATGCGGAATGTGTCCAATTAGAAAACGATAATGCGTTCATGCGGATTGCTTCAATAACATTCTGTTATTCTGTGTAAAATGGCTTCGTTTTCGGCAAGAACGATTTTTGATTGGAAAATAGCTTTTTAAAAATAAGAATATTAAAAAATCGAAAAAATAAACGCGACACAATAGTTTAATATATAAACAGATATAACATTCGACTACATTTCAGAAAAATTCGTCCCATTCCTTTGCCGCACTCCTTCTGTCAATATGGTTTTTATTTCACCATGACACTTCGCTTTTGAATTTCTGAAATAAGAACTTGCATCATCATTTTCCGCACGATAATGCGGGCAAAATCAAACCAGTTTGATTTTCAAACAATGCGTGCGATGCGGGGACATCGCAACTCACGCATTTACCGCAAAATCGTGCCTACGTTGGACATCTACATTTCCCAACATAGGTTTGATTTTGCAATGTGCCCGCATTACCCGAATAGGAACGCACGCACCGCATTTCTCGTGTCTACGCTGGACAAGGCGTCAGACTGTTTCGGTCACCCTTCGTCGCCCTCTCCTGCCGCAGCCTACCCTGATCTGTACCAGACACCCTCCTTACTAACGGACTGTCAGAGGCTACCAGCGGGGGTTAGACTGCTTCGGTCACCCTCTGTCCGTTTCCGAAGACTAACCGACAAAGAGAAGGGCTGACTACACCAATCAACCTCACCACCTCACCACGACAATTCGAAGACCCCGTCAGAGGCAACAGACGGGGGGTTGGACTGCTACGGTCAACCCTCGCCCTATCACCGATGACAAATAACGATATCCACCTTCGGTACCAAACAGCAGGTGGGAGTGCTTCAATCAAGCTTTTCTGCTCAGTACCAGCCTATGTCTGGCGAACTGATCGTCAAGGGGAAACAAACGGGAGGCAGACTGCTAGGGTTGCCCCCAACCTTTTTCCAGCAGACGATACATTCACCGACTCCTGGTCAAGCAGCAAAGCCTACTGATTCAATCACCCACCTCTGCCACGCACCAGTCTCCCTCCCTAGTGATGGCCGCGTCAAAGGCAATAGGCAGGGGCAGACTGCTGCGGTCACCCCCCACCTTGACCCGAAGACTAAGCCGAAACCAGGTGATGAAACTCACATAGGATTCGACTGCCTCAGTCACCAACAAAAACCTCCTAACGAGGTAGAAGCACCCAAAGGCGTAAATAGCAAATAGCGCAAACAGAATTCCCCAAGGTAATGCCCGGCATAAAGAACCATTCTGGCCAACTCTCCGAAAACCGAATTCTTTGCCGATATTTTAAATTGAGTAATGTTCCTCTTATTTTCTTTCCCTTTCTCTGAATTGTACCAGAACTCACTTAGTCGGGACAACAATCTGTGTTCACCTTACAGGGAACAATTGCGAACAAATCTTTGACAATCAGAACCACAATCGAGACTCGACAACGACGATGACATTTTACACCCAAAACACATAATATCTCGGACGCGACAAGGTAACTTCAGGAATTTCTTTTTTTTTTGTTATTATTATTCTTTTATATTTTCGGGTTCTAGGTGACCATAACAACAACAACATAAAACTTTGAAAACATGTTTTTTAAAATTGGAACAACTGTGGATTCCGATGGGACCATTGCAGTAATTGCGGTTCCAGCTGATTGTGAGCGCGGTGGCATATTATAATTATACTGGCCACAACATTTAAAAGAGCAAAAGCTGAACAAATTAAGAAGAAATCCTGCGTCTATTCCTGAAGGAAGTAGTTGGTTACAACAAAGTTTCAATGTGAAAGCTATGGCGAAGGAATTTTCAGCTGCGTTTAAAATGGAAAAGGTATTGTCCACATTGGATGATACTGAGACTGAAGAAGATTATTTGGCACAAAATAAATTAAAAAGATCACGGCCAGGATACATCCAACAACAACAGAAAATTATAAACTGTGGTGAGCTGTTTGATGTCCCGTGTTCATCTACCATCAAGCGCAGTGCAGCACACAATTCAAATCCCAAAGTTGAAATTGAACAGTGCGTAAACATCGTTTCATTGTTCTTAAATCAAAAAGTTGTAATGAATCTGCTACCGGAAAGTTTTATAGATGTGTAGTGTATCCGCTTTATGATGATCGGGATCAGTTTTGTGTCGAACTGAGATGTTCGTTCTTAATGGCTCATGTGATGACCATGGGAATAGTATTCTCCGATGACTGTGCATTTTGTGCATCCGTGATAAGCATTTGAACTCACTGTACCTATACGAAAATAAATATTTATAAAAATGAATATATAAATCCATAAATATATAAAAACCTTTAATAAACGATCTTGCTGGTGTATCGCATAAGAAACACCTAATTGGTACATCAATCTTTTTGTTCTGTATGTTGTAGGTATGTATATGTAATCCATTCTGCATAATATCTTGAAGTTCATCTACGAATTCTAATAAGTACATAATCTTGGAGTTTTGGCTTAAAATCCCCTGAGTAAATTTCTATTACCAGCCAGCGGCTGCATCAGGTTTCTCCTCAACCGTGCACAATATTGACCAAAATTCTTTCCTGGAACTTTCGAGCGTCGATAATAAAATTGAGTTGAATACTAATTGATTCACTAATACCACAGAATAAATTTGGTAAATCACTTTTAAGTCCACTTCCCATTGGAATTATTTTTACTGCAGCTGCAGTTTTTAGTAGAGTCTTGCTGCATTTTGGTAAATATTTAAAAGCTGGAGAACGACGTTGACGTTATGGTTTTAGTACCTTGGCTAGACAAAGCAGTATGACTAATTCTATTAAGTAAAGCAAAATCCTTCAGTTTATCCATGAAATTTATTTTATCAACTTTCAAAATGTTCTTGATCGTCAGCTTTGTTTTTTTTTCTAACAACTGTAAATACGCCTCCTTAAGGTTTCGTCAAACAGAACGCGTTATTAACGCCGCGGTGAGATTATTTTACGCGGCGTTAGGATTATTTTGACGCGACGTTCTCAACGCCGTGTTAGACGACGTCAAACAGATAGCTATCATCAAATTCTCTCAAAATGCCGTGCTACGAAATTTAGGAAAAAGAAAAAGAATTTGGCTGCACGTCATAAATCAAAATACAGAAGAAGTCGGAGAATACGTTCTCATTTAATTCCTTTGCAATTATATCGCATATCTTACCCTTTAAAACAATGTTTCTATTCATTTCATCACCCATATCGTACATTTTGTACAAATTCGATTATTTTTTCCATTTCACACTACAAAAATGACTCTCACCGCTCCGCGTCACAGAAATAATCTGTAATTTTTCACAAGAGCGCGTTTCACCGCCGCGTTTTAACGCTGCGGTGAATTCAACGCGGCGTTGAAAAAGCGCTATGTGTGTCAGGGGATATGTATTGCAGTATATTACAACGCGGCGGTGGAACGCAGCGGTGAAAAGCGGCGTTAAAACGCGCTCTGTTTGACGGAGCCTTTAGGTAGCTGTAGTGGTGGAAGTAACATTCAACTATTTTAGTTAGATATTAATGTGTTCAATAGTTATTTCGGCAGTATGTGTGGATATTGTTTGCAAATAAAAAGTGGCGTTTGAATACGCGTATACCCGAGTAACTACCCGTATTTTACCCGTAAGGTTTTGGTATGGTATAAATCGTAACTGAGAGTAATTTTATTCGGAAAATAACTTAAGGATGAATACAAAACATAGTCACAATAATTAAACAATGCTATCAACATTCAACAAAAAAATTATGATTCATTCACAAAAACAAGACTTATTTCCTTCAATTAATAAAATATGTTTATGCTTGTATATAAGTAATATTAATAATTCATTCTTCTAAAATCTAATTATGTGTATACGAAATGTGATTTATTCATATGTTTTTCTATTTGACAATACTTGATTGTAACAGTTTTTGATTCAGCATTGAAAATGTCAACAAGCTTACATTTTCTGGCAAAAGACAACTTCTTTTTGGTGTTACAATGTTTCCTGCTGCGGAAAAACAGTGTTCTGAAGATACCGATGTCCACGGTATGCATAAATATTTTTTGGCGAGCAATGCCAGGTTTGTATACTTTGCTGAATTATTTTTCCACCATTTTAAGGACTCAGGAACATTGTGATGTAACTGTGGTTCACACAGATACATATCGCAAAAAGACATGAAGGTAGGCTTCGCAACCATGCTAATTCAGAAGTAGTCGAACTACTTAATAACAACAATTTAGTTAGAAGATTACGAAGAGTGAAACCTTTCGAACTAGCTAACTAGGAATAAAGAAAATAAATATAATTTTATAATACAATCACACTAACAAAAGTGATAACGCATCAAAAAACAAAAGGGTAACAGACTTACGTTAGTACCTTATAGCATTGAATTTATTATAAGTATTAGAAACAAATTGCTGATTAGTTTAACGACTACTTAGGTGCGATTATTGGAAGGATGCGGTAACACCATGCTTCCCTCGGGTGTTTTTAGTGGGTGAGCTAACCGCAAGTCCCACACTATTGCAAAGCTCGCATGCGGTGTCTTTCAACGATTTTACATCCAGCTACACGCAAAAAAAAAAATAAAATAAAAAATTCGAACTGCACCACTAAATCATCATCAGACTCCTTTTAAGGGATTGTTTGAATAGTTTGAATTCTGACAGTCAATTCTCGGTATATAATCCACTTGGGAAGACATTTCTGCTTTCCCCTGTCAGGAAGTGAACCTGCACTTGGATTTTGTCAGTTGATCAAGTGACTACCACTTGCGCCAACTACATTTGCAGCATTATCCGTTACAACGGTATACACTTCCTTGTAAGTCCCATTCTGCTATAACCATTACAAGTAAAAGAGCTTAATTCTCTGCAGTATGCCTTTCATATTTACATGTTGTATTCAGCACACAATGTATTTTTTTTTAATACAAAGACATCATTAACATAGTGCTGAGTAACTGATATGAACGAGTCGTGAGATCTAGACGACCAACCATCTTAGTTAAAACTACGAAGGGCGTAGATATCACGTTTCACGTATCGCATTTAGTATTTTTTCATGAACCTGATTAGCGTAACGACTACAATTATTGGCACCCCTAAGGAAATTTCAACTTTGATCAACTATAACATTTTCGTTTATAGAGTTATTTGAATCTGTTGTATACAGAAGTATAAATTATTAAATACCTCGTTGATTACATTTTATAAATAACGGTTTTGTTATTGAAATTATATTTAAAATGCCAATTTAGTAAAAGCTTACAAAAAACCACAATTATTGGCACCCTGACATAATTATTGGCACCCCCAAAAACTACAATTATTGGCACTCTTTAAACAGAAAAACGTCATGTTTTATATATTATTGGCACGAGTACGATAACTACGGCGCCAAAAATTGATAACGGAATTTTGTAGAGGAGTTAAATACAAGCATTTTTTACTATGGGAGGGGGGTCTATCTGGCTTCATTTAGGCGGGAGAGGCAATTTAAAAAAAATAATACTTAAAATGAAAAAAAATAATTTTATAAATAATGGCAACACATACAATAAAAGATTTTAGGATTTTTGGAAGCCAGGAATCTGTTCTTTGATATTATTTTTAAATCAAGTTATAGTTGTTAATAGTTTTTGAAAAAAATACTTTCAAACTTGAAATTTAAGGAAAAAAATTAAAAAAAAAAGTTGTATGTTGATTTTTTCAATATTGAGAAAGTAGATACCTACTTAATTTGTTGGTAGTTTTTACTGACTAAATCAATTCTTAATCGAACACTGAAAACCAGTTTGATTTATGTCTTCTAATTTTTGAGAAAATGGAAAATTACTTTTATATGTCACAGCGCTTAGAGTACAAACTGTTACCCTTGCACCTTAAAAAGGGTAAGGGGAGCATGCCGCCCCCCTGCAATCCCCCTGCTTGGGGTCACAGTTAGATTTTGGGATGGGTGAAAGGCTGATTATATGCAAACTTTCTTTAAATTATATTAGTTTACCCAATGTCAACAACATTTTTCAGATACAGTCTCTGGCCTGAAATTTCACATTGGTAGACAAAATTTTGCTGATTTGCATTTTAGATAACTTATAACGGATTCCTGGCTTTGAAAAATACTATAGTTCGTTGTTTTAAGTGTTGCCATTGTTTTTTAATATTTTATTTTAATTTTATTTATAATTTTTTTTTTAATTACCCCTCCCGCCTAACCGGAGCGAGATAGACCCCCTCCCATAGTAAAAAATGTTTTTATTTAACCCCTCTACATAAATCCGTCATTATTTTTCATCGCCAAAATTATTTTACTCAGCCCCATTTTTGTCCTTAAATTTCAAGTTTGAAATTGTTTTTTTCAAAAACTATTTAAAGGAATAACTCGATTTAAAAATAATATGAAAGAACAGATCTCGGGCTTTCCAAAATGATATAGTCTTTTATTATAAGTGTTGCCATTGTTTTTTAATGTATTTTTTTTCCATTTAAAGTATCATTTTCTTTAAATTACCCCTCCCTAAAAAGTGGCGTTTGAATACGCGTATACCCGAGTAACTACCCGTATTTTACCCGTAAGGTTTTGGTATGGTATAAATCGTAACTGAGAGTAATTTTATTCGGAAAATAACTTAAGGATGAATACAAAACATAGTCACAATAATTAAACAATGCTATCAACATTCAACAAAAAAATTATGATTCATTCACAAAAACAAGACTTATTTCCTTCAATTAATAAAATATGTTTATGCTTGTATATAAGTAATATTAATAATTCATTCTTCTAAAATCTAATTATGTGTATACGAAATGTGATTTATTCATATGTTTTTCTATTTGACAATACTTGATTGTAACAGTTTTTGATTCAGCATTGAAAATGTCAACAAGCTTACATTTTCTGGCAAAAGACAACTTCTTTTTGGTGTTACAATGTTTCCTGCTGCGGAAAAACAGTGTTCTGAAGATACCGATGTCCACGGTATGCATAAATATTTTTTGGCGAGCAATGCCAGGTTTGTATACTTTGCTGAATTATTTTTCCACCATTTTAAGGACTCAGGAACATTGTGATGTAACTGTGGTTCACACAGATACATATCGCAAAAAGACATGAAGGTAGGCTTCGCAACCATGCTAATTCAGAAGTAGTCGAACTACTTAATAACAACAATTTAGTTAGAAGATTACGAAGAGTGAAACCTTTCGAACTAGCTAACTAGGAATAAAGAAAATAAATATAATTTTATAATACAATCACACTAACAAAAGTGATAACGCATCAAAAAACAAAAGGGTAACAGACTTACGTTAGTACCTTATAGCATTGAATTTATTATAAGTATTAGAAACAAATTGCTGATTAGTTTAACGACTACTTAGGTGCGATTATTGGAAGGATGCGGTAACACCATGCTTCCCTCGGGTGTTTTTAGTGGGTGAGCTAACCGCAAGTCCCACACTATTGCAAAGCTCGCATGCGGTGTCTTTCAACGATTTTACATCCAGCTACACGCAAAAAAAAATAAAATAAAAAATTCGAACTGCACCACTAAATCATCATCAGACTCCTTTTAAGGGATTGTTTGAATAGTTTGAATTCTGACAGTCAATTCTCGGTATATAATCCACTTGGGAAGACATTTCTGCTTTCCCCTGTCAGGAAGTGAACCTGCACTTGGATTTTGTCAGTTGATCAAGTGACTACCACTTGCGCCAACTACATTTGCAGCATTATCCGTTACAACGGTATACACTTCCTTGTAAGTCCCATTCTGCTATAACCATTACAAGTAAAAGAGCTTAATTCTCTGCAGTATGCCTTTCATATTTACATGTTGTATTCAGCACACAATGTATTTTTTTTAATACAAAGACATCATTAACATAGTGCTGAGTAACTGATATGAACGAGTCGTGAGATCTAGACGACCAACCATCTTAGTTAAAACTACGAAGGGCGTAGATATCACGTTTCACGTATCGCATTTAGTATTTTTTCATGAACCTGATTAGCGTAACGACTACAATTATTGGCACCCCTAAGGAAATTTCAACTTTGATCAACTATAACATTTTCGTTTATAGAGTTATTTGAATCTGTTGTATACAGAAGTATAAATTATTAAATACCTCGTTGATTACATTTTATAAATAACGGTTTTGTTATTGAAATTATATTTAAAATGCCAATTTAGTAAAAGCTTACAAAAAACCACAATTATTGGCACCCTGACATAATTATTGGCACCCCCAAAAACTACAATTATTGGCACTCTTTAAACAGAAAAACGTCATGTTTTATATATTATTGGCACGAGTACGATAACTACGGCGCCAAAAATTGATAACGGAATTTTGTAGAGGAGTTAAATACAAGCATTTTTTACTATGGGAGGGGGGTCTATCTGGCTTCATTTAGGCGGGAGAGGCAATTTAAAAAAAATAATACTTAAAATGAAAAAAAATAATTTTATAAATAATGGCAACACATACAATAAAAGATTTTAGGATTTTTGGAAGCCAGGAATCTGTTCTTTGATATTATTTTTAAATCAAGTTATAGTTGTTAATAGTTTTTGAAAAAAATACTTTCAAACTTGAAATTTAAGGAAAAAAATTAAAAAAAAAAGTTGTATGTTGATTTTTTCAATATTGAGAAAGTAGATACCTACTTAATTTGTTGGTAGTTTTTACTGACTAAATCAATTCTTAATCGAACACTGAAAACCAGTTTGATTTATGTCTTCTAATTTTTGAGAAAATGGAAAATTACTTTTATATGTCACAGCGCTTAGAGTACAAACTGTTACCCTTGCACCTTAAAAAGGGTAAGGGGAGCATGCCGCCCCCCTGCAATCCCCCTGCTTGGGGTCACAGTTAGATTTTGGGATGGGTGAAAGGCTGATTATATGCAAACTTTCTTTAAATTATATTAGTTTACCCAATGTCAACAACATTTTTCAGATACAGTCTCTGGCCTGAAATTTCACATTGGTAGACAAAATTTTGCTGATTTGCATTTTAGATAACTTATAACGGATTCCTGGCTTTGAAAAATACTATAGTTCGGTGTTTTAAGTGTTGCCATTGTTTTTTAATATTTTATTTTAATTTTATTTATAATTTTTTTTTTAATTACCCCTCCCGCCTAACCGGAGCGAGATAGACCCCCTCCCATAGTAAAAAATGTTTTTATTTAACCCCTCTACATAAATCCGTCATTATTTTTCATCGCCAAAATTATTTTACTCAGCCCCATTTTTGTCCTTAAATTTCAAGTTTGAAATTGTTTTTTTCAAAAACTATTTAAAGGAATAACTCGATTTAAAAATAATATGAAAGAACAGATCTCGGGCTTTCCAAAATGATATAGTCTTTTATTATAAGTGTTGCCATTGTTTTTTAATGTATTTTTTTTCCATTTAAAGTATCATTTTCTTTAAATTACCCCTCCCGCCTAAACGGAGTAAGATAGACCCCCCCTCCCATAGTAAAAAGTGCTTGTATTTAACCCCTCTACAAAATACCGTTATACATTTTTAGCGCCGTAGTTATCGTACTCTCCCCATATTATTTTATTTACATATTATTTCAAAATGTTTTATTTAAAATTATAAAATAAAAAATAAATACAAATTAAAATATACATAAATGTTTTTCAAAGACAAATAAACAAAAAATATTATTTTCTTCGTTGGAAATTTAATTAATTTAAATAAGTATTATAAAATTATTATTTTGTAAAGGAAACAAACAGAAAATTCACAGTCACTTGTTGATTGAAAAATCAGTATAGTCTCGGTGAAAATCGAGCAAACAGTGCGTCTAGAACAGATGTGGTGGTCGTCTACTGATGAGCCCACCCACCACATCGGGGCGAAACGCATTACTGGAGTCGAGGCCAACACAAATTGTGATGACAATCGTACACTCCAACGTTATTCAATTCATAAATATGTTTATGATTGAAAGTAGTTTGATTAAATGGACAAGCCAGGCCCTGGGCATAAAACAAATCCTCTCGGCGATAGTCTTTGAACCAAAGATTCGTCTTGAGGTATGATTCACAGTCACTTGTTGATTGAAAAATCAGTATAGTCTCGGTGAAAATCGAGCAAACAGTGCGTCTAGAACAGATGTGGTGGTCGTCTACTGATGAGCCCACCCACCACATCGGGGCGAAACGAATTACTGGAGTCGAGGCCAACACAAATTGTGAACAGAAAATTGTTTTTAATATTATTTAAATCATTGTAGAAATTAATAAATTGAAGAAAGTAAATTAGTAAGTATTTTTTAAAAAAGGAAACTTAAATTTACCGTTAAGCAATATGTATGAATATCATAAGACGTTAGATCTTTTTGATATGAACAAAGCTGAAATTGGTGCAGAAAAACGCAAAACGCATTTACCCCAAAAATCAATGAATAACGGTTGCATGATACAACTATTGGCACTCACAAAAGTACAACTATTGGCAGTGCCAATAATTGTAGCTACATAGGATGTAATTATTGGCACCCCCTGCCAATAATTGAACTCCAGTTTTTTTTTAACCCAATTATTGGCACCCCTTTTATTAATAAAACAATAACTTTTTTTAACAAAATATATTTACAAACGACTTATTTAATGCATTCTTATAGTAAATAAAGAAAGTTTTCATTAAAAAATATAAAAGAAATATTTTAGATCCTTAACCAAAACATTGAAAATTTTGAATTTTTGTTTTTTTTTTGTCCCACGTGATTTTACTTTCACTTATAAAATAGTGAGGCGGCATAGTATAAAATTGTATAACAATTGTGCACTTTGTGATGAAAGCATGACATTTTTACCATGGAGGACACATTATATGAAAATGATTTTAAGATATTGGGGCACTTCAGATTTCGCCCTAAAGGGATAAAAGAGGGGGGTCAAAGTTTGTATGGGAACATTTTTATTTTTCATCCGATTGACTTCAAACTTGGTTTATGTATACTCTCTATGAAAAATAAAGAAAACTAATTTCTCCTATTTTGGAAATTTAGCTCTTAAAGGGGTAAAAAGGGGGTCGAAGTTTGTATGAGACCATTTTTATTTTTCATCCGATTGACTTCAAACTCGGTTTGTGTAGTCTCTATGAAAAATAAAGAAAACTATTTTCTTCGATTTTGGAAATTCAACCCTTAAAGGCCTAAAAGGGGGTTCAATGTTTGTTCATGTTTTTTCTTAAAATTTGTAAGGGGTGTAAGCTTGCTGTACCGCCCCGGGTGCCACTGCTTCTTAGTCCGCCCCTGTCTCAACATATTTTATACCACAATACATTAAAATGTATACCTATGTATATTTGAATTTAAACTTTGCCCCCCTTTTTACCCCTTTAAGAGTTGAATTTCCAAAATCGAAGAAAATAGTATTCTTTATTTATCATAGAGAGTACACAAACCGAGTTTGAAGACAATCGGATGAAAAATAAAAATGGTCTCATACAAACTTCGACCCCCTTTTTACCCTTCTAAGAGCTAAATTTCCAAAATCGGAGAAATTAGTTTTCTTTATTTCTCATAGAGAGTATATAAACCGAGTATGAAGTCAATCGGATGAAAAATAAAAAATTTCCCATACAAACTTTGACCCCCCTCCTTCACCCCTTTAGGGCGCAATCTAAAGTGCCCCAATATCTTAAAATCATTTTCATATAATGTGTCCTCCATGGTACAAATTTCATGCTTTCATCACAAAGTGCACAATTTTTTTACTATGCCGCCTCACTAAAATAGAAACGGAAAGGAATGTCTCCAAACTAAAGACACAGAAATATGAGAAAAATGTGCAAATTCAAAATAAAAAATAAATTGACTTATTCGAACAAAGGGTTATTGAGAAAATCACTGTTGAATGATGGGGTGCCAATAGTTGGGTCAAAAATTGGGGGTGCCAATAATTGTAGTCGTTACGCTATATGTATAATAGATGCAACCGGGATAAAATAGTTGAAGCTATGGCTACGGGAACTTCGTAATGGGGTTCAACAATTTCTTTCTTGGAAGTACTGCACTACTGCTGCTACTAGTATTGATAACTGTTGAAGTGTTCGATGAAGAAGGCGTAGAACTCACAGATTCGACACTAAAATAAATACAATAACACAGAATATAACTTTCAAATACAAGTCACTTCAGTTCGGAAGTCCGTTAGTTGGAAATGGTTGGTTAAATAATAATTGCAAATTATTGTGATTTTACTGTGATATGATTTTAGAAACGTATACATAATCGAGACAGACAAACACGGCAACATAAACAACAACTTTTATAAGAGAAACTGTTTAACTTTTATAAGTAGTAGGTATGTTATGAATCATTGTAATAGTATTTTTTTTACTAAATAAATACTACTACTATACTACAGACACAACTTCAGCAGCAGAAGTCGTATAAAATACATTGAAAACATCGATAGTAACTTTGTCAAGGGTGGACAAAAATGTGATGGGAGTTGATTGCAACACATCGTCACCATTTCAAACCCGGCAAAGCAAAATATATGGTAAAAGCAAAAAAAAAATGTATAGGAAATGGTAATAATTTAAGTATTAAGGCCAACACATCCATTATACATGTCAACCTGTAAAATCTTAGAGCATAATTACGTCTTTACTATCATCACTCTTAATGTACAAACCCGCCACTCCCAGCAGTTCTTCTAACACTAATTTTCTGTTTTAACACTTGAAATGGTCAATGCCAAGTAAGATGCTACCGAGATACTAAGGCCGAGGCCACGCGCTCAGCGGGAAGCGGCAGAGCGGCAGTCATAAGCGGCAATTTTTAAAAATGTCGTTGTCAATTTAGGCGCCAAAAATTGATAACGCTGTTTTGTAGAGGAGTTAAATACATACAAGCATTTTTTACTATGGAAGGGGGGGTCTATCTCGTTTAGGCTTCGTTTTAAAAAAAATAATACTTATAAAATGAAAAAAAAAAATATATATATAAAAAAATAATGGCAACACTTACAATAAAGAATGTTCAAATTTTTGAAAGCCAGGAATCTGTTATTTTATATTATTTTGAAATCAAGTTATAACTGTTAATAGTTTTTGAAAAAAATACTTTCAAACTTGAAAGGGAATAAAATTAAAGAAAAAATGTCTGCTGATTTTTTCAATATTGAGAAAATATATACTTAATTTGTTAGTTCTGTCCAAATATATTCTTAATCGAACACTGCAAACCAGATGAATTTATGTCTTCTAGTTTGTGAGAAAATGGAAAATTTCTTGAACAACAGCACCTACTGCCCGCGAATTGATACCCTATACTTTGAAATGTATATGAGGGCCATGCTGCCTCCCTGCAACCCCCCGCTTGAGGCCACTGTTGGATTTGGGGTGACATAATGCAGGACGGCTTTGAACTTCTGAAATTAAAGTTTCAGTGTTAATTTTTGACATGATGATTTCTTGCCGCTCAGCACTACACTAAAATAATAGAACTGCCGCTCAGTGCGTGGCCTTTGCCTTAGGCATATTATGGTGACATTCCGAGGTCTTATAGTCTATTCGTGTAATTGCTTAGTGGTAACATTGAATGTTGTGGTATGTTGGACTTTAGCTCAATTGTAAATAAAAAACAGTTTTTTTTTATTTTTTCCACGACGTTTCGTCCATGTCTATGGACATCATCAGGTGAGATTAATCTATATTTGTGTGATGACATAACATATTTACAAATTGCTTATAAACGTAATAACTAATAAGACTTACAAATATTACATTTATAATATTTGTAAGTCTTACATTTATAATATTTGTAAGTCTGAATGTAATGAAAAGTGGTTTGTTAACAAAACCAGTGTTGCCATCCCTGCACATATTCCATACTTACTTTCACTTGGTCCCAAATACGCTCTTCCCAGCACGGTTCACTCACTTCCAATACACTTTTCAAAATCATTGCAGATGGTGAGGAATGTATCCAATTCCAAACCATAAGTGACAACGACGCACGAGAAAAAGCCCGGGCCACGTTTGCAAACATGCTTGACAATTGCACGGAAAAGACAAAATTCAGCGATTTCAACAAGTATATAACAAATACATTCAACGAAACAAAACGATTTCTCAATAAACAACGAGAAATATTTATTGTCTCTGCCGATAAAGGCAACGTAACGGTGGCGATTTACAAACGTGACTATGATGTTAAGATGAAAATCATGATGGAGGACAGAAATATATATTGGCCGGTTCGGACCGATCAAACCAACAAACTTCAAACCTTGAACATTTCGTCAAAGACTTATTTGACAACAAAATCATAGATCAGCGTCAGAAACGAAAAATGATGACGTACAACCCCGTTGCCCCCAGAATTTACGGCCTTCCTAAAATCCATAAGGAAGGAATGCCCCTACGTCCCATTTGCTCATCTGTCAAAGTACCGTGTTACAACTTGGCTAAATACCTCATCAGTATTTTGAAGAACTTAACGTCAAATTCGAAATACAACGTGAAGGATTCAATTCAATTCAAGACGAAACTTAGTAATCTAAGAATTGAAAACGACGAAGTTCTAGTGTCATTTGACGTAATATCTCTTTTTACAAACAAACCTCTTAAAATGGCACTAGAATTGATCAACAAAATCTGGGAAAAAATAAAAGAGCATACTACCATCAAGAAAACAAAATTCATTGAGATGGTACGGTTTTGCATAATAGACATCAACTATCTAGTATACGGCAATAAGACCTACCAGCAACGAGATGGTATGCTTATGGGAAACCCAGCGTCTCCAATAATAGCGGATATCATTCTTGAAGAACTTTTGAACGTCTGTCTTCCAAAAATGAACAACCAACCGAGAATACTTACTAAATACGTCGACGACATATTTGCAATCGTCAAAGTAGGAGAAATAGACCAGGGGGCCAACTATGTAATTCGATTCTACTTTCGATTCTATTCGAAAGATGGTTCCGATTCTACTTTCAAACCGAACTATGTATGAAATTAGAATCGAATGTAAGTAATGCCAACTTTTTCCCAAAACATTTCCGACTTTCGAACGAGTCTCGCATTGTGTTTGACAGACGTTTGAAAAAAAAAACGAAATAATAATTTGTTGTGATTCGTAAATAAATAACATGGACAGTGTCGCAATTTGGTTTTTAAAGGAAGAAAATGAGAATCGCAATGATCAAATTGAGCGAAGGCGAATTCTTGATCAATCCAGTATAATGGAGCTAAGCGAAAAAAGGTTTGTTAAGATTTAAGAATTAAAAGCATTTGTAATTAAATGATTTCATTTCAGTCAAATTTCTCCTTTTCTAATTTGTACGCTTTTTCTTTGATTTCAAAGTTCCTTCTTTTATATTTTAAGATTCCCTTTAAGTTTTCATTCATATCCTTCATCAGGACGTATGAATTGTTTTGGAATGTGATTTGGTTGCTTACTTGTTTTTCTAAAAGTGATGCATATTGTTTTTTGGGTGTTATCCGTGGTTCAGGGACTATTTCATTTTCTTTATTGCCTGTCGCATCGTTAATACTATTATCACTTTGTAAAATGCTTGCCAAAGCGTCGTCCATAAATGTATCTTCGGTATTATGACGTTCTTCATTGGTGTTCTCATTATTTTTCAAGCCGAAATTCCGGTCATCAGTCATTCCATCAATCGCCTTACCTAAATTGAGTAACTCAGCAACCTTCTCTTCGAGTGGTGTTAAGGGACAATGCTTAGACGGTCCACCACCAGTTCCAGAGAGATTAATTTTATTCTTCCTGAGCTTGCCTTTTGTGTGAACTTTAAAGTCAGCCCAAACCTAAATCATAAAAAAATTAGTATAGGGAATTTGGCTGGCTTCAACCATTGTATACCTTTTTCCACCCATTGCCATCGCGCTGCGGTGGACCTTCAGCATTTAAATCTTTAGACAGATTTGTCCATAAATGTGCGGATTTTCTTCTGGCCTCCGGTGTTTTTAAATATCCTTTAGATAAGTCGGGATGCCTTGTCATGTATTCAACAAGAATCTCAAATTGAGATGTCTTTGTGTTTGCACATTTAGATGATTCCCTATGAATAATATATATTTTATTACTCTTATGTAATATTTAATAAGTTATCAACAAATTTCTTACTTACATTTTTAAAGATTTCTGCAATCCACACAACCGCTCGCAAACAAATTTGCATTAGAATGATTATTTACGAATTCGAATGGTTTTGACATTTACTTTAGAATTAGATAGTACCAATCAAAGAATAAGAAGTACAGGAAAGAGTGTATATCACATATACAGTGTACGTGAGTGAGGCCGCAAGTTATGAAAAAAAAACAGAGAAATTGAAACTCATCTGTCATTTTGCTGGGCTGAAACGGCTGAAATTTGCCTTGTTTGAAATTCGAAATCCTTAAAATAGTGAAATTACGTATTTAACTTAATAACACAGTGAAACAACAATGGATACAGTGAATAAATACAATACTTTAATGAAATAAATCTAAAACAACATGCGGTGCTGCGTTAAATTGTGCAAAAACGAGTATAATAAGGAGATTAAACATTTTTCATTTCACAGGTAAGTTTTATCTCATATTGTACATAAAATAATGTTGTTAGGTGTTTTTTTAGGTAGATATATTATCGTAGAACACTTTTATTTTGGTATTTCAAGGCATTTTGTTGCAAAAAAGGCAATTTGGTTGAAAAGAAAAATATACTTTATTTATGTGATAGCATTTGATTTAGCTGAAACTCATCTGTCAAAATCGGAATCTCTCGGACAGGGACGAACTACTTTTTTGTTGGTGAGGGCAAGGCGCTTAAATCGGTTGAGCGCCCTAGTGCAGTTTTCTTGTTATAAATAGAAAATTAAGGTATTTCTTCTGTTGACCTATTATCGTGTCGGTTACTATCTTCGTCAAGAAGTGTTTATGTCCAGTAACGTTGACTTTGTGTACATGAGAAAATAAAAGAGCTCAAATAACTAGGTATACTCTACTAATTTTCAAGATTTCCGAAAGCTGAATGGAATAGTCAAAAGTGGGTGGAAATCCTAGAGTTGGATGAAATAAAGTCTTCCTTTGTTGTCTGTTCAAGTCATTTTCATGGATGTGATTTTATAAATAATGCTCCAGAAAAAAAAATGCTTTTTCCTTCTGCAATACCATTTTTATCCAAATATTTTGAAGAATCTCAGTAAGTTAATATAAATATGTAGTTCTAAAATTTTACAAGATTAGATAAAAACGCATTTGGCTTGTAGTTGTAAAAAAATTGTTAATTTTGAGTCTATAACTAACTTGTAGCAGACATTAGGCCTGTTTTATTGGCAATCTATCTCAGTGAAGTAAAGTAAAGTAGAATCTTCAGCATGTAGCTAATAACAACAACTATAGGCGTATTTTTTTGGGAAGTGAGTATAACAAAACCAAAAGTGAGTATACCAGTTTTGCATGTAAAAGTAAAAGTGAGCTAGCTATAGATTCCCAAAAAATACGCCTTATATAGAGACTCGAAAGTATTAAACAGTGTTTAGTTGCTGTAATGTAATTACGTGTTAAAAATCCTACTCTACTTTACTTCACTGAGATAGATTGCCAATAAAACAGGCCTAATGTCTGCTACAAGTTAGTTATAGACTCAAAATTAACAATTTTTTTACAACTACAAGCCAAATGCGTTTTTATCTAATCTTGTAAAATTTAGCCAATATAACAGGCCTAATATGTCTTATAATCAAATGAAAAAAACTGAATTATATTATCAATTCTCAAAATTAGCTGATTTTTTCATTCAAAATAAACCCAAAACTGAAAACTGATAAAAACTGAATTTTATTTATACGTTTAAAATATTTAGGCTCCTGTAAAAGGTAAGTTTTATAAAAGTCTTAGGTACCAATTCTGAGCAAAAAAAAGAAAAAAAAATAGACAATTCGAGGTCCGTCTAAGAATAAGAAGTACAGGAAGGGGCATATCGTGGAAAAAGTGAGGCTTTTTTCAAAATAGTGTGAGTTACACTAACACAAATGCATTGACACAGGGACGGCCTAAGGGGCCGGGGTAGAGTTAGGACGGCAAAATGCTGGGGCGCCCAAATTAACTTATAGCTGTTTCTTTGAAAGTGAAAGTAGGAAAATATGTATAGTTTTTATCTTCTCTGAAGTACTTAGGAACCTTCAAAGAAACACAGCTATTATTATGTCTTAATAAATAAAACTTACCTTTTACAGGAACCTCAACATTTTAAACGTAAAAATAAAATTCAGTATTTAGTTTTAGGTTTAATTTTAATAAAAAAACACTATCACAGATATTTTCCTTCGTCAAATAAATTTTAGTAACATTTTATCTACATTCCTCTGAAATGAACTGTTTTTGTCAATTTTGTCCTAATTGATAACTTTTCGTTATTTCTTGAAGCAATATAAAAATACCTTGTCTTTAAAAATATTTCAATTATCATTCTTGAAATAATTCCGAAATGACCAGAGTTTTTAATGTGTCCTTCGAAGATTGTTTTTCCAATAAGTTCATTTTGAGAATTGATAATAATTCGGTCATACATCTGTTTTTTTAAAATTGTATTTTTTTTGTCCATTAGTTTCGATTGGATTCTTAGTTGCTTTTCCGTTATAAGACATATGTCTTCTACATCTTTCGAAGATGTTTTTAAAAATCCCTTCGTCTTAAAAGCTATTAAAGATTGAGGGTTTTCATCACCCTCAAGATCATTTTTACAACTGTCACATTTTAACATTTTTTTTAGCTTAAAAACAACGAACCCGGCGATATACTTTACAACGTGGCTTGTAAATTCGGTCAATATACTGGGGTCTGAGAAATAATCATGATCATTTAAGAATGCTTCATTCTCCTCTTGATTACAATTTACAATGTTTTGCAATATATTTTGTTGCGAATCTTCCAGATATATAGTTTTTAAAGGGTTTGATGAACTAACATTTAAAATTTGTATGTTTTCGAGAGGTAAACAATTGCCAAGTCCACTTTCTCTTATTTTGCATCTTATAATAAGTTTTTTATATGCTGCTTTAAATTGCTTCACAGATGGGTTATCATTGTAGCCAAGGTGTGACCGCACTGAACCAAAAAATAGCTCTATGTGGTCTTGGTTCAGTTTGTAAAACGGTACATATTCTAACAATTTACTTTTTACGAATCTTTCGTAAATAGTACTTATATTTTATAAACATGTTATTGGTCCTATAAATCCCGTCTTCCTTTTATGTTCCACGAGTCGAACACCATTTGTTATTTGGAGCATGGACAAATAACTAATTTGCTCATTCGCGAATACCATAAGATTTGCAATATTATCTTCACAAATTGCCTTTTCAAAACCAAAGTTGAAGAAGCTCCGGCTGTTAAGCACATCGAACACATTGTTTAAATTTCTTAAAAATGTGACTGTTGCCTCGCTACCACAAAACTGTGGCAGTAAAAGTACGTCACGGCAAAAGCCTATCGCATCAGCAACGGATTTGCTTAGAGCTTGAACAGCTAAGCGAACTTTCATTTTTTGATTAGAAAAATATATATGAGCTCTCCTTAGCTTATTGCCAAGATGCAGTTCTTCTTTTTCTTGTATATTAACAAGCTCTTGGAGGTAGTTCCACTTGATCAGTTTTCCGTTTGTGTCCTTGAAAGTTCCGATCTCAGCAAACGAATTTCTCACCAACTTGATCATGTGGCAAGGATCTGGTAGGACGCAAATCTTGTCCAAAGATGAATAGACTGTAAACGCACTTTCTGATTTAAGGTCGTTTAAGTTTACACCCAACAACTTAGCACAAGTAAAGTTGACAGCCGCACCATCAAAAGTTAGCCCAAGAACTTCGGCACCAGTCTGCAATATGTTCTCGATGCAGTGCGTTATTAAATTTCTTTTTTGTTGGGCATCCAAAGAAGCAATAGGGAAATATCCAACTGGAATTTTCCAACTCTGATTAACGCAAACTACAAGAAACACCAGCATCTGCGTAGCTTCTGTGCTGCTATCATTTCCGTCACCAATAAAAGTGTAGCCCAAAGCTCCTGTTGTGTTCCAATCTACATGTCTAAAAATCAAAAATATTTTAATTTATTCTAAATTGATTCTAAATTTTGTTATTGTTACCTTCTTATGGCCATTTCATCGAAAACTAAATTCAAAATGACTTTTTTTGATTTCTCAGCAGCATCATTCACAACCATTTTAATAGCTTCAAAAGCTTCATTTGTAAAGCCAGGGTTACAGTCGATACACGCATACCATTTTGATATTGTCCGAGGATGAGGCAGACAGTTATCAAAGTTTTCCCTCACAAACTCATATGCTTTGGGTGAAAGAAAGTTTAAATTGAGAGCAAACGATCTTAATGCTGGCTCAAACTTTTTAATTTTAGGATTTCCCTTTGCTTTTGAAAATTTTCTTTGAAACAGCTCAGCGTTCATGGCCCCAATGCTCTCCAAAATTTCTGATGTCTCATCATTTACTAAATTTTTATTTTTTAAACTTGAAACTATCTCATTAAGAGAAGCCAGTTTAATTTTATTCCTTCGCACTTTCTGATGCAGTGTTTTAATTTTCCTTTTGTTGTTTACATGCGATTTTCTTAAGGTATTAATCTTTTCTTTGAGTTTCCTTTTTTTCGAAATTGGGTAGGAAGAAGACGAAAGATCATCTGATGAGAGCAGTGCTCGTTTCAGTGGCATTTTTTTCACCTAAATAGATTTAACCTAAATTGATGTAGACTTTTTAAACTACCAATAAACTTACGATCTGATTCGGAATACTAAAATTTACTTCATCATCTTCAATGTTTTGAATGCTTGATGAACCTGAAATCATATCATCTTCTACAACCTGTTCGTTTGATTGGGAAAGTCGGAAAACAATTTCTTCCACTGCAGATGGATTTGGTTCGGCAGCAACATATTGTATGTCAATATTTTGTGTAGTTGTCGAAGGACATATTTGCGTATCAACTTCTTCAAACTCACTACGCGAAATTTCCTGGCATACAAATTTGCTGCAAGTAGGTTGCTCATATCTGAATTTAAAATAAATTAAGACGTTGCACACAAGTTAGTTATAGACCCAAAATGCGTTTTTATCTAATCTTGTAAAATTTTAGAACTATTTACTATATTAACTTACTGAGATTCTCCAAAATGTTTATATAAAAATGGCATTGCAGAAGGATAAAGAATTTTTTTTTTCCTGGAGCATTATCTATAAAATCACATCCATGAAAATGACTTGAACAGACAACGAACGAAGTCTTTATTTCATCCAACTCAAGGATTTCCATCCACTTTTGTCTTTTCCATTCAGCTTTCGGAAATCTTGAAAATTAGTAGAGTATACCTAGTTATTTGAGCTCTTTTTTTTTCTCACGTACACAAACTCAACGTTACACAACACTTCTGGACGAAGATACCAACCGACACGACATAAACACTTCCTGACGAAGATACCAACCGACACGGTAACAGGACAACAGAAGAAATATCTTTAAACATATTTTCTATTTATAACAAGAAAACTGCACTAGGGCGCTCAACCGATTTAAGCGCCTTGCCCTCACCAACAAAAAAATAGTTCGTCCCTGAACGAGAGTTTCCGATTTTGACAGATGAGTTTCAGCTAAATCAAATGCTATCACAAAAATAAAGTATATTTTTCTTTTCAACCAAATTGCCTTTTTTGCAACAAAATGCTATGAAATACCAATTTAAAAGTGTTCTACGATAATATATCTACCTAAAAAACACCTAACAACATTATTTTATGTGCAATATGAGATAAAACTTACCTGTGAAATGAAAAATGTTTAATCTCCTTATTATACTCGTTTTTGCACAATTTAACGCAGCACCGCATGTTGTTTTAGATTTATTTCATTAAAGTATTGTATTTATTCACTGCATCCATTGTTGTTTCACTGTGTTATTAAGTTAAATACGTAATTTCACTATTTAAACGATTTCAAATTTCAAACACCGCAAATTTCAGCCGTTTCAGCCCAGCAAAATGACAGATGAGTTTCAATTTCTCTGTTTTTTTTTCATATCTTGCGGCCTCACTCACGTACAGTGTATATGTGATATACACTCTTTCCTGTGGTCTCATCGCGTAAGGCTAAAACGATCCAACGACGTCGTCTCGACGATGCTGCTACTTCGTGTAACAACCAAAAAACGATGATCGTCGAAACGATTGAACGATCATCGTTTCTTGTTGCTTCACGTAAACAATTTCACACCCTTGTTGGAGTACACAATCATAGAATTGCATTCATTAAATGGTTTTTGAAAAATGCATTCACCAATTTTCTCTTATTTTACAACCCCTATCAATAAAATTTTTGCTGCAACGAAAAATGTTTACCTTTTTACCTATACATATATTTCCACATTAAAGACAACAACACTGTTGCAACGCAACATGAAACAAACTTCAACCAAATTTCATACTACACCTGTAATGCAATCTCCAAGCGAAAAACGCAGTTTATGCACTTGCACACAATATCCGACGGCATAACACAAAAGCCGACGGCAAAACGCATTTTATGAAGCTACCAATTTCCCAAATTGCCAAAATTGGGAGATCATAAAATAGACCATTACCCAACGCACTTGAGTAAATCGTATCGTGGGGGAGGTCTTGAAGCGAAAGTGCATACAAAAAAAATGAGTCGTTTTTGGCAGTTTAGAACCGCCCACTCATCTGCGCTCCCAGCACTTGCAATCGATGCGTGTATGCATGTGTATTGGTGCCGATCTTTCATACTGGCAAAGGCAAAACACATTGCGCGGTGTAAGAGGCGGTGACAAAGCTATGCATTTGGCTAATGCAAAAAATAAACAAAAAATCCGCAATCCGCAATGGGTCAACGATCTGAGGAAATCGGAAACGGCAAAATCAGCTGGATGCAGAGGTTTCTTGTGACCGACGAAGAAGCGATAGATGTTATTCCCAATTCCCAAGTATATCAGCTAAGAGATCAAGTCGGCAAGAAATAAAGTAATTCACAGTATAACATTGAGTTTGAGTTTTTTTCATCTGCATGTACCAGGTTGTACATACTGCGCGAAGTAATTTCGGTTGTTCGGCAACGCAATTTTGGTTGTGCGACAGCAAATTATAATCCTTTTTTTCGTCACTTTTTTTGCGAGTGTCCTTGCGACACATTGTGGTCCTTCGAGCCGGGTTTAAGGATTAAGGGATCCTGGACAGGATCAGTGCAAAAACAATAAAATAAAAAGTGTGCACTATCCCGAGTGTTAAATTTCACCCCTTTTTTGTGCGTCGCGGTCGTGTAAAAGACATTACCACTGTCGTCGGTCGGTTTATAATTTCAACCACTACACGGTCGGTGTATTTCCTGGATTTGGATCTGCGGAAGCTGGTGCATCAGAGTGCGGAAGAAAATTTGGAGCAACGCTTTAGAGTACAGGTGTGTGGCATTTTTCTTATAATATAATATTAAAATTAAATCACAGATCTACATTGATCTAATTAAACTTGTGTGTTGTGTTCGGAGTTCTGAGGGTTGTTTTTATTCTTTAATTTAAATCGTTGGCTTAATCATGAGCAAAGGCAAGATTTCCAATTTAATCGAGGTCGTTCAGACAATTGCGCAAGAAGTAAATGCTGATTATAAGGCATACGCAGACTTAGGATCATCAAAGAAATCTGTGCATATGAATGAGGCGCGTTTAGTGAATTTGGAGGCTTCATTTGATGAAGCTAGGGTAATTCATCAAAAAATTGTTGGGGCCCCTAGTGAGGAGGCAAAGGTGAAATATATGGAAGACTTAACTTTTCACAAATTAAAGGAGCTGTTCTTCAAATATTCATGTGAATTGAAGGAACAGTTAACAACCACCGATAATCAAAGTATGTTCAACAACTCAGTAATCGGTTCAAAGACGCCGTCGGTCGAATTAAAACTCCCCCCTATGAAAATTCCTACCTTTGATGGTTCACTACAAATGTGGCCAGAATTCAAGGGATTGTTCGAAGGATTGGTGAACAAAAATTCATCGATATCCGATGCACACAAGTTGCAGTATTTAAAGAGCAATTTAACCGGTGAAGCGGCGCGTATGCTGCGAAACACCGAATCTAATTTTGAATCTGCATGGGCGCTACTAGTTAAGCGATTTCAAAATGTTCGGTTATTAAAGGATAATCAATTCAAATTGCTTTTTAATCAACCACCGCTTACGCAAGAATCAGCCGACGATCTCAAATTGCTATTGGACACAACCAACGAAGCTAAACAATCGCTCAAAAATCTTGGAGTGTCCGTGGAATCATGGGAAGACGTTCTCATCTTTCATACGGTGCAGAAACTTCCGTTTGCCACTCGAGGGCAGTGGGAATCCCACATCTCGACGTATGTCGATTATCCTACGTACAACGTTCTTGAGGATTTCATTTTAATGAGAGCAAGAACCTTGGAGGTGATTGGCCAATCGCCATCAGGTTACAATCAACCTAAATCTAAAAAATTTACGTCGAACACAATTCGTGCAAATAACGCTACTATCCTTAAGTGTTCAATGTGTCAGGGGTCGCATTCCATTCGGAATTGCTTTAAGTTCAAAGCATTAAACACGAAGAAAAGGCAGGAGATTGTAAAGAAAAGAAAATTATGTTTCAACTGTCTGTCAAACGCGCATTTTACGCAAAATTGCACGAGCACTTTTACGTGTTCTACATGCCATCAAAAGCATCATTCATTACTGCACGTAAATGAGCCAGTTAATGCAATGCATGCTAATGATGTAGTTCCACCAAGAGCTGTTCCACCACTCGATGAAACAGCCTCCTCTTCAACTCAACCCCATCATTCGGAAGCATCAGAGATGCCAACATCCTCAAACGCAACTGCTTCAGTGTACAACGCGTTTATAGCCGAAAACAAGCAAGTACATGTTCTTCTGGCTACGGCCCTTATCAAGGTTCTAACAACCGCGGGTCAACCGTTGCTACTGCGAGCGCTAGTGGATCCTGGATCTGAGGCGTCATTCATTACTGAGTCGGCGGCTCAGTTGCTAAATTTAAAAAGGGAAAGGAGCTGCGTCAATATCCTAGGCGTGGGGGAAAACAAAACAAGCACCTCAAAACACAAAGTTTCTCTCACGATATTTTCAAATGTAAACGAGGACTTTAGCCTACAGCTGAATGCATTGGTCCTGCCCAAACTCACAGCTAGGCTGCCTATGCACTCCATTATACGTGCTAATTGGAGTCACCTCCACAATATTGAACTTGCTGATCCTACTTTCAACAAGCCAAGCAAAATCGATATTTTACTTGGCAGCGATGTTTATCCGTTCATTCTCCTTGAAGGCATAATGAAGGGAGAACCAGGGACTCCTATGGCTCAAAGGACGGAATTGGGATGGGTACTCTCTGGAGGTACATCAGCCATCAACCATTCAAGTAAGACGATAACAACTCTCCACATAAAGACTGAAGATCAAACATTGGACCGATTGCTGCTCAAGTTTTGGGAACTTGAAGAAGTGCCAAAGAGGAAGTTGTTGTCACCAGAAGAAGAGACATGCGAAACTCACTTCTGCAGAACGCATCAGCGTCAATTGGACGGGAAGTATGTAGTTCAACTTCCCTTCAAAGAAGGAACACGTCCATTGATAGGTCGTTCGGACAGATCAGCGCTAGTTAGGCTTCTGCAACTGGAAAGAAAATTCCAAGTACAGCCATTATTCTATGAGGAGTATAAAAGGGTCATCAACGAATATCAGGAGCTAGGGCACATGTCGGAGATCGTTCCCATAGAACTATCCACACCTCATTATTACGTTCCCCACCACGCAGTGATGAAGGAATCGAGTTCAACCACAAAGCTGCGGATCGTTTTTGACGCGTCCTGCAAATCGTCGGATGGCACGTCACTTAATGACCATCTCTTTGTAGGCCCAAGGTTGCAGGATGATATTTTTGATCACATTGCTCGATTCAGGTTACACAAAATCGCCTTTGTAGCTGACATCAACAAAATGTACAGGCAAATTTGGGTTCCGCCGGCAGATTCATCATACCAACTCATTTTGTGGAGAGAAGTAGACGGTGAGGAAATAAAAACATACCGCCTTAATACGGTCACATTCGGTACCGCCTCCGCACCATATTTAGCGATTCGTACGCTGCAACAACTTGCGGCCGATGAGCGTGAGGATTACCCAATTGCATCGAAAATTGCTCTCAGGAACTTTTATGTGGATGATGTGATTCATGGGGCGGACTCTGAAGCAGAAGCCATAGAGATGCAGCGGCAACTCAGAAATTTGTTGAATCATGGAGGCTTTCCACTACGAAAATGGGCAAGCAACTCTGAGAAGTTCTTGGCGTCCATTCCAGAAGAGGATAGGGAGGTACAGGTACCACTCTCATTCGACGAGGGAAATGCGGTTAAAACGCTAGGGATCCAATGGCATCCCGCAAGAGACATGTTAGCCTTCAAGGTCTCACTTCAGGATTCGAAGAAAACAACAAAACGAACCATCCTATCAGACATTGCACGGCTGTACGACCCAATGGGTTGGATTTCACCCTGTGTTATTTTGGGCAAGATCATAATGCAAGAGATCTGGAAGAAGAACCAAACATGGGATTCTGAGCTCCCATCAACAATCGTTTCTGCGTGGCAGAGCCTGAAAACGGAGCTTAACGCACTCAACAATATTGAGATTCCTCGCTGGATAAATTTCACCACGGAGTCACAAATCGAAATACACGGGTTCTGCGATGCGTCAGAAAAGGCGTATTCGGCCGTAGTATACCTTAGAGTTATTACCGGAAATACGATAATAACTAATTTGATCGCGTCGAAAACCAGGGTTGCGCCGTTAAAGGTTAAATCACTGGCAAGGTTGGAGCTTTGTGGGGCACAACTCTTAGCACACTTACTGGTGCATACAGTAAAGACGTTGGGGCTCCAATCGGCAAAAATATTCGCTTGGTGCGACGCTCAAATCACACTGGCGTGGATAAAGACGGCGCCATACATCCGAACAACATTTGTGGCCAACAGAGTCGCAGATATTCAGGAGCTTACAGATCCTAGGTGCTGGAACTACGTTCCGTCTAAGGACAACCCGGCAGACATCGCGTCTAGAGGACTCTTTCCAAAGGATCTTGTCAAGGACAACCAATGGTGGCATGGGCCTGAATTCCTGCAGACGTTTGATGAGCGACTCCATCAACCATACGAAATTGCAACGACAGACCTTGAAACAAAACCATCAGAAATTTCAAGAAGCAAAAATGATTTGATCGCATCTGGGTACCCCATAAAAAACATTTTTCAGCTCTGCGTTCATTTCACAGCCTTCGAAACTAACACACTCTTTAATCGTTTTTCCTCTTTGAAGCGTTTGGTCAGAGCCACAGCTTATTGGCTTAGATTTTTCATTAATTTGCGATTTAAAGCAAAAAAGGTGTCAACTCGTGTATCTGGAGCACTTTCAGACGATGAAATCTGCTCAGCCCAAATACGATTGATAACCATCATTCAGCAAGAGGTTTTTGCTGAAGAAATCTCAAGGATAACCAAAGGCGAACCGGTCTCAAAAGGGAGCAAATTAGCAAGACTTTCACCAATAATCGACGAGAAGGGAGTACTGCGAGTCGGGGGTCGATTGGAAAACGCAGAATTGCCCTATTCGCAGCAGCATCCAATCATACTGCCATCACAGAATGTCCTGACGTCACTCATAGTGCACGAGGCGCACATGAAGACGCTGCATGGCGGACAACAATTAATGATGGCAACACTTCGATCTGAATATTGGATTCTACAACTCAAATCTAGCGTCAAAAAATGCATCCATAATTGTTTAAAATGCTATAGGTACAAGGCAAAGGAAATGCAGCAACAAATGGGTAATTTGCCAGCGCTACGCGTCAACCCGGCTCGACCTTTTCAAACATCGGGGGTGGACTATGCAGGTCCTGTTCAAATCAAAGCCTGGAAGGGTCGATGCAGCAAAATTACGAAGGCATACATAGCAATTTTCGTTTGCTTCTGTACAAAAGCGGTACACCTCGAGCTTGTCAGCGATTATACGACTTCCGCATTTCTGGCTGCGTTCAAACGTTTCACTGCGCGCCGTGGAATTTGTAAAAATATCTACAGCGATTGTGGAACGAACTTTAAGGGGGCTGCAAACATTCTGGAATCAGAAAAATCGCATATAGCTAGGCATTGGACAGATGATATCGCGCAACAGATGCAATCCAATGGCACAACATGGCATTTTAATCCACCTGCTGCTCCGCATTTCGGCGGACTGTGGGAAGCGGGCGTCAAATCCATGAAATACCATCTGAAGCGGATAATCGGTCATTACACTCTTACATTTGAGGAGTATGCAACGGTCTTGACACAAGTTGAAGCCTGCCTAAACTCACGTCCACTTTGTCCGGTAACTGAAGATCCAGAGGATCTATCAATTTTGACACCAGGACATTTCCTGATTGGGGCACCGCTAAATACTGCACCCGAAAGAAACCTAACTGAAGTCAAAGAAAATCACCTGGATAGATGGCAACTTATGCAGAAAATTCAACAAGATATCTGGAGAAAATGGAAGACAGAATACTTGGTTCGGCTACAACATCGTCCAAAATGGCTCACACCAAGTGCTGACCTCCAAATAGGAGAGCTAGTACTCCTATCTGATGACCAAACACCTCCCACTCTGTGGCGACTTGGCAGAGTTACAGCGACGCATCCTGGAACAGACGGAAAAGTTCGTGTGGTCACAATCAAGACTGCATCAACATCATTAAAGCGTCCTATAGCGAAGCTTTGTCGTTTACCAATGCTCAGCGAATAAAACTACATTTGCGCACGCCCACCCACACACACACACACACAATAATAAAAATATCTCATCTCACAACTAACTAACTAACTAATTTGCAATGAATTTAATATATCTAATCTAATTAACCTACATACATAACTTATTATTGCCACACACTATTCACGATACCTATCACTTTTCTCGTTTTCATGTACTCACCCACCCGCACACTTCGAGGAGCTCATGAAAAACCCAGCTGGAATCATCTCGCAACATACATCTGTAATCGAAACGCAAGCTCAACCATGGAAAAACAGATGATAAGCAGACAACCTCCGACCTCTGTCCGTCCCAATTCCTGTGGCCCGGCAGGATGTTGCAACGCAACATGAAACAAACTTCAACCAAATTTCATACTACACCTGTAATGCAATCTCCAAGCGAAAAACGCAGTTTATGCACTTGCACACAATATCCGACGGCATAACACAAAAGCCGACGGCAAAACGCATTTTATGAAGCTACCAATTTCCCAAATTGCCAAAATTGGGAGATCATAAAATAGACCATTACCCAACGCACTTGAGTAAATCGTATCGTGGGGGAGGTCTTGAAGCGAAAGTGCATACAAAAAAAATGAGTCGTTTTTGGCAGTTTAGAACCGCCCACTCATCTGCGCTCCCAGCACTTGCAATCGATGCGTGTATGCATGTGTATTGGTGCCGATCTTTCATACTGGCAAAGGCAAAACACATTGCGCGGTGTAAGAGGCGGTGACAAAGCTATGCATTTGGCTAATGCAAAAAATAAACAAAAAATCCGCAATCCGCAATGGGTCAACGATCTGAGGAAATCGGAAACGGCAAAATCAGCTGGATGCAGAGGTTTCTTGTGACCGACGAAGAAGCGATAGATGTTATTCCCAATTCCCAAGTATATCAGCTAAGAGATCAAGTCGGCAAGAAATAAAGTAATTCACAGTATAACATTGAGTTTGAGTTTTTTTCATCTGCATGTACCAGGTTGTACATACTGCGCGAAGTAATTTCGGTTGTTCGGCAACGCAATTTTGGTTGTGCGACAGCAAATTATAATCCTTTTTTTCGTCACTTTTTTTGCGAGTGTCCTTGCGACACATTGGACACAAACACACACAAATTATATACCCTTTTTATTGGTTTCCAGTTGTCACAGTTTGTTTACAGCCCTGCTCAAACTGTTCAAAACGAAAACGATGGACGATTCGATTGAACGACGCGATTGTGTTGTTACATGAAGCTAACTTAAAACGACGTCGTTTTGTTCAATCGTCGAGACGATGATCGTCCGAAAAGTTACGCGATGAGACCCCTGTACTTCTTATTCTTAGAGGTCCGTTCGATTTTCGAATATGTGCGCTGGCTATAGAGTTGCAGAGTACGCATCTTGCGAATTCGAACATTTTGATTGTAGAATCGAATTACATAGTTGGCCCCCAGACATTAGACGTTTTAAATAGCTTCCATAGGAAAATACAGTTTACCGTTGAGGTTGAATCAAATAATAGGTTGTCGTACCTAGACACCGTAGTTATTAGAGAGGAAGGAACTTTAAAAATGGACTGGTTCCAAAAACCTACCTCATCCGGAAGACTAATAAATTTCCTATCCCAACACCTACATAGGTGAAGGACTTATTTATTGTGTTTTCTTGCTGTTCGGGTGGATGAGTTTTCCTGTTCTCGTGTTGTCTTATAAGTGATTTTGTAATGCTTTCTGGGAATCCGTTTTTCATAAGTATGTTTTTTATTTTAGCTTTATTTTGTTTGTGGAATGCGGGATCGCTTATTGAGAGGAATCTATTTATTAGATTATTGGCTGTATTGAAAATTGTCTGTTTAGGGTGTTGGGATAGGAAATTTATTAGTCTTCCGGATGAGGTAGGTTTTTGGAACCAGTCCATTTTTAAAGTTTAAAAAGGCTCAACTCTTACGTGCCGCATTCAATGGTGGTTTCTTCTTAATTTTTTCATGGCCAATATGGCTGGCCTTCTGCATCACGCGATGAACAGTCGATCTGCTAGCTGTTACTCCAGTTTATGCCTTAATTTTAGCCTTGAGAGCCTTGAACTTGAAGCAGCTCTCAGTATCGCCCGCCTTTCCTGACATGTTATTGCTTTGCTGACTCTTCCTTTGCGGTTTTTTCCATAGTTCTCAGGGTCCTTAATGAAGCTTTTAACAACAGTGGCGCCTCTTTCAATCTTGCTGGCTTTGAAACGGATGGATTGTCATTGATCCTGGTAAGCTCGAATTTGGCCAATTTCCTCGTTGGTTAATGTCTTTCCTTCACCCATAGTTCTTGATTGTATGAAATTATTACTTAAACTAAGCTCCCTAATACTCAGATTAAGCCACTGCTCGTAATCAAGTGACACAAAATTAACAGGTAAATTTTATGACCTTTTTGGGAAAAGCGTCATAAAAGTTGCATTTATCAACTTAATCCCATTTTTTTTTTCTACAATATAAACATAATATATCCTTCATTCCTTGTGCATTTGGGTTTTCCCAGATCAGCGAAAATATCGTAAAATTAAAAATAAAAACTGCCTGCTCGTAATCAAGTGACACGGAGTGTAAAAAAAAATCAAAAATCAATACAATTGGTTTGTTTTACGCAATATTTATGTGCTTCACTATCGTTTGTTTACCACTATGGGTTTATCTCTCATACACGGAGTGTATACAAAACAAATTGCGGACCGGTTCAAAAACGCCAAATTAATAGACACGAACATTTTCAAAATTGCAATGAGGTCAACTAATACTGCTCCACAATTAGCTATACACCAGACTAAAAACGAAGACAGACAAAATGGAACACTCCGATGTAGTATACAAAATAAGTTGCAAAGGAAAGATCAGCCACGAGTGTGACCAAAAATATACATAGGGACAACAAAACAAAAACTCAAAAATAGACTGGCTGGACACAAATCAGACTTAGAAAGTAACGCCTCACAAAAAACAGCATTGGCAACACATTGCATCGATCTCAACCACGCCCCCAACTATGAAGACGTCAAAGTGTTACAACGCGAAGAGAATACGAATAAGAGACTGATAATAGAAACACTACACATCGACATCATAAACACCGACAAAACGATGAACAGACGCACCGACATGGAGAATGTTAGTTCACACTACAAACATCTTCTAGAAAAGAGAGTGCAGAAAGCTGCCTAAAAATTGAAAATGTCAACAACATCTGTTTCATGTTCCCTTGGCCTTGTTGTCTGTCTGTTCATATACGTGCCAGTTTCGCTTTTTAAGTGTTCATCTACATCTACACTGTGTAAGATCGATGTAAAATATAAATGTAATATTTGTAAGTCTTTATATATGTTACGTTTATAAGCAATTTGTAAATATGTTATTTCATCACACAAATATAGATTAATCTCACCTGATGATGTCCATAGACATGGACGAAACATCGTGGAAAAAATAAAAAAACTGTTTTTTATCTACAATTGACCTAAAGCCCAACATACCACAACAATATATACAAATAAAAAGGTCAAAACATATACATGGTAACATTGAATTACAACTTATTATTTTTAGTTTTGTCACTTTTAAGTAATCTTAAAAACACAAAATTTACAGAAATGTTACCATAAAGGTCATAATGTATATTTAATACACGTAATAGCAACAAACTTGTCAAATAGCTAATATCTTCACAGTAATGCCTTTATCTAATCAAAGCAGAGTCTCACAAAGTCACAAATTTCTACTTCTCGTTTATAGCGAATCTCGCTCAATATGAGAGTCATTTTAAATTTTATTTTCGAAACCATACTCAAGATTTACTCTAGTAACTTAGCCCTTGTTAATTAAAAACGCTTTACATACTACATAACATGTAATATGTAATATTATCTATAACAAACAGAAATATCATTTAAAGGTGATCAACGAATGAACACAATATTATTAGGTTAAAAAATATATATGCTTGGCTTTAAGAGAACTGAATTTATTAATTGTATTACCAGAATATTCACTCCGCTAAACAACACGAACACAATGATGAAACGAGAATGTTAAAAAAAGAAAACTGCAACACTTTATATTACTTTCGCCAAATTTCACCCCAAACTGACACTTAAAGGAGACAAGGCGATAAATTTCGAATTCTCATTTTTGGCGATTTAAAAAATTGGTCTCAATTTTGCTCTAACTGCATTAATACATTTTTAGTAGAAATGTATTAAGATATTAATTATATGAAAAATGAAAAAAATAAAAAAACAATAAATGATCCATGAATCATAGACGGTGTAAGAAGGATTAATATATTAATGATGAGGAAAATTTTTAAATTAAATTGCAATTGAAAAATACTGAATACGAAATACATTGTCTGTATCTTATTCTGAGTCCACTTACCACTTCCTCAAATTCATCTTCGTCAAAAGTTTGTTTGTCACTAGCCACATTATATTTTGTTCTCAATGACATTTGGCGAGGCGTATCTGGCCGCGAATTGATAAACATATATAATTTCAGGGGCGACATAT
Source organism: Cheilosia scutellata (assembly GCA_955612985.1). Taxonomy (NCBI): domain Eukaryota; kingdom Metazoa; phylum Arthropoda; class Insecta; order Diptera; family Syrphidae; genus Cheilosia; species Cheilosia scutellata. The sequence continues at coordinate 89,433,122 of OY015312.1, forward strand.
TCACTTTTTTTTTTAAGCCCGTATCCTCAGATAATTTTCTGACACTATTGTGGTGGAGAACGACTTTTCAGCTGTCAAAAAGTATCCCGTTCCGAGAGCAAAGTAATAAAATTAATAATTTGTTGACTTATTTTTTTGACTTGAATGTAACACTGAATTTCAATCAATTCTAAATTTCTATTTTAAGATTGGAGTTGGGTAAACTTCTATTTTCAACACTTTCAAAAGTTCAAAATTTGAATTGATTTTTCGTTGAAAAAATGCATATTAAAATTTCGATAGGAAAGGAGGATGATTGGAGGGTAAACGGAGAATTAAGGGGTAGAAAGGAGGTTTGGAGGTTTTGAAATTTTTTGTTTAAAAAAGGAGGACCATCCTTCCAAAAGGAGGATACATGGGATTTTTATTCATGGATCATGATTCTTAAATAATAATAATAAATTCAAGTTTTTTTTGCGGAATTAAATTCTGTTCGCAGGGAAAATAAGTAATCGCCAGAAAAGTGAAACCGCCAAATTGCGGATCTGAATGTCCCTTTAATTGCATGACATATTTTCCTAAGACCTTACGAATTACAATCCACAACAGTTTTTGGGCACTGAAGGAAGGACACAAAAAGTTTTTTTGTAATAAATTTGCCGGAGTTACTCTTAAGAAAAGACTACGCACGAAGAAGAATGCTCAGGCGAATCAACACGTTCAAGTATTTGCTTGAAAATCATGGATAATAATATCAAGTTTAATAATCTTTTTTATTTCAACTTTGGACATACAAAAATCAGACTATATTATTATTTTAAACAAATATTTAATTCCATTACTGGATCCCCTATGCCTCTAAAAAAGAACAATCGCGCCAAAAAATAAACACCAGTAGAGACAATTTCAGAAATAAAACAGGATATCGAAAAATTTCCTTGCATCGATTCATATTATGTACGTTAGAGCATCTACTCAAAATCAATACTTAAACTCTGGACTTCATTTAAGTAAAATGTTAGTTTATATAGATATAATATATCGTTCCACTTTCCACAAACTATAAAAAGACCAATGTACACAATTTCAAAAACCTTTTGACACCGCTGAATTTCAGGAACATTCGAAAATAAACGAAAATGCAAAAATAAATATACAACTTAAGGATACTAAAATAATTGCAACAATATCTTACGACTTTTGTATGCAAAGTGTATTTTCTATGCCGTGTGCTAACATTTCAAACTTTTGCTTTAAAATAAAGTTCAGTAGGTATATTATAATCTTACAGGCTTGTGCAAATTAAAAAAAAAAATAACGTATTGATTTTTGTGGTACGAAATTCAAAGTTGCGAGTGCACTAATGAAAATTCTTAATGCAGTGCTACAAGACAATCCGGAAGTTACCGAAATTATTCTGTGGTCAAATTCATGGATAGATATTATGTACCTCAAAATAGAAATCACTTAACATGATAAGCCATCCTTAAGTTCTTGGAAACTCGTACCTACATAGATCAAAATGATTACACAGCAACAGCGCTTTTCTTCGGCGAATTCAAGATACAAGAACTAGATGCAGTTCGTAGTGTTATTGATCGGCATTTTAAGAACATTTCTTATTTCAGCCCAGTTTTCCCTATTCCGTAAGAACATGGATTACCCAAATATAAAATTAAAATTGATGCAGTTAAACCAAAACGATTTTTTAACTACCAGTTAAAACTTAGGGTTAAACTTCATCCCGTTCTAAACGGACGAAAGCATAAACTTCGTCTACAATATTATGAAGATTATGAGTAAAGCATAATATTAATATCTGTTTCTATATTTCAACAAACAAAAAGTTAAGAAATCCAAGTAAAGTAAAGGTTTTGCCTAAAGTAATAAAAACATCAATGGGAGGTATGGTTTCCAAGGAAAAGAAAAAGGACATCGAAACAATTTACAATTGGATGCCTTTATAAAACAGTTTTTAAATCAGATATACATAATGTTTGTAAAGGGTTTTAATTCTTTGAACTTTTTGTATGATTGTATTACTCTCTAGACAAACGATGCGTTTATTATTGTTTATTTCAACAAATAAATGTGGGTTCAATGTTGCGTTTTGTTTATTGTCTGAGGAGACAATCAGAAATACAATTTTTTCTGAACAAAATTAAATTTAAAATTGGACGTATAGAATACTACAAGAAGAGGTGAGTCATATAATTTAATTGCAACAACGTTGGTCTCAATTTGTTCTATTTAACATATTTGTTCTAAGTCCAGTTTTTTTTATGGGGACGCTCACAATTTTATGGGAGTTGTTCTATGCCCATTTTTGTGTTTTGAAAGTCGTTGCAAGAATCGGCCAACGCGTATGACTCATGTTGTTTTCTTCTTCAAACAATATGTTCTCGTACCAATAATGTTGCCATGAATTTGGCTCGAAACATTATTTCTATTAGTCGTTCAATATATTTTCATACTGATACATAACAATCCTTTTTCTTCTTCTTCAATAATCCGTCTATTAAAATGTCAGAACTTTTCCAAACCTTAGATACTAGCTACTTCAAGGTACATAGGTATACGTGTCACGGTCAATATAACTACATCTAAATCAAACATAACATTTGCTCATTTATTAATTTATTAATCTTACACTAACTTGTATCCCAACAGATTATTAGTGTGATTTACAAAATTCGCGCTGTATTTCCCCTTCTACCACTATGTGGTAGATCAACCGCAACTTCGGAATATTTTTTAATTCTATTTTTTAATAACAACCGGCCACATGTTGTGCAGTTTGGAAATCAAACTGGAGTTAAGATTTTGGAAATAAGTACCTACTGATTTCTGATATTAGCTTGTTCACAATAGTCGGATACAAAGTATATTTTGAGAAATTTCGGTTCACCTGCAGGCAACAGGTGATAAGCTTGACCCTGAATTTTAAAAGTGGGCGTAAATGTCACTTCTACAATTTGGGTTGCCCCAAACGAAGTCATATGAAATGCAATATTGTAAAAGCGAAAGCATTCGTTTAGAAATGTTTAGAGTGTGGGTGATCCAAGGTTAATAGTGATTTCAAGGATTCTGATGGTTCTTGAAAAATATCTAAGCGTACCTTTCCGCCTGAGCAGCAGAGTCCGTTCGACTCCCTTATCCATTTTAGAGCTTATCAATGACCATAGGGGTGGGTCATTCCTCTAATATAATTTTTTTTTGTTTTTCTTTCTGTTTTTTATGGTAAATGGAAATGTCGATAAATTTTCAAATTGTTAAATATTTCTTATTAAAACCATGGCAAACGATGTCTCGAATTTTTCATGCCGAGTCACCTCTTATGTAGGTAGTACAACTTGCGTATTTACGGAATATGTAGTATCCTTTTCGGTTGATGTAATACTGGCCAGGCCAGATGTTCCACCAACTTTACGAAATTTTATGTGGGTGCAATCAATTGCATCAATTACTTGCGTGAAGCCGCTTATGTCTTGAAACCTTTGTCGGATACTGATGATGTGATGACCTATTTATGTAGCGCTATATTTTAGAAGCGAATGCGTATGCCACTCTTTGATATAGGTATAACTGAACCCATGAATATCTGCCCCTTCATTTTGATATAATATGTAATAAAAACTACGAAGACGTCTGGAATTGCGAAGTACTCATACGTATTTTTTGAAAATGACTTCTCTGAAAATGTCGTATAACTCAAACAAACATAATGTTCACCTAGTTATAAATAATGCGTTGGAGCACAATCGTTTATTCAATTGGGCAAGAGCCAAGAAGCCTAAAGCCTAGCCCTAGGTTAGGTTAGGTTTGTGGGCTGGCGAGGATTTCTCCGTGCCACACTCAGGTCAATACTGACCAATTGTGATGCCCGTGGGGGAAAGAGGTTGTCCCTTACCCATTATAACCCTATATTCAAATTACTTACTGTGCTGCTATGCAGTTGTGGCTGAATCGAGAATTCGGTACGGCATTTTGGCTTGGGGAAATGCATCGAAAACGCACTTGGACAAAATACATAACCTCCAACGACGTCTGGTAAAAATTATAGAAAATAACAATAACCCATTTCAATTTCTAGACGTCAAGAGCATATTTAAGATGACGGCAGCTCTGGAGTACTACAATGACTCACGTTTCCAACAACCCATACGTCATAGTCAGAACACTAGAAGACGAGCACAACAACTTCTCGAAATACCTGGAGTATTTAACAAATATGGACGAAGACAATTAGCTCACAGTATTCCAACATTGATGAACTCACTACCAGCTAACCTAAAAAATATAGTTAATTTCAAAAAACGCAAAAAAGATCTTAAAGTATACTTCCTTAACTCTAATTAATTTTTGTTTTAAATAATTAATACTTTAACATACAATTTTAGATTTTAAAAACAGTATTAACATTTAAACTCACATTTTATTGTAATACTTCCAAACATGAAAATATTTGAAACGCAATCACCTGCAGATAAGCCTTGAGCTTCGCAGGTAACATATTTATTTATAACGTTTTTAAAGAAAGAAATAAAGAATAATAATAATAAATAAATAATAATAAATAATAATAACTAATTGCGGCCGATAGTTGTACATGAATGTCTAGCGGACGCAGATTGAGGATAGCCTCAAGTCCTGCGGTTGGAGTTGTCCTCATGGCACTGGTGGTGCCAATGCACGCTAGTCTTTGAACCTTCGTTCACGCTTTTAGGTAAGTGGCTTTATTGGTTGCCGGCCACCATACGAGACTGCCATAGATCAGTATAGGTCTTACTATAGCCGTGTACATCCAGAGCTTAATTTTGGGGGATGGGCCCCAGGTTTTCCCAAAGATTCTGCTGCAGGAATAAAAGGCTATTGTGGCTTTTTTGATTCTTTCATTGGTGTTCAATTTCCAATTTAATTTCTTGTCTAGTATAAGTCCCAGGTACTTCGCGCTATCAGAGAGTCTGAGGGGTGTGCCGCCAACAGAAGGTGTAGCAAACTGTGGTATTTTCCTTTTATTTGTAAAGAGTACCAATTCAGTTTTCTGGGGATTGACTGTTAGACCGCAGTTCCTGGTCCAGTTGTCAAGGGTTCTTAGGGCGCTTTCAATTTGTTCCGACAGTGTTGGAAGGAATTTACCCGTTGCCAACAGTACAACGTCATCCGCATATGCCGTTATTCTGATGCCACTGTTTTTAAGCTTTATGAGCGCTTCATTAAGAACAATGACCCACAACAGTGGGGAGATTACCCCGCCCTGAGGGGTTCCTCTGGAGGCATATGCTTCTAGCTTAGAGCCCCCAAGTTCGGTTATAATGTGCCGTTCTTCAAGCATGCTGGTTATCCAGGTGACAATAGTACTGTCAATGTTGAACTTGCTTATTGTTCTGCGTACGGCCTCAGTATTAACATTGTTAAACGCTCCTTCAATGTCTAAGAATGCTGCTAGAGTATACTCTTTATCTTTTAATGTTTTCTCTATTGTACTGACAACACAATGTAGCGCGGTCTCCACACTTTTACCTTTGGTATAGGCATGTTGGGCCAGTGATACGTCTCCCGGGCGTAGCCTGCTACGAATGTGTATGTCAATCAGTCTTTCTAAAGTTTTCAGGATGAAGGAGGTGAGGCTTATTGGCCTAAAGTCTTTTGTGTTGGTGTGACTAGGTTTGCCAGCCATTGGTATAAAGATCACCTTCACTTCCCTCCATGTTCTTGGTATATACCCCAGTACGAGGCTGCTCGTGTACAGTTCTTTTAGAACCGGAATGATGGTGTTGACAGTTCTCTGCAGCATGAGAGGAATGATTCCATCGAGCCCTGGGGATTTGAAGGGGGAGAATGAGCGGATAGCCCATTCTATTCTGTCCTCTGTGACCAGATCTGCAGGGAGGCTCGTTTCCATCGTGCTGTTGGTGTGTACCGGGGTGTGGCTGAGTGGTGCAGCCTGGAAAGTGCGTAGTCAGTAACAGCTTTAAAGAATCTGAACAAGATTCAGTCCAGTTTCCTTCGGGGTCCTTGAGAGATCCCAGAGTTATTGGTTCTCTGGTTAGGATTTTCCTCAGTCTCGCGGTTTCTGTAGTGCCCTTCATTTCATCACAGAATTTTTGCCACGATTGGCGTTTGGATTTCTGTATTTCGTTTTTAAAGTTTCTTTGACTGGCCTTGTATGTTTCCCAGTCAGAGTCTAGTTTTGTCCGATTTGCCGTATTTAGAAGTTTTCTTGTTTTCTTTCTAATCGCGGCCAGTTTCTTATTCCACCATGGAGGCGAAGTTTTAGTTTTCAGTTTTGCCACTGGACAGGCACTTTCGAATGCCTCTTTAAAAATAGTGACTATTTTCTCGGCTTTCTGGTCTATGTCCGTCGGGCAGTTTAGGTTACCTTCCTGTAGGAAGTTTTTCCTTTTCTCGATCTTTTTGCTAAAAAGGTCCCAATCCGCTTTCCTAGGATTTCGGTGTGACTGGGGAGGGTTGCAGCAGTTTCCTACAAGAAATTCGATCAGTCTGTGATCTGAGTAGGACTGCTCACTCAAGACGTTCCATTTATCAATAGTAAGGGTACTGGAGTTGTTATATAGCGTTATGTCTATAACCGCCTGCCTGTTCCTAACTACAAATGTTGGTTCATCACCTCTATTAGCTACTAAAAGATTATTTTCTATAATGAATTCAAAAACTGACTCACCTCGTGGGTTAATGTCTCCACTGCCCCATTGTGAATGATGGGAGTTTGCATCACATCCCAGAATCAGGTCCCATCCTTCCTGTTCCGCTTTGTGGACTAGGGCGTGGGTTATTGGGGCTGGCGGTCCTTCTTCTTCGTAGGGCATGTATACGGCTGATAAAATCAGTGGGGGAAGTCCCCTCCGTTCATGCCTTACCACGGTCTGGTCTAGATTGCTGTAGGTAGATAGAAGTAATAAGTTAATATGTTTCCTAGCTACGATACACGTTCTATTCTTACTCTCCGCAGTTAGCGGCTTGATGCAGTAGGTTACCAAATCTCTATGATTTAGCCCACAAATTTTGCCACGGAATGTCCATGGCTCTTGCACCAAGGCGATGTCTATGTTTCTATCACCTAAGAGATAGACGAGGCGGCAAAGCGGCAGAGCGGCAAAACTCTGAGCGGCAAAAAATATTTCAAACATATGAAATTGTATGGGTGTGGCGGTGGCAACGCGGTCGCTGAGCGGCAAGCGACGTTTCTGAGCGGCAGAGCGGCGTCGCTCAGCTTTCAATTCTGTTCTATTATTTTAGTGTAGTGCTGAGCGGCAAGAAATCATCATGTATGTTTGAACGTTTATATCTCAAGTTTGGCAACACCAAATTTTATGATTCTTTTTTTGCTGGAAAGGTAATCTTTTGTAGCAGGTTTGTATGTAAAAAAAAATTGGACACAGGGGCGTGGCACCTCCCATATAAAAACCATGGTATATCTCAAAAACCACAAAACCGATTAAGCTCAAACTAACAGATGACCTTAGGTATTGGCCCTGGAGTGCTCCTGTAAAGATTGGTCAAAATTGGACAATGGGGCATGGCACCTCCCATACAAAAAAAAACATTCTATATCTTATACCTCCTATACAAAAAATATCTTCTATGGGAATTGCCGCTTAAAAAATGGCCACTTCCCGCTTTGCCGCTTGCCGCTCAGTGCGTGGCCTAGGCCTAAGATGGCGTGCGAACCGCTGGAATGCCCTGCTATCACGTTGTCCCAAATTTTAAAATTTTAACTAACTGGTTCGTCTGTCCTGTTTCTCCCGGGATTTTATTGAAACGAGAGCATATAAACATTTTACCGTACCTAATTCTAAGTAATAAGCAAACAACTTTCAATAATTTCACTATTTGTACTAATTATCTTTTCTTTGACGACCAACCGCTGTTGGATTCCTCTTTATGTGTTTCGCTTAGTGTCCTTCTGACACTTACTCTACTTTTTGTCCACTTGTTTTCCCTCCTCTATCCTTTCTTCCTCTGAATCAACCCACTGATTCTACTTTACTTTAATATTACGAATTACTTGTTATACCCTCCACAGGAAGGTATTGACTTTGCCATTACATTTGTAACGCCAAGAAAGGAGTCACACCCCATAAAGTATTTGTATACTGAATCAGGATCACATTCTGAATCGATTTAGCCATGTCCGTCTGTCTATCTGTCTGTCTGTCTGTTGAAAACACGATAGCGTCCAAACGAATTGACCTAAGCGCATGAAATTTTGTGAGAGGATTTATTTTTACCATCGTCAGGTTGGTATTGAAAATGGTCGATGTCGGCCATGTAGTTCTGTTACCTCCCATACAAAGCCAATATTTGACACATTTGTCTCTCTGTCTGTTGAAAACACGATAGCGTCCAAACGAATCGACTTAGGTGAATGAAATGTGAGAGGACTTCTTTCTATGGTCGTTAGTTTTAGTATGAAAAATTGTCTATGTCGGTCAAGTAGTTCTGCTACCTCTTATACAAAACCGATATTAGACACCATGCGTGTACGACTGTACGTGTACAGTACATAGATATGTAGTAACTCGCATTGCAAACATTTTGCATAACTTTTATGCAGTGGAGTGGAGGGTATCAAAGCATCGGCCAGGCCAATGATAACACTTTTACTTGTTTTTTACTTTAATTACTAGACGACTTCGGAAAAATATAATCTCTGTACTCTGTACATATAGTGGACTCTCTTTGTCCAATCAAAACTTATGCAAAACCGCTATTGGTTTAAATTAAAAAAAAGTATCTATTATACATATTTCTCGTATACATATTTCTAACACAATAATCTGAAAAAATAATTTCTAAAAAAAAGGGCTTTAACCACAAATTTTTCACTCAGTCTAGTATATAGGATATCAGACAAAATAGGATATCAGTTCATAAAATAAAAGAGCTATCAACCAAAGGAAGAATTGAAATTGAATCATCCCGGAAACCAGATGTTAAGAAACTAAAGTCTCCATTTTCGACAACAGCAAAGGTTGTCTAACAAACTTCCCCACTAATAACGCAACACTGTTGCTAGATGTGGGTTAGATTGTTAGCCAACCTTTGCTCTATTCGAAAATGAGAATTTATTTTTTTATTATATGTAAAGCACCAATGTTAAATTAAGTCGAACCCTTCTAGCCGGAATCCTAGCTGGGTGAGAAACCAGCTGTTACTGGTCTCAGTTTAATTCATTCTTAATGCAGCATCAAATTGAATTTACTTCAATTAGGATCACCATAAAATGATTGTGAGAATCTAGGACTAACGTTCCATAATGGCTATTGACCTGTAACCAGTTGCTTGCTTGATATTGCACCAGTTATTAATTTTATGTTTCTATAGATTGGGTGTCATAGAGCGTCAAAATGTGATAAATCAAATTATTAACTAAGTGGTCTCCTTCTTTGTAAATTCTATCGCTTACTCCTGCTCGTATTTAGCTCAAATAGAGGCTCCTACTCCTACAAGATAAAGGGAAAAAGAAGGACAAAGACTTTCTGAAAAATTACAACTCTGATATTTTCTTCTAAACTGCTCTGATGCGTGCTTACAATTCGTATTTTTTTCTTTTTCCTAAAGTTAAATATTGGCTTCGTAAAAAGTATTTTCCAGCAGGATTTTAATATAACTTGCTGTGGCAAGTTACAGAATCTCATACTTCCATACATCATGTCAACTGTCTCATAAGTAAGTAAGGCTTCAGTTATTTTAATTTAAAATACCAATTTCTGCAAAAATAGTAGTTGATAAAATGCATAAAAAAGTATGTTTTCAAAGCACCTACCTATTACGATATGCAGTAAGATTAGGTACATTCTGGAACTTTTTCGTATAAATAACTGCAACAACAACTTACACCCGTATTAATAAATAAATTTGCACTTCCTAGTAGCCAGTTAAAAGTTAATACTCGTTTCACCAATTCAGTCCCAGGTTGCATCAATCTGACGAGCAAATATATGCGACCTAATTGGGCACTTTATTTTCCTTTCTGTAAAGGGAGTTCACTGAATCCCATAATTAGTATTGAAGGATTTAACGATGTGTCCCATTTGAGTGGCTGTCCCTAAGCATATTTTGCCAGGGGCTGCCTGGTCCCTTTTTAACGGCATCGAGCTCTGTTTTCTATTCATCCCACCGTGATCGGACTAAATTGATAATGGAAATAATTTTTGAAGTTAGCACCACCATTATGTTGTTTGCTGCCATTCTCTCTTTGGCTGCTAGAATGTATTTTTAACTTTTTTTTTTTGGTACACATCGCTTCTGGTGGTGGGTGGCTTCTTTGATTATTCGGCTTTTGTTTTATTATGGACATTTTCAAAGCCGCAAAGCAGATTAGTGTCTGGGCGAGGAGTAGATATCTATGCAAAGTATGTACATATATACGACTAAAGAATTGCAAATGGATTTCGTTCTTGGAATAAGGGATTTTACAGTGGATGCTGATATATCGTTTTGTAGTAAAAGTTAGACGGAACGGAAACTGGTTTACTACTTTACTTTGATTAGGGTGGATTCGTTCGGTTAATAATGCGACCATTTCATAATCCTTGCGATTTTATGGTGTATGAATGCGCATTCGTTTTTGTCAATACAATGAGAACTGCTAGATATATCATATGTAACCACAGCTCTACTAGATGGATTTGTGTTACAAATAAATAAAAAAATTAAGAAAATCTGTGTTCAGGAAAGGCAAGAGGACATTATCGAAAAATTTGTTTTACCTCGGGTCTCAATTTAGAGTGAAATCTGAAAAAAGAATCATTAGAGGGACAACAGAAATCCACGCGAAAAATAATATTTTTGCTTACACGCGAATATTAACGTATAGGGTAGACAGGGGTGCATTTGCCGAGATTTAGGAATTCTGACCTTACGCATAATCTTTACCGTGTTTTAGTTGTTTTTGATAACTAGTATGTACCTTGCTTTATTACCTTCACTTTAAAGTACATTTCGTCTTGATCGGTCAATAATTTAAATGTTTTATTATTAAAAAAAAAAAGTCTGTCAAAGCCTCCATAGCTGGGATGGTTTGCCATGGGAGATTATTCAACTTTTTTCCTTTTTCACATAACTGCGTGGCATTTTCTTATCCTAAAAACCGAAATACAGTAGTAAAATTTGGGTTTTGCTACAGAAGTCACTTCCTGGGGTGGGTTTTCTATCCTTGTTTGGGATGGCAAGATTTTACTTTACTGCCCATTATCAATTTTTTTTTTCTCACAATCCGACTGATTGCAGTGCCTTAAATACAAATCTGAAAAAAATGTTGCGCTCTCTTACCATTTGGGCGTGGCACGCCCCCAAAGTTTAAAAAATACCATATGAAATAGTACCAACATTTCAAGAACGGAGTGTCCAATTTTTCTAAAAAAATTTGTTTTTATATGCCCTAAATGTGCAGTTAATTTATATAAAAAAATGTTCGTCAATGTTTACCATTGGTAAAAGTAACCCACAGGGTAGGTTTGCCACTAATAACAGCGCCCAATAGGGTGACTTTGCCAAGGGAAATCCTCACCACAAAAAATGGCAAAGCCCCCCCACATCCTATTTTTTGGGTAAATATAATTCGTAACTTTTTTCCTTGTTGGAAACATGTATCAACAACTTTTATAAACTACAGCAAACATATTTACATAATGCAACCAACAGTTATATAAAGGATGACTGATTACCTAAGATTTTTGGTTCCAGTAGGCAAAATACACGAACTCACGTCCAACTTGTTTGGTGTCTTTGCCCTGAGAGGTGTGCAATCAAAATAAATTTGTCGATATTTTACACTCTGTTGGTTTGAGAAAAACGATCGATTGGAAGAATGACCCCTATCTACCCTACCATTAACTTCTGACGGCAATTTTTTTCCGAATTTCTCCAACATCCAATTACAGGGGAATATTTTGCAATTGTATGGAAACGCTATGAAGATTGTATATCTACCTAAGTAATAAAATTAAATTAAAATAATTTGTTGTGGTAGATTTTTTCTGTCTGCACGGAATTCAACCAAAAGACCAGCAGACGAAGTAGCTTCATTAGGTACAATATTGCCACGGAATTAAATAAATTGGGTCCACCGTTTGAGATGCATAATTGTTTTGAAAAAGGTATAAGAAATTGAAGCCTGAAAGCAGTTTTAAAAAAAATAATTCAAGGTTTTCAGTAACCTTAATACCTACGTATACCTGGAAAAGTCCAACGAATTTCAAGTCGAAACTCACCACCTATTCATCGACTTCAAAGCCGCGTATGATACTTACATCGTCAGGAGCTCTATGTGGCGATGGCCGAATTCGGAATCCCGGCAAAACTGATTCAGCTGTGTCGCGTGTCGCTGGAAAACACGCGCTGCAATGTGCAGTTTGGAAGCAGCTTCTCCGATCTATTTCAAACTTGCACCGGATTTAGGCAAGGAGACGCACTGTCATGCGACTTCTTCAATCTCGTACTGGAGAAGATAGTGGGGCAGGTGTCAACACAGGAGGCACTATATTCAACAGATCCGTCCAGCTGCTATGCGGACGATATTGACATCATCGGTCGCTCCCATCAGCGTGCCGTGATAGAAGCGTTCACGGCGATTGAAGAACAGGCGAAATCCGTTGGCCTTGAAGTAAATGAGGACAAGACTAAGTACATGCTATCAACAAACAAACAAGCATCTGTACACCGCCTAGGACAAAACGTCACTATTGATAGCAACAACTTCGAGGTAGTTAAGGAGTTCACCTACCTCCGAGTAAACATGAACTCCACGAATGACACTCTAATGGAGATCCGGCGAAGAATTACCCTAGGAAACCGTGTACCCTATAGTAGAGTAGAGTACGATAAATGAATTTGACAAGATCCTGTTACGAAAACAGGACGCCCGATAGGTATAGAATTTATTATACAAGACGAATGACCGAATCAAAACACCTCCCGTGAAATAAGTTGGTATACGTAAGGGAGATGAGTCTCGATGAGAACGTTGCGGGATTTTCTCCCAAACAAATGTTTATTTTGTACCTTTTCAGGTACTTACCTAATGCTAATATGGCCCCGCAACAGATCCGAATGGGAAGCAAGTTTACCTCCGGAATTCTTTATCTCAGTTGCATCATAGCTTTTGTGTCCCATCCGTGTTGCACCGACCCACAGTACACATATTACAGGTAATATATTGCGCATTCTGCAATGGCGGCCTATGTGACCCTAACAATAAACGTATAAAAATAATATGCGCGCGCATGAGTTTTAATGGCTGACAATGTGACCCCATTCGTATCTCTATGGAAAAGCATGCCTTTATGACAGATGCGCAGAACGAAACCAAAATGAGTGCTCGGAATATATTACCTATAATATGTGTACTGTGGCACCGACCCATCTCCCAAACTCCGAAACGTAGTCAAGACTACTTTACGGAGCCTAGCATGATGTAATGGTATCTCACCGGGCGACAGGTGGATGGGTCCCTGTCTACCACCTGTAACGACCGAATCAAAACTCAAACTTAAAAATTAACAATTGAAACTTATCACTTATGCTTACACTACACGCAAAAACATTGTCCTTAGCCGAGTGCGATTTTTACTCTGCTAAAAATAAATCGGTTAAAATTAACCAACTCTCGGTTAAAAATACATGAGTACTCGTTGCTAAAAACAACCAAGTTAATACTGTTAAATGAATACGGTTAAAAATAGCAGACTGAACGGTTGTCATTACTAAATAGTTCGGTTAAAATTAACCGAACTACTTAATTTTCATGTTTGTTAAATTCTAATGAGTATCTAGGTTAAAATCAACCAACTCATTTCGTGTTTTTAACAGACTGATTGGTTGTTTTTAACCGTTTTACTCATGTTGGAGACTATGACGTCTCCAAAGTAAAGTACTGGAGACAGCCTCATTCCAAAGAGTACTGAACGCAGCTAGTAACAACAATGCCCAAATATCAAATGTCAAAATGTCAAAATGTCAAATGTCAAGAAAAAACACATTTTTTGTTAAATGCCAAATAAAGTAATTTATTCAATTTTATAACGTGATACAAAAAGGTTGAGTTCTTTATTCCGTTCTGCTAACGTAACTTTTAACAGTTCTGAATTCGTACGGCTTGGCTTTTGTCTGAGACCTTTTCTTTGTCCGCGAATCAAATTGTCATTGCCAACAATTGATATAATTGCGATTGGAAGCAATTCTTCTCAGCAATTTCTATCTCCTTTGTTTCTACAACAAGCATTTTGGTCCTTCGAGCCGGATGCTTACCACAGCAAAGGATTTTCATCATTTTTTCAACAAAACAGCAAGCAGCATCATCCCAAAATTGCAAGGAGCAGCTGTGTGTGTGTGTGCACCGATTTAGCCAATTCAGGAGGACAAAGACGAAGTTAATTTGCGATCTGGAAACAAAGAATCACCAAGTAAGTGCAATTTTTCTTACTTTTATTGTGTGATTAAGATTGTTACCGAATAATTAAAATGGAACAGAAAGCCTTAAATAGAATTTATACAAAAATAGTGAAAGATCAGGTGAATTTTGGTAAAACTGTTAGTCAAAACCGTAGAACAGCCAATTATCTTGCTGGACGCTTAGAGTTGCTGGAGCATGACATGACCGAAGCGAAAGCATTTCACAAGACCCTTCTAACGTCCATCACAGAGGAAGAATTCGAAATCTATGAAAAAGTCGAAGAAATTTATGAGAAATTGTGTGAATTATATGTGATTTACCGTGGGGACCTGCTCGACGCAGTCGAAAAGGTCAAAGGAGGTGCCAATAATGATACAAAATCACACGTATCTCCTGTTGACTCAAGCAAAGTTGACATCAAGCTCCCAAAAATTAATTTGCCTGCCTTTTCTGGCACATACGAAACATGGCGGCCATTTCACGACTTATTCGTCTCTCTCATCCACAATAATAGCGCGCTTTCTGAAATACAAAAGTTTCATTATTTAAAATCGAGTGTGTTAGGAGAAGCTCAAAAACTTTTAGCTCACCTTAGTATAGATAACGGCAATTACATCAAGGCGTGGACGATCATCACGGATAGATATGATCATGCACGGTTCTTAGTGACCACTCAGCTCAAGTGTCTCTTCAATCAGGCTCCCATAAGTCAAGAAAAATCTGAGCTAATTAAACAACTTTTGGACACCTCCACAGAAGTGCTCCATAGCTTGAAAAACTTGAATGTTCCGGTAGACGAGTGGGATGTTATCGTAATTTTTGTGTTGCTCCAAAAACTCCCAAACAAAACGCAACAACTTTGGGAAGAGCGCTTGAGTGCTAGACAGAAACCGAAGGAGCTGCCAACATTTTCCGAATTTTCTCAATTCCTAGAAATGCGTTTTCGAACCTTGGAGGCTGTTAGTTCCCAACAAATTAGATCTAGGGCCGACTCTCCAAAACAAACACCTCATAGGATCAGTTTTCACTCGCAGGCCAAGAACCCAAAACTATCTTGCCGAATTTGCAGCAAGGGCCAACATGCTATTCGCAAATGCAAACGGTTTTTAAAAATGAGTATCGCTGATCGTCGACAAAGTGTTGATAGGATAGGCCTCTGTTCCAACTGCTTAGCCTACAATCATAAGATAGAGCAGTGCCCTAGTAGTTATAGATGCTATTATTGCCAACAACCACATCACTCCCTATTACACATAGCACCACAAATTCCTCAGACTCAGCAATACATTCAGTCAAATCAACAAAACAGTTCGCTTATCCAACCACAAAGACCTTCGACCTCAACCACTTTCACACCTGCACAGTTCTTGTGCTTTGCTTCCACATCAGCACAAGCTGCTCAAAACCATCGTCAAAGTTTTCTTACCTCCAACATAAATCCAAATGCTCCAAATTTTCAGCCATCTAATGGGGTACAAGTGAATTCAGCCATCAATTCACTACATGCACTGTCGCATATACCGACGCAGGTTTTACTGGCGACAGCGGTCGTCAAGGTGAGATCTGACACAGGAGAAACATTTAGGTTGCGAGCACTTTTGGATTCGGGTTCGGAGGCAAGTTTCATCACAGAATCAGCTGTTCAACTACTTCATTTGAAGCCGAGACGCACTCATGTCGAGGTTTCTGGTATAGGAATGGTCAACAGTGGCACATGCAAAAGGGTTGTAGACATTGTAATTGCTTCACGACACACAAATTTCGAAACAACCGTTCAGGCCTTCATTTACAAGTCACTGTCGGGCCATCTCCCAGCCCGCATGCTTCCAGTTAGTGACTGGAGGCACCTCGACGACTTGCTCTTAGCCGATCCAGCTTTTTATAGGCCATCTACAGTCGACATATTATTAGGTAGTGACGTTCTAGCCGAAGTTTTGCTGCCCGACTTAGTTCGACCACATGATAAAACGCTGCCTATCGCCCAAAATACAAAATTAGGTTGGATCTTGTTCGGTAAGGCACCGCTTGAGCCTAGACCCATTTATAACTTCCTTCAAACAAGAAACATCGATGAGGAACTGAGCAAATTCTGGGAATTGGAAGAGGCCCCATTCAAGGCAATCGAGACTAAAGAGAATACTCAGTGTGAAGAACAATACCTGAGAACAGTTAAGCAGTTGACCGATGGTCATTTCCAGGTGGCTCTTCCATTCAAAGGAAACAAACATCCAGTATTAGGAAGATCGTACGAAGGGGCCATTCAACGGTTCAGGTGTCTCGAAAAACGTCTTGCAGCAAACATCCAACTCCACGAGCAATATACGGCTTGTCTTGACGAGTATCTGAAATTAGGTCATATGGTTAAGGTAACGGAAGAACCTTCTGCCAAAAATCATTATTTCTTACCTCATCACGCAGTCTTTAAGGAAGGTAGCTCCACAACCAAGCTAAGAGTGGTTTTCGATGCATCTTTTCGAACAGCAGATGGAAGCTCTCTGAACGATCATTTGATGACGGGTCCGACCTTGCAGCAAAACGTCATCGATGTCATTCTAAGATGGCGAATGTATCGGTTTACTTTCTCAGCTGACATTGAGAAAATGTATCGCCAGATTTGGGTGACAGGAGAGGACTCGAATTATCAATTAATACTTTGGCGCAAGGACCCTTTCGATCAGCTCAAGATCTTCCGACTCAAGACCGTCACCTTCGGAACAGCCGCAGCTCCGTATCTCGCAATACGAACTTTGATGGAAGTAGCTAAGCAAGCCGAACTGATGTATCCCAGAGCCGCAAAGATGATCCAGGATGAGATGTACGTGGACGATTTATTTTCAGGAGCTGATACCATACAGGAAGCTGAAGAGAAAGGTAAAGAGGTTAAGATGGTATTACAGAAAGCCGGGTTCAACTTACGCAAGTGGACGTCAAACAACATAGAGCTGCTTAAGGGAATACCCATCGAAGAACGTGAGTCCGCATTTGCAGTACCATTTGAAGGTTCGAACCAAGTCAAAACTTTAGGTATTTGTTTTCAATTTACTCCTGTGAATAATCCACAGCCAACGAAGAGATTCATCTTGTCGACAATCGCTCGGTTATATGATCCAATAGGTTGGATATCACCATGCATCCTTCAGGCGAAATGTTTCATGCAACAACTCTGGCTACGAAAACTGTCTTGGGATGAAACAATAGAACCGACGATCTTGCAGGAATGGAACGCCTTTTACACGGATCTGCCAGCTATCAACGACATAAGACTTCCACGATGGATTAACCTGCTCAGCACGTCAAACACAGTAGAGTTGCATGGATTCAGCGATGCTTCAGAGAAGGCATACGGTGCTGCAGTTTACGTACGGGCGAGGGATGACCAGGGGAAAGTCCACATGCATCTGATGATTTCAAAATCCAAGGTGGCGCCTATGAAGGCAGTAAGTCTTCCCCGTCTTGAACTTTGTGGGGCGGTTTTGCTTGCCAAGCTTCTCAACTACACTGCCCAAGTACTTCGACGGGAAGATGCAGTTATGCATGCCTGGACTGACTCAATGATCACCTTCAGTTGGATTCCGGCCCCAGCAGCAAGATGGGAAACTTTCGTGAGAAACCGAGTTGGCGAGATCCAACGACTAACACCGGCCAGAATTTGGAAACACATACCCACGCAACACAACCCAGCCGATGCGGCGTCACGAGGTGCGTTACCATCCACATTGGCACACGCGACACTTTGGTGGAATGGGCCTTCGTTTCTGCGGGAAAATTGGAGTTTTGAATGTCCTGCTCAGCCTTCAAATTTTACTACGGAAGAAGGAAAAAATATTGTACATGTTCATCATACCGAGGTTTCAGAAAATTACATAATCTCATTAACCAAACGTTTTTCAGATTTAGGTCGTCTCGTAAGAACGATGGGTTATTGCATGCGTTTCATCAACAACGCTCGTAACCCCCACCACACCAGAGTCTCTGGCCCCCTATGTCCGGAGGAAACGAACAAAGCGCATAACATAATTGCAAGATGTGCACAACACGACATGTTTCCCGAGGGGATTTGCAGGGCCAGAGGCTTGGGGGCACTCAACCCCTTCACAGACAATGAAGGAATCGTCCGAGTTGGCGGAAGGCTCAAACACTCAGATATTCCTTATAATCAACGTCACCCTATAATTTTAGATTCAAGACATCATCTGACAGATATCATTATACGGGATACACACGAGAAGACATTACACGGCGGGATACAACTGATGATCTGTTGTCTTCGAACCAAATATTGGATCATCAACATGAAACGGGCGGTAAAAAAGTACCTGCATCGATGTACCATTTGCTACCGGTTTCGTAGTAAGGCAGCCCAACAGCTGATGGGAGAATTGCCAGCAGCGAGAGTGACGAGTTCCAGACCATTCACTCATGTCGGCATCGATTATGCTGGACCACTTACCATCAGAGCATGGAAAGGACGCGGAGCCAAATGCTACAAGGGCTACATTTGTATATTTGTTTGTCTATCCACAAAGGCAATACATCTGGAAGCGGTTAGCGACTTGACGACACAGGCATTCCTTGCAGCATTTCGGCGATTCGCAGCAAGGAGAGGAGTCAGCAGCAATGTCTACAGTGATTGCGGAACAAATTTTGTAGGAGCAGAAGCTGAGTTAGGTCGTCTTCTTAAAGCTGGAGTCCACGATTGGAAGGAAGTTGCTGAGGTGTTATCTACACAGGGAACGAAGTGGAACTTCATTCCACCCGCTTCCCCTCACTTTGGAGGATTGTGGGAAGCGGGTGTCAAGAGTGTCAAGTACCACTTCAGAAGGATCGCCGGAAATGGGACACTCACCTTCGAAGAGCTCACCACGCTTTTAACCCAAATCGAAGCGTGCTTGAACTCGAGGCCTTTGTGCCCCTTATCAGAAAACCCGGAGGATTTCCAAGCACTGACGCCTGCGCACTTTCTCATAGGAGAGGCTCTCTTTACTGTTCCTGAGCCTGATCTTACGATTGGGAAACAATCTTATCAAGACCGATGGAAGACATTGCAAGCCCATTTACAAAATTTTTGGAAACAATGGCAGGTTGAATATTTGGCTCGTCTACAACAGCGCCCCAAATGGCTGAAGCAGTGTCCCCAACTCCAAGTCGGGGATCTGGTCCTAATCAAGGACGAACGACTTCCTCCAGCTAGATGGAGCCTCGGCCGAATCACGGAAACACATCCAGGAGCAGATCATTTAACCAGGGTGGTGAAGGTAAAAACCCAGCAAGGAGAACTGCTTCGACCTATCACTAAATTATGTCCACTACCAACCAATGAATTACACAACACTACACAATAATCTAGAATTCCACTTAGCGTATCAACAATAATCCAAACATACAATATTAATCAACACACAATATCAATCAACACACAATATCAATCAACACACAATATTAATCATCACTATATTAATTATCACAATATAAATCATCATACAATATTAATTATCGCAATATAAATAAACGTACCAAATTGCATACAAACTCACCTACATACTATATTCAGCCAGTACATTATGCTACCACACGGCAACACGCGCCCATCACAGCGATCCGTTTTCTGTGGAAGCGACTCAAATAAGCACTCAACAAACACATTAAAACAGTCCATTTCAATTATCGATCAATCGAATCATGAATTGCACACACACACACACACACACGTATACACTAGCGCAGCAACCAACGCCACAAAATAAGAAATGAAATTTGAAATTTCAAACACTAAAAAATTGGCTTTAAATTACAACAATCACTTCGAACAAACCTGAAATCAACTTTAGCACACACCACGAATATGGGAAACCCGGATTAATTACTTAATTCTGCGGCACACGAATTTTTAAATTTTAATTATTTCATCACCGGCACGGAGAAACTACACTGCAAACAACAACGATATGTTATGCACCGGCGCGCGAACGAAACTCTCAATGGAATCAACTTTACTACACAGTGGCAACGGCACTCGCACTGATAGAGCTTTTACAAAAAAAAAAAAAATCGTCGTCTTCACTCAACTGAACAACAACACAATCGATTACATGGAGATGGAGTATATAAGTTAACATAACATTCCCGAGTTTCATCTTCGTAAAACATCCGGCCAAAAATCAGCAATAGACAGTTCCCACACTTCATACTTCAACCAACATACGACACCCAGCAATAGTTCTCACACCTTCAAGTGACAATGCATCGTCGGCATATGACACCACTTCATCCACCGGCTTACGAGACACAGCAAATCAGCACATTCCAACACGTACTCCACGGAGATGTAAGTTAGCTTTAGGAAGTTTTTAGTTTGTAGAAGAAAATTGTATTGAGTTGAATTTGGACAGTGATTGAATAAAGAGGTCTCTCCTCCGAAAATAATATTTTTTTTAAAAATAAAAGTAATTTTTATTTAACTGGCGCCCGAGCAGGGACAGTGGTTAGTCTGTGCGCGAACAATTTTAAAGTGTAAACCGTAAACACAGTGCCGGTATTATTTTCTTAAAAATAAAAAAAAAAAAAAAAAAAAAAAAAAAAAAAAATCCGTGTGAACTTTCTTTTAAATAAAGAAAACATAGTATCGGTTAAGTTTTTCCTGAAAGACGAAAAAAATAAAAAATTTTTTTGTGTGTCCTAAGAAAGCACAATAGTTCGTCCCTAAAAACGGAAAAATAATAAAAAAAAAAAAGTGTCCTAAGAAAGCACAATAGTTCGCGTCACAAAGACATTAAAGAACAAGTTTCCAGCGAAATTGAGAACGGGCACAGACCGTGACCAGTTAGGAGCTCGAGTACGGATCATCAGCCCCATCAACGGCAGGAAATACAGTCGCCACTGTCAAACCCATGGAATATTTAAAATATTTTTATTTGTAAGTTTATAAACATTAAGAATTAAAAATAGAAATCCTAAGAAAGTTTCAAACGTAAAATCAAACTGATATCTGTATGTTAAAATAGAAATCCTAAGAAAGTTTCAAACGTGATATCAAACTGATACCTGTATGTTAAAAAGAAATCCTAAGAAAGTTTCAAACGTAAAATCAAACTGATATCTGTATGTTAAAATAGAAATCCTAAGAAAGTTTCAAACGTGATATCAAACTGATACCTTTATTTTAAAAATTAAATCTTAAGATTACCTCCTAATTATATTAAAATAATAGAACAAAAATACATTTTTAATCATGCCCAATACAAGATCAGGTAGTAGTAGCAATCCCCAACCTTTAACAACTCTATCAGAAAATCCCATCCCAGGGGCACGAGAAAACCCACCATTGGTACGCGAAATTCCGAATGACATAAACCACAACAACTCTTTTCAATCCACATCGTCCAGAACGGATACACGACAAGCCCAGGATGTCGGTACAACGCCGGAACTAGATTCCCTAATATCATCAATCGTAAGCCGATTGATAAGAACTCAGGGACCAGCCATGGTTCAAAACGTATTAAACCCAAACGCTGATCAATTTGCTGGGGAAGATCAGATAATCGCCATAGAACATAGACATGATATTTCCGAATTAGATAAGATACCCGATGTGGTAAAATGCTTAAGGGAATTCTCTGGAAATCCAGCGGAATTCATATCATGGAAAAGAAGTGTTGACCGCATAGTAGAAACATACGACTCCATACGAGGTACCCCAAAATACTTTGGGATCCTTAATGTCGTAAGAAACAAAATTGTTGGCGACGCCGACATTGCGCTGGAGTCATACAATACTCCATTAAACTGGAATTGCATATCCAGATGTTTGGTCATGCATTACGCTGACAAAAGAGATTTGGGTACTCTCGAGTACCAATTAATATCACTTGTACAAGGAAATGACACTATACAATCCTTTTATCAAACTGTATATAATCACTTATCACTTATTCTAAACAAAATTGGTTGTTTAGAAATCAGCAGTGAGGCAATGAGAGTTCTCACTCAGTCGTATCGAGACAAAGCTCTCGATACTTTCATAAGGGGCCTTAAGGGTGACCTTCCTAAATTACTGGCGATACGTGAGCCAGGAGACTTACCTCAAGCTTTACATTTGTGCCTCAAACTCGAAAACATGAATTTTAGGATTTCCCATGCAAACCAAAATTTAAATAAAAAAACTTCTATTCCCGTGCCATCTTCTGCAGCACCCAGACTTCAATTAAATAATTTCGGACAACCACAGTTCAGAGGAAACCATAATTATCATCAATCTTTCGTTCCCCAGGGAGCACTACCACGTTTCCAATCTAATCAACAGCACTACATACCTCAAACGAAATATCAATATCAAAACAATAATCAGCAAAATTATAGGCAACAATTCCAAGGAAGACGTACACCACCAAACGCAATAATCCCTCAAATCAAAACAGAACCAATAAATAATGACCAGAGCATGCAACCCCGAACAATGAATCTTCAGAATAGGTATCCGTATCAATCTCAAAATAGAGGTCCACAAGGAACACAACAAATTACTACAACTAATAACCCCCAAAGAAATTATCATATAGAAACAGAAGACCACACTGAAAAAGAACTCGTTGATTACTGTCAGCCTGATGAAAGCGAAGCCTTGGAACTTTGTGACCAATTCCAAGATCTAAATTTTTTAGACTAAACAGCTCTTCGCTTCCTTACTATGAATTCAAAACGAAGAGCGGGAAATACTTAAAATTTTTGCTAGACACAGGATCGAACAAAAATTATGTAAAACCATATCATATAGCTAATCCAACGGCAAATAATAACTCATTCTTTGCAAATTCAGTTTCTGGCAAAACCAAAATTACGCATCATGCTAATATAGAAATATTTGGCCCAGAAATAGGTACTATCAAGTTTTTCATTTTAGATGGACTCGATTCTTTTGATGGTATCATTGGAAACGATACCTTGAAGGAAATGAGTGCAGTGATCTACACTGACAAAAATTATTTCATTCTTAATAATAAACATATATTCCCACTAAAACAATTCAAAGCACAAGCGGTAAACAGTATCGACATTCGCACCTCACATCTAAATCCTTCTCAAGAAAATCAGCTTAGAATAATCATATCTACATTCCCAAACTTATTCAGTGAACCAGATAAGAATCTCACTTACATTACTACTGTCCAAGGTGAAATCAGAACAACTTCTGATAGCCCTGTTTATACAAGATCTTATCCTTATCCAAGAGCGTTAAAAGAAGAGGTGGATAAACAAATAAGTGAACTTTTAGAAAATGGGATAATACGACCATCACGGTCACCTTACAATTCCCCTATAATAATTGTATCAAAAAAACTTGACGCGTCCGGAATAAAAAAATACCGGCTTGTAATTGATTATAGAAAGCTAAATTTAGTCACAATACCTGACAGATACCCCATTCCAGAAATTAATGATGTACTTTACAATTTAGGAAAATGTAGCTACTTCACGTTAATCGACCTTAAAAGTGGATTCCACCAAATACCACTAAAAGAATCTGACATAGAGAAAACGGCATTCTCTGTCAACAACGGTAAATATGAATTTACCCGTTTACCTTTTGGGCTGAAAAATGCCCCATCCATTTTCCAACGCGCCGTAGATGATATCTTACGTGAACATATTGGCATTCGATGCTATGTGTACATAGATGATATTATCATTTTTAGTCAAACGGAAGAACAACACTACGAAGATCTCAGAACCATATTCAAAATTCTAAACGATACAAACGTTAAGGTTCAAAAAGACAAATGTGAATTTTTAAAATCTGAAGTTGAGTTTCTCGGATTTATTGTATCCAAAACGGGAATTAAAACAAACCCAGCCAAAGTTAAGGCAATCGCTGAATTTCCTAAACCAGAAACATTAAAAGATCTCAGATCATTTTTGGGCATGTCCGGTTACTATAGACGCTTTATTCGCGACTATGCAAAGGTAGCCAAACCCCTGACAGCCCTTCTAAGAGGGGAAGATGGACGAGTGTCCAAAACCCAATCAAAAACTAAAATCATTCATTTAAACCAAGACGCTATTGAAGCATTTGACAAAATCCGAAATTCATTAATATCCAACGACGTCATGCTGGTATATCCAGATTTCAGTAAAAGTTTCGAACTCACAACAGACGCCTCAAACTTTGCACTGGGCGCAGTGCTAAGCCAGGAAAACAAACCAATCATGTTCCTTTCAAGAAGTTTAAACAAAACCGAAGAAGCATACGCAACGAACGAAAAAGAAATGCTTTCAATAATTTGGGCTTTAGGTTCCCTTAGAAATTTCCTATACGGATCCAAAAAAGTTATTATATTCACGGATCATCAACCACTGACGTACTCACTGAGCAATAAAAATACAAATGCTAAGATGAAACGCTGGAAATCCATATTAGAAGAATATAATTACGAACTAAAATATACTCCAGGGAAATCCAACGTTGTAGCAGATGCTCTATCACGTCCTCCACAATCAATTAGTTTACTTTCACACATTTTAAACTTAACACCTTCAATACACAGTGAAGAAAACTCGGCACATAACCTTATTCAGTTGGTCGAAACGCCAATAAATGTCTTCCGAAATCATCTAATTTTAAAAACGGGAAACGTTTCGAGTCATAAAGCCACGACACCTTTTAAACATTTTACTAAGCACATTATAATAGAACCAAATTATACTAAAGAAAAACTAGTAGGAATTTTCAAAAGATTTCTAAACCCAACCATCCTAAACGGAATAATGACCTCGGAAGAAGTCATGAGCTTAATACAGGAAATTTACCCTTTATACTTCAATAACTATAAGATTAGATTCGCAAGAGCAGAAGTTGAAGACATTCCATCACAAGAAAGACAGAATGAAATCATTATAGAAACTCATAAAAGAGCCCACCGTGGCCCTGAAGAAAATAGGAACCAAATTATTCAAACTTATTTTTTTCCTCAAATGTCCAAAAAAATCAAACAGATTACTAGATTGTGCTCAACTTGTAAGAAAAGTAAATATGAACGTCATCCAAATAACCCGAAATTGGGAGAAACCCCAATACCTAATTACCCAGGACAAATAATACATATTGATATATTTGCAACCGAAAAACACTCAGCCTTAACCGCAATAGACAAATTTACAAAATTTGCTATTACTAAATGTATAAAATCAAAATCAACAGAAGATATCAGAGAACCACTCCGTGACATTATTTTTAGATTTGGCGTTCCCGAATATATTGTCATAGACAATGAAAAATCATTCAATTCAGAAAGTATTATGTTTATGCTAAAAGATGTACTGAATATACAAGTCTTCACGACACCACCTTACAAAAGCTCCATAAATGGGCAAGTCGAACGATTTCACTCCACCCTAGCTGAAATCATGAGATGCATTAAGCCAAACGCTTATAATAACAAATTCGAAGAACTGCTCGAAATAGCAACAAACGAATATAATCACTCCTTTCATGCCACTACTAAGAAGAAGCCGGTAGACCTATTCTTTGGCAGGACCGTCCCTTTCGGACCAGATGACTATGAAAAAACTAGACAAAGTAACATCGAAAAACTCAAGCAAAAACAGGAAAAGGATCTTAAGTATCATAATAAACAGAAACAGGAAATTAAAAACTATAGCCCAGGTGACCAAATCTACGTAAAAATAAACAAGAGACTAGGGTCAAAACTAACGAATCGGTATAGGAAAGAAATAGTACAGGAAAATTTTAAAACCACTATAAAAACAACATCCGGTAAAATAGTCCATAAAAGCCACATACGAAACTAGAACGAAGAAATTGTCCCAAATCTAAACCAGGGTTAAATTATTTCCATTTTTTCCCTCCCTTTCTAGACTGTACGCCGTAGGCTGCTTAGCCGATGTCCAAATCTTGGACTATACAAGCTCCCAACTAGTTTCCATCAAAACTGGAATGGCCAAAGTACAAACTGGAAATATTAAATTAATCCACGACATTGATCTAGGAGCGTATCAGAAATTGGTGGATAATATCGCTGAAACGGTACACAAAAATATAAGTACTGCCTATTCAATTTATCCCTTCCTGTCCTACGAAGTATCTCAGCTCCAAAACTTACTCCTAAAACTTACCCCGATACGAACTAAAAGATCTTTAAATTTCATTGGAAGCGCGTGGAAATGGATTGCAGGAAATCCGGACCACGACGACTTCAAAATTATTCAGGGAAAAATAAACAAGGTATTAAAGAATAATAATCAACAGGTATTAATTAACAAAAAAACAATAGAAAGAATAAACAAGATAAGTAATATAACTAATGAAATATTTAAAAGATTGAAGAACAATAATACGCTTAAGGACAACCTTGCTTTAAGCACTCAATATAATATTAGATTACTAAAAGAGGAATTATTAAATATCGAATATGCCGTGCATTGGGCAAGAAAGGGTATAATAAATTCTTATATTTTGTCTATGATCGAAATTAATGAAATTAAAGACATATTAAAAAATGAAAACGTTGAATACAATAACCTAGAAGAAGCACTAGACTTCGCCGAACTTAAAATCGCAATAAACAAGGAAACTATTATCTATATCATAAGTATACCCAGTACAACTAAGGAAATATGTAATAATATCTTGATCAAACCTATTAAAAAAGAAAATATAACAATAAAAGTCGAATACAAAGAAATTTTAGAATGCCCAAATAATATATACGGCATTAAGTTAGTATGTAAGGAATATAATAATTTAAAGATCTGTAATAATAACAATTTAGTGGATATTAGTAAGGATACGTGTATACCCAAACTACTAAGAAGTCTACATTCGGATTGCACCCTAGTTAACAGTCAACATTTAACTCCAGTTGAGGAAATCTCATCAGGAATCATATTGCTTAACCAATACAACGGATCGGTGATTATAAATAACGAAAAAACAAACCTAACAGGCACATTTTTACTAAAGCTTGAAAACGCTACAGTGATTATTAGAAACAGAACCTATGCATCCAGCACGGTTTCCAGATACAAGCCATTACCTGCAGTAGCGCAACCTTCATCTGACGTGAGGAACACCGAAGAATTCCTATCCTTGGAATTGTTGAAAGAGCTAAATCTTAGGAACATCAAAACCATCGAGCTATTGAAGACTAATAACCAACCATACATAATAACCTGCTTTGTGCTATCAGGGATAATAACTATCTCCCTCATAGTCATGATCATACGATTTTTTCACTCCAGTCACTCCAGGCCAACATCCAAAGATAACACCATCATAGAGCTCAACGAAAGATCCGAAGAAGTGGCCTCAGCAACACCATCAATAGAAGCACATGAAAAACAATCATGTAAGACCGAGCACGAAAAACCATCCTTCAAACCCCGAAGGATAAACCAAATACCATTCTTTTAAAATCAAACGAGGACGTTTGAGACTCAACAGGGAAGAGTTAACATAACATTCCCGAGTTTCATCTTCGTAAAACATCCGGCCAAAAATCAGCAATAGACAGTTCCCACACTTCATACTTCAACCAACATACGACACCCAGCAATAGTTCTCACACCTTCAAGTGACAATGCATCGTCGGCATATGACACCACTTCATCCACCGGCTTACGAGACACAGCAAATCAGCACATTCCAACACGTACTCCACGGAGATGTAAGTTAGCTTTAGGAAGTTTTTAGTTTGTAGAAGAAAATTGTATTGAGTTGAATTTGGACAGTGATTGAATAAAGAGGTCTCTCCTCCGAAAATAATATTTTTTTTAAAAATAAAAGTAATTTTTATTTAACTTATATGCACGGTGTATGGAGAACATTGAGAGAACCGGTCTTGTGCGTGGAAATGGAAACGCATAAGACTAACTGTTGGCGGCAGGAGGCCCGTCAATGCTGTTATTGTTTTTTTTTGTTGTGTTGTTTCTTTCTGTTCTCTGTTGATTTGTTTGCTCACAAGCTGATATTATGTATTGTTTCCATGAAAATTTATTTAATCAACTGAGTCTCTTTTCAGGTACTATATAAGAGTTGCCAGGGCGAATTCTGAAGGAAGTAAAAGGCACATACGAAACAGCATAACAAATCAGAGATCGTGAACAATACCATCCAAGAGGGAATAGTACTTGCAGTGACAACGCATAGTCCCCGGGCGGGGGAGAATGTTGGAGACTATGACGTCTCCAAAGTAAAGTACTGGAGACAGCCTCATTCCAAAGAGTACTGAACGCAGCTAGTAACAACAATGCCCAAATATCAAATGTCAAAATGTCAAAATGTCAAATGTCAAGAAAAAACACATTTTTTGTTAAATGCCAAATAAAGTAATTTATTCAATTTTATAACGTGATACAAAAAGGTTGAGTTCTTTATTCCGTTCTGCTAACGTAACTTTTAACAGTTCTGAATTCGTACGGCTTGGCTTTTGTCTGAGACCTTTTCTTTGTCCGCGAATCAAATTGTCATTGCCAACAATTGATATAATTGCGATTGGAAGCAATTCTTCTCAGCAATTTCTATCTCCTTTGTTTCTACAACAAGCAACTCACGAAAATTCAAACGAATCTATGTTTGCTGAAAACTCACATTCACTCTGTTATAAACAACCGATGAGTGTTGGCTAAATACAACCAATTGCTCGGTTGATTTTAATCAAATCACTCGGTTAATTTTATCAGAATATATTACTGAGCTTATTCATTGATTTTAACCGAGTAACTCGTTTGATTTCTACCAAGTAAAAAAAAACATTCGTTTATCTACAAACGAATAGCTCGGTTGATTTTAACCAAATCACTCGGTTAATTATCAAAATTTGCTACTGAGCTTATTCATTGATTTTAACCGAGTAACTCGTTTGATTTCTACCAAGTAAAAGAAAACATTCGTTTATCTACAAACGAATAGCTCGGTTGATTTTCACCAAATCACTCGGTTAATTATCAAAATATGCTACTGAGCTTATTCATTGATTTTAACCGAGTAACTCGTTTGATTTCTACCAAGTAAAAAAAAACATTCGTTTATCTACAAACGAATAGCTCGGTTGATTTTAACCAAATCACTCGGTTAATTATCAAAATTTGCTACTGAGCTTATTCATTAATTTTAACCGAGTAACTCGTTTGATTTCTACCAAGTAAAAAAAAAACATTCGTTTATCTACAAACGAATAGCTCGGTTGATTTTAACCAAATCACTCGGTTAATTATCAAAATATGCTACTGAGCTTATTCATTGATTTTAACCGAGTAACTCGTTTGATTTCTACCAAGTAAAAAAAAAACATTCGTTTATCTACAAACGAATAGCTCGGTTGATTTTAACCAAATCACTCGGTTAATTATTAAAATTTGCTACTGAGCTTATTCATTGATTTTAACCGAGTAACTCGTTTGATTTCTACCAAGTAAAAAAAAACATTCGTTTATCTACAAACGAAAAGCTCGGTTGATTTTAACCAAATCACTCGGTTAATTATCAAAATTTGCTACTGAGCTTATTCATTGATTTTAACCGAGTAACTCGTTTGATTTCTACCAAGTAAAAGAAAACATTCGTTTATCTACAAACGAATAGCTCGGTTGATTTTCACCAAATCACTCGGTTAATTATCAAAATATGCTACTGAGCTTATTCATTGATTTTAACCGAGTAACTCGTTTGATTTCTACCAAGTAAAAAAAAAACATTCGTTTATCTACAAACGAATAGCTCGGTTGATTTTAACCAAGTAAAAAAAACATTCGTTTATCTACCCGTGGTGCGTCATTTTCGTATTGTGCCTGCATCATATTTTTTCGTTACTCATCGCACAGATGAGACGAAAAATATAAAAACCAACACCGACACCCGACACCACACACCATGGCAGCATTTTGTCCCAGAGAAAAAACACAATAACAAACAGATGAACACATCTCTTACAAGTTTTCAGAACATTTTGTAACTACATACATATAAGGTACAGTCGTTGTCGTACAGTCTCGTCATTTACTGTCTGCGCATTTGCTTGAGTTGAAAGAAACTCGTTTATTTCTTACTGAATACTTGGTTGAATTTAACCAATTCGTTGCAATGCACTGCATCAGTGCTGTCGTTTGAAATTTGTAAGAGTGCTGTGAAATCTTTTTTTGTGGAATATTTTTTTTATATTTTTGTAGAAATAATTATACAGGGTTATAATCATTCGCCTGGAAACTGGAACGTAATCTGGAATGATGCAACAATAAAAAAAAACACCGAATGTCAAATGTCAAAGTAAACAAAAAAGGAACAACGAATTTAATTATTTTTGAAACATTTGAAAGAATTAAAGGAAAAACAATGCTTAGTCGAACTTTTTTATTTGGTAAACAAGAATGAGATCGAGAGATATACTAGTTCAAGCGTGGGGATAAATTTACTGCTGAAGTACCTATTGCCCGAACCGATGTACGTTTTAACATATCACCAAGTATGCAATTGCAATAGATATATTTATTCACTTTCTCCATATCTTTTTCCTTTTTCAGACTTAACACTGAATAAGGTCTTTGAATTTGTTCTCACATTTCAACACGCACATCATATGAATAATCTTCCCTTATGCATTGCCTGCTTTTTACACCATCCAAAATTGACTTGTTTTTCGTTTGTAAGAAAACAACGATAGTATGAGATAAACGCTGTTTTTATATTTTCCACTGATTTACAAGAATTTCTTTCAAATTTTCTTTTAATTTCCACTGATTTTATATAATATAAATATAATATGATATAAAAGTCAATATATTTAGATACTAAAATCAAGCCGACGTAAAATGTTGCGATGACGTTGGTAAAGTTCACTAAAACGTAAACATACTCTGCGAGCTGTTAAACTCAAATGCATTTGCATTGGTAAATCTCGAGCAACTCTGAAATAAATCGAGTTTCGGAAAAAGTCATCTAAATTCAAAAAAGATGGCTTTTTTGTGCCAATAAAAAGTGATCTAGATCAAGAAAAAGTGTGCTTGTCTGCCCAATCGAATACCACATCATATTACTCAAAATGAAAACCGCATGAAGAAACAAAACCACTTCAATATTTTTGCGTTGATTCCAGTGGGCAATATGGCATTACACACCAAGCAAAAGTATTGCAAACGTTCGACAGCACTGTAGTATCCACTACGCAGTATCTTGTTGCAGTATGTATGCTGCTGCTGCTTGATTTGACCAGGGTTACCGTGTTGGTGACATTGTCATTATATCTAGCGGAAATTTCGCGCATAGAATGACAATCATTTATTGTAGAAATTATCTTGTACTAGTGATACTTTTTTTTCAATTGAAATAATTTTTAAAAACTAAATTTTTTGACTAAAAATTAGATTCTGCCAGAGCGATTGGCTTACACCTTTCAAATAAAAAACAAGTAAAAGTGTTATCATCGGTCTGGCCGATGCTTTGATACCCTCCACTGCATAAAAGTCATGCAAAATGTTTGTCATGCCAGTTAGTATCTATGTACTGTACACCTACACGCATGTGTCATAATATATAGGTTTTGTATGGGAGGTACCAGAACTACTTTACCGACATACATAATTTTCAATACCAACCTGACGACGGTAAAAATAAAACCTCTCACAAAATTTCATTCGCCTAAGTCGATTCGTTTGGACGCTATAGTGTTTTCAACAGACAGAGCGACACATGGGTCAAATAGTGGTTTTGTATGGGAAGTACCAGAACTACTTTACCGACATAGACAATATTCAGTACTAACCTGACGACGGTAAAAAGAAGTCCTGCCACAAAATTTCATTCGCCTAAGTCGATTCGTTTGGACGCTATCGTGTTTTCAACAGACAGTCAGACGGACAGACAGACAGACGGACGTGGCTAAATCGATTCAGAATGTGATCCTGATTCAGAATATATATACTTTATAGGGCTCCGGTGAATCCTTCTTGGCGTTACAAATGTAATGATAAAGTGAATATACCTTCCTGTGGAGGGTATACAAAAAATCGTTTGAATTGAAGATTTCTTGGACGTTTTTTAATCCATCGTAGCCATCCTTTGATGGAATTTGTTACTTTATGGCTTGATAAAAAGAAGACGAACCATATTTTGGGATATAGCCCCAAAATATTAAAAATTTGAGTAATTTTTTTCACTTGGAAAAATTAAGATTTTAGGGCTTTCTGGTGACATTTCGAAATAAATATAGTATATATCCCAAAATATGGTTCGTCTTCTTTTTATCAAGCCATAAAGTAACAAATTCCATCAAAGGATTGCTACGATGTCAATGGATTAAAAAACGTCTAAGAAATCTTCAATTGAGGCGATTTTTTGTTTGCTCTCCGAAATAGCCAATACCGATGGAAGTGCGTGACATTTACTGACGATTTGATATCAGTTAAATAATATTTTTGTTCAACACCTTTGCGGATATTACTAATATTAGCTAATATTAGTAATATCTTAATGAATACTAATATATCAGTCACATCCCTACAATTATGTATACTTATAAGAACAAAAATGTGTTTCAAAATCTTCCACTAATGTTTAAATTTATAATATTGATTATGATAATAATATTATATGTTCGAATTATTAATGTATAATATTTTGGATACTCGGTTACTGACTCTTATTTCAACCTAGCGGCAACACTGGATTTTACTCGTTCTTCTGTACGATGCGCACTGAATACAGAACAAAATACCTAGTACAGTCACAGTTTGTTTCTGGTGGTTGTACTCTTCGGTTGTGCTTTGCCGTTCGGTTGTGTCTAGTGTTATTAATTTTTTTGCAATAAAAGTTTTTGCTGTGTTAAAAGATAAAAGTGAATCGAGTGCGAATCAACTTTATAAAAACAATACCTACAGAGGTAATTAAAGGAATTCATCGTTTGCCCTACAGTGGTAAATCAGGGATTTCATCTTGTACCCTAAAGTGGTATTTTATTCAATCGTTTACCCTACAGTTCAAGGATTTCATCGTTTACCCAAGGTAACTATAATTTATTACATATAATTCAATAATACATATTACGTAGATACTAATATTTTTCTAGTAGTTGCAATATGCAATTTGTGTTTTTTTTTTATTACGTGCAAAATTATTCGTGTTTGAACTCGTTTTCCTTTCAACCCAGCCATGGCTGATTTTAACCGAGATCTCGGTTGTTTCTTACCGAGTAGAATTACACTCGGTTATTTTTTACTGTTCGCTCATTTAAATTTAACAAAGCCAAGTTGACTGATTTTAACCGAGATCTCAGTTGTTTCTTACCGAGTAGAATTACACTCGGTTATTATTACGCATCGGATTTTAACCGAGATCTCTGTTGTTTCTTACCGAGTAGAATTACACTCGGTTATTATTACACATCGGATTTTAACCGAGATCTCGGTTGTTTCTTACCGAGTAGAATTACACTCGGTTATTTTTTACTGTTCGCTCATTTAAATTTAACAAAGCCAAGTTGACTGATTTTAACCGAGATCTCGGTTGTTTCTTACCGAGTAGAATTACACTCGGTTATTATTACACTTTAAATTTAACAAAGCGAAGTTGACTGATTTTAATGTGAATCAACTTTACAAAAATTATACCATCATGTTAATTCAAAGTCGTTTACCCCACAGTTCAAGGATTTCATCAAGTCAAGATTTTCATCAAGATTTTCATCAAGTGGCATTTTATTCCATCGTTTACCCTACAGTTCAAGGATTTCATCGTTTACCCTACAGTGGTAATTCAAAGATTTCATCTTGTACTTGTACCCTACAGAGGTATTTTATTCCATCGTTTACGCTACAGTTCAAGGATTTCATCGTTTACCCAAGGTAACTATAATTTATTACATATAATTCAATAATATTACGTAGATACTAATATTTTTGTGGTAGTTGCAATATGCAATTTGTGTTTTTTTTCATTCCGTTACAAATTATTCGTGTTTGATTACACATCGGATTTTAACTGCGCAATTAATGGTATTTGACTTTTTCTTCTTCTCCTGGGGTCAGATCACGTAAAATAAAAACGATTGAACGATATAGTTTTTATGCATATCAGTGGCAATAAACAGAGACTGCTATTGTCGAAATGATGTCCTTCGATCCTTTTCATATTACGTGATCTGACCCCTGGAGAATAACCCTTTAATGCAAGATTTGTTCGTGCTTTCTGAAATAGTTAAGAATTATTGTCTGTTTTATAGACATAAAGCTATGGACGACGACGTCTGCAATTTATTGCGAGAGTGGGGCTTGGAAAATTATATTGACGTTTTCAAGGGTATGTTTATAATATATTCATTTATATATACGAAGGAGTATCTTTTATCATTCTATTACTATAAGGGTATTCACTTTAACGCGTAAAAGCCTCATAAACTGCATAAATTTACCACCTCGTAAATCAACTGTCAGATTTTGTATGGAGAATAGTTTAATAGTTTACGCAGACCTCATAATTTTCCGCGACGATTTAGGCTGGGAAATCAACCGCGGAAAGTTGTGCAAATCACAAATGTCAAACTTTGACAGACAGTCGTATGAATTGTTTGTTTGATTCCAGATTTACAGTCGATTTACGCGAGTTAAGCAATGACATTTCCGAGCGGTGTTCACTTAAAGCACCGCAGAAATTTATACATTTACGAGCTGCATACATTTATCAGATTAAGTGAATACCCTTTATATTATTTTGGTTACACGGTACGCAAAAACCAAATTCAGTTTTCATGAAACTTCACTAAAATCTACTTGTTCAAATCTTTTGATTCTTTCTTTTATAACTCTGATAAAAGATACAAAAATGTTAAATAAGAACTAAACTAGAATTGTTTTCAATATGACAGAAAATGCCATAACGTCAATATCTTTGGCGCTACTAGGCCATGCCGAGATAAGGGAGATGTTCCCAATCATAGGACATCGTGTACTTTTTATGCGAAATTTTGACGAATGGCGAAAGGCAATGCATCCAAATGCTGCTAACACTTCGGTTAGTTGTTATTACAGAATCATTAATATTTACATCTACTGATGGTAGCAATTACTGTTGTTCATATACAGGTCTATGAAATTCAAGAAACAAATTTTACCAGTTCCCAAGACCAAAGCACAAATGTAAGTTTTTTGCTGAACGACATGCTACCTTCTTTTGAAGTTAGTGATAAATTTGAATCCACAAGTTCAAATTTATTGATAGATGCCATTGTTACACCTACTACTTCCGAGAAATCTCTATATGGAACAGAAGAAGTTGTAAGTATACAAGTTGAAAAACATACTGTAATAAATAACAAATAAAATCTGAGATTAGCCTACGCCTGTGGCTCCGGTGCAAGCAAATAAAACCCAATTTTACTGACGCGAATACGCAAAGCTCATTCAAAAATACGCATTTCCTTTGTTGTGGTTCATTTGTATAAAATTGATTCGTTCGAATTATGTAAGCGAATGTAAGCGAGTGAAATTTCCCAAAGCACGACACTTCTGCCTGCCCCTATTGTGTAAGACAACGACACAGTTGAGTTGTCTCCTGGTTTTATGTAATTCAAAATTCGGTATTGTCCGTATTGTCATAAACAACCTTGATAGAAAAGTTGTCTGTCAGTTGTCTATAAGTTGTTAGTTAGTTTGGGTTGTGTGAAAGTTGAGTTGAATTGAAGACAACACAACTCAACTTAGTTGAGTTGTGTTCTCCAATAGGGGCATTCAAAACGCGATAACTTAGTAGGTACTACTTAGTGTCCATAAATATTTCGTTTTCACTACATACATAAATAGTTCGCGAGGGTAGAATTCACTTGCACCGGAACCGCGGCCATATTGATTCCGTTTTGGAAGGTGGGCAGCAAAGGTTAACATAGCGTTAGTTCATTACTGAAGATCATAATGTGCTATGAAGTTTTTGTAGTCCTCATGTAACTACAATGTACCTAAACAATTTGTTAAATGGTTACCACAATTAAAAAAAAAAAAAAAAAAAAACAGTGTCTAGGAACAGATTTTCCTAATTCGTAGTACTATATTGTCTTTCTAGAACCTTCAAAAACTTCTCGAAAATTCCCTAGAGGGAAGAGGTATCTTAGCAATAGACAAGACCAAGCCACTTGAAAATGTCGCACGGCTTCGATTGGTGCGGATTATATGCACACATATACTAAAAAACAGCCCCGAGCGAAACATCACGGCCAAAATTTATGGCATGTGGACAAATGAAATAGCTCATTTGTTCCCTTCTGAACACAGGTCTGTGTATTTTCACAATAAAATCGTGGATTCGGGTCGTGGGATCGTTAACCGATTGGCTGGAAAGTTGCCAGACCATATCAACAATTTGAAGCGAAAATACCGTGAAACGGGTATAATATCTAAACGGAAACGTTCTTTGTCACCGTCACCTTCCTCCAGTCGAAGATCATCTCCCACTCCATCACAAAATCGTCTACTATCTACTACTATCCAAATAGTAGAAGACGGAGAATCGTCAGATGAAGATCTGAAGTGGCTAAGGAATTCCAGCAATCCTTGGAACACTACAGAGGAGAAATGGGGAAAAACCACTCGTGCTCGCCTTGAACTTTTGAAGGAGATGACAATAACAAACTATTTTGAGGAATTTCCGGCTCTAAAAAACGTGCTCGGGTATAAACTGGTAATAATATTCGATTCAACTTACACACTAAATACAAAATGCATTCTGATTCTGTTGTTGATGTTGTAGAAATGGCAGTGCCAGAACAATTTGAGACTTCCTCCAAACTATTTACTTATTATTCGTAAATATTTGTTGTATAATTTCACCAAATATGTTTTCAATTTAATTTTTAACAGCTGGAAAAGGATTTCAACACCCTACACAGCGACCATTCTACAGGGTTGATGCAAAACTTCCCATCATTAAAAACAAACATCTACAGAACTGCTACAAAAAAAGCAAATGCGAAGGATATCTACTTGCAAAACCTTCTATCTCTGGAGAATTGTGAGTGCTTACTTTGATTTTTTCTTAATTTTCGTAAACTAGCGTACCCGTGCGAGAACTCTCGCATGTGTATGTTGTATATCCGGGTTTTTCATTTTATTTCATTTCAACATATTATTGTAATATTTATATACAATGGTAATACCAACTTTAGTATAATCGACAAAATAAAGGTTCGAAAACTCTGAATAAAAAAATGACTAGTTTAGTGACACAGTACTCAAAATCGAATGCAATCTTACTTTAAAAATATAAAATAGGTTCTTTTCTGAAATGCTCGACAATGAATATAGAATACCAGTCACTTTAATACCATTTAAAAAGGAGATGGCTTTCACTTTCTTTTACCGCTTTCTTCACCTTTTACCGCTTTTAATGCGGCAGTGTTTCTTTCACGGAAAAACAATTTATTTTCCTGTCTAATAATGTTTGAGGGATTTGAAGTATCCCTGTTCCCTAATATGTTCATGAATAAATAATTGACAAAATTCTATACTGACAGGAAATATTTAGACAAAAAGTCCTTGTACTTGTACTGTTCTTCCACTCAATTACAAAAAAATACACATTTAGATTCACGATTCGGTGTATCTGGTCTAGTAAAATTGTGAAATTGTATTTTTTTTTTATCACATCGTGAGCACACTTTTTCTAATCTCTATAGCAACACTGGGGAAAATAACAAAAAACATTTGAAATCGAACTGACATTTGCGAACTTGTACATTTTACATTGTTGTATTTTTTTGTTACTATAGGTCTGGGGTATAGTAAAAGTGTAAAAGTGTAGCAAGTATATTTTGTTGTTATAGTGTAAGAAAACTTCACGCTTTTACACTTTCACAGTGATAATAGACCTGATACACCGAATCTTGAATACCCCTATTATTTTATTATTTTATTATAATAGGGGAATTCAATATTCGGTGTATCAGGTCTAGGATCATTGTGTCCGGGATTTTCATGCACGATTACTAATTTCTTAAAATTATTTCTGGCAACCCTAATGTAGTAGTAAAATTCAACTTTTTTTTCTTAAATTTCAGTGTCTGAAGATATCAGTAATCTAGGTGCGTTTCTGCTGATTCCATCGCTTTTGGCAACAGCAACTATACGCCTAAAGGGGACCAACAAGAAGGTTTGGCGGCCATCAAAATCGGAAGCCCGCGACGGATTCATCACTCATGTTTCCAGCGATGCGGAGATCAATGAAGCGATCTCTATAAGGCGTAAAAAACTTTCGGAATTCGGACTGACTCTTCAACCGTTCATCCTCATAGTTGGTTCGTCTTTAGATAAAATAAGTAGTTATTTTGTTGTAGTTAATGATACAAAATATATACTGCCGACTATCTTAGAGGCGGTCGATATTTGTTTTAAAATTATATTTATGTTGAACGCAAAATATCCTGTGGAATCTAAATCTGCATGGGTGTTTATTCAAAGAGCATTTTATAAAATAATAACTGACTTTGACAAAGAATCCACTGCATCTAATAGTTTGCTAGGGGAATTAGGGATTGAAGAGTGTTAATTTACATTTTTTTCCATTTGGGCACAAGGCATTTATTTTACATTGGT
Source organism: Cheilosia scutellata (assembly GCA_955612985.1). Taxonomy (NCBI): domain Eukaryota; kingdom Metazoa; phylum Arthropoda; class Insecta; order Diptera; family Syrphidae; genus Cheilosia; species Cheilosia scutellata. Next base: position 89,472,099 of record OY015312.1, read on the forward strand.
CTTTTGTTTTTCACTTTGAATTTGATCATCACGGCGTAAAAAACTTTCGGAATTCGGTCTGACTCTTCAACCGTTCATCCTCATAGTTGGTTCGTCTTTAGATAAAATAAGTAGTTATTTTGTTGTAGTTAATGATACAAAATATGTACTACTGACTATCTTAGAGGCGGTCGATATTTGTTTTAAAATTATATTTATGTTGAACGCAAAATATCCTGTGGAATCTAAATCTGCATGGGTGTTTATTCAAAGAGCATTTTATAAAATAATAACAGACTTTGACAAAGAATCCACTGCATCTAATAGTTTGCTAGGGGAATTAGGGATTGAATAGTGTTAATTTACGTTTTTTCCATTTGGGCGCAAAGCATTTAGATACTTTAAAATGGTTGTTTGTTTTTTATGCAGATCCGACTTTAAGGATCCAAAATGTCTAAGACAGCACTTTGAATTTGATCATCACGGCCACGAGTTTATACACTACAAATGCTCGGAAGGAAATTGTAGACGATCATTTTCTATTTTCAATTCATTCAGAAGACACATTAATAAAGAACACGCTTCTGAAAGTCTAAATCTACCTTCAAGCTCTTATGTTAATGAAATTGAACCAAATGAAATTTTATTTCCTTCACATAAGAGTTTAGAACAAGTCAAAAAGTCTGAAATAACAGAAGCACCACCGGTTAATGAATCATTATCGATTTTGATTGCATCTCTTTATGCGAATGTACTTTTGCCTAGAAATGTAGTACAAAAAATAGTTGATGGCTTAAGCGATTTTTTAGGTTCATTGAGTTCAGCTATTGAAAACTGCGTTGATGAAGTTAGTCTTGAAAGCTCCCTATCCAATGATGTTTCAAGATCATTAGTCGAAGCACTCGTGCCTTTAATAATTTCCCCCTTAAAATGTTTAGAAACAGAACGAAAAAGGATTACTTATTTTACTAAACGAGGATCGTATATTGAACCCCAAGGAATTTTAATTGGCCAGAGATTCGACAATATAAAAAGAAATGGGTTAATACGTATGGAACCTGTGGAATGCAAAGAACATTTTATTCCTCTTAGACATGTAATGCATTTTTTTTTTTTCGTTAAAAAACGTACTCTCTGAAACTTTGGAATACATGGACAGTCTACAATACAAAGATGATATGGAAAATTTTATTCAAGGCACTTATTGCAAACACAGAGTAACGCATCATTCGAATCGAATAGTTTTACCTTTATTTATGTATTTCGATGATTACGAGATTGGAAACGTTCTTGGAAGTCATTCTGGTATTCATAAATTAGGGGCAGTTTACGTCTCAATTCCGTGTCTTCCGCCTTGGCGATCATCAGTTCTTTCGAACATATTCCTTGTTTTGCTATTTCATTCATCTGACAGAGTATCTTTCGGCAATAATGTTATATTTAAACCAGTTATTGATGAATTTAATTTCTTAAGCGAAGAAGGTATACAAATAGATATTCCAACTTTCAAGGGAACTTTATTTTTTGAGCTTGCTCTAATCCTTGGCGACAATTTAGGATTACATTCTATGATTGGGTTCGTAGAGAGTTTCTCTGCAAATTTTTCCTGCAGAGTGTGCAAAGTTTCAAAGCGAATATTAAAAGAGCAACTGTATGAGGATACATCACTTCTTCGGGCAATTGATAGCTATGAAGCTGATCTTGCTTTAAATGATGTTTCTTTAACCGGTATTAAGGAAAAATGTGTTTTTCTGGACATTAAGAACTTCGACTTGTTTCAGCAGGTTGGTGCTGATATTATGCACGATGTGCTAGAGGGTGTTGCAAAATACATTTTAAATTTCATACTTTTGGAGTACACTGAAACTAACAAACTTTTTTCCTTATCTCTTTTTAATGACAAATTATTAGCATTTGCATATGGGCCTGATAGTAAAAATAAACCTTGCAGTATCGAAAAAGAACATTTAAAGAGGGGGAATATGCGCTTATCTTCTGGAGAAACGCTTACTCTTTTACGATTTCTTGGATTACTTGTAGGCGATTTTGTACCAAGAGACAATGCTATTTGGAATATATACATAACATTAAGAAAAATTCTTGACATACTTCTTAGCGTGAGAATTTCAGTTGGAACAGAAGATTTATTGCAAGTGTTAGTTGCCGAACTTAATGAACAATATATTAAAATAACCAAAGACTCTCTTAAACCAAAGTTTCATAACCTGCTTCACTATCACACCGCTTTAAAAAAATACGGTCCATTATCATCACTGTGGTCAATGAGGTTCGAAGCTAAGCACAGACATTCTAAAATGTCAGCTAGATCGTCATGTAATCGAAGAAATGTCACTTTAACTTTAGCAATTAAGCATCAACTTCAACTAAATGAAATCTTCCTAAGGGGGAAACTTTCGAACATACTTGACGTAGGCCCCATAAAATCTCCCTTGTCATCCGAACTTAATTTTTTGCATTCCCAGTTACCACTGGACCCTGAAAAGACTTTGACTAGAGTGAATTGGGCAACGATGTCTTCTATACATTATAAAAAAGGATCAGTCTTAGTAAAAAGTTTAAGTTCAGATTGCTATCTTTATGATTTTTTCGTATTGGACAAATTATATTTGTATGAGTCCGATCGCCTAATCTTAGCTGGAACTTTAGTGGACACTTTATGTTTTGATGAACATTATTATGCATATCAGGTAGAAGCTACATCAATAGAAAAACGGATTTGCCTGTTTCTTGAATCCTTTATTTCACCAATTCCAAACACGATAAATATTTTACCAAATGGAAGGCAGTACGTAGTCTTACGAAGCCCATTATAAAGTAATAAACATAAACTTTCTTAAAAAAATAAAATTTCACAATGATGCAGTAGAAAAATATTCATATGTTAATATTACATTTTTAAAGATGTAAATTGTAAATTGTGCGATAACACATTAAGAACGGAATAAATATATATATATTATGGACTAATAATCACCGATTGGTTATATTTTTATCACGGTTTCAATACCAAATTTTGTAATTAATTCTTAAAAAATAAATATGTTCCAAACGTTTTACTTCAAAGTGTTTAGAAGCCTATTATAAACTAATAGATAAACATAAACTTTCTTTAAAAAATACAATTTCACAATGATTATGTTAAAAAAATATTATATAATACTATAAAAATATAGAAAAATATTTATATGTTAATATTACATTTTAAAAGATGTAAATTGTGCGATAACACATTATAAATTAAGAACGATTGGTTATATTTTTATCACGTTTTTAATACCAATTTGTAATTAATTCTTAAAAAATAAACATGTACCAATCGTTTTAATTCAAAGTGTTCTCTCTTAAAAATTATTAAGTTTTCAGGTGCATGGACGTTTCAAAAGGATGCTGTCGACGGCTGGAAAAAAGGTTTGGATAAATTCAACCGAGTCGGTTGGATAAATTCAACCGAGTCGGTTGGATAAATTCAACCGAGTCGGTTGGATAAATTCAACCGAGTAGGTTGGATAAATTCAACCGAGTCGGTTGGATAAATTCAATCGAGTAGGTTGGATGAATTCAACCGAGTCGGTTGGATAAATTCAACCGAGTAGGTTGGATAAATTCAACCGAGTCGGTTGGATAAATTCAACCGAGTAGGTTGGCTAAATTCAACCGAGTAGGTAAGCTAAATTCAACCGAGTAGGTTGGCTAAATTCATCCGAGTAGGTCGGCTAAATTCAACCGAGTAGGTCGGCTAAATTCAACCGTGTATGTTTGCTGAATTTAACCGAGTAGGTTGGCTAAATTCAACCGAGTATGTTTGCTGAATTTAACCGAGTAGGTTGGCTAAATTCAACCGAGTAGGTTGGCTAAATTTAACCGAGTATGTTTGCTGAATTTAACAGAGTAGGTTGGCTAAATTCAACCGAGTATGTTTGCTGAATTTAACCGAGTAGGTTGGCTAAATTCAACCGAGTAGGTTGGCTAAATTTAACCGAGCATGTTTGCTGAATTTAACCGAGTAGGTTGGCTAAATTCAACCGAGTATGTTTGCTGAATTTAACAGAGTAGGTTGGCTAAATTCAACCGAGTATGTTTGCTGAATTTAACCGAGTAAGTTGGCTAAATTCAACCGATTAGGTTGGCTAAATTCAACCGAGTATGTTTGCTGAATTTAACAGAGTAGGTTGGCTAAATTCAACCGAGTATGTTTGCTGAATTTAACCGAGTAGGTTGGCTAAATTCAACCGAGTAGGTTGGCTAAATTTAACCGAGTATGTTTGCTGAATTTAACCGAGTAGGTTGGCTAAATTCAACCGAGTAGGTTAGCTAAATTCAACCGAGTATGTTTGCTGAATTTAACCAAGTAGGTTGGCTAAATTCAACCGAGTATGTTTGCTGAATTTAACCGAGTAGGTTGGCTTCGAACACCGAGTAGGTTGGCTTACGGACACAATTTAACCGAGTAGGTTGGTTAAATTCAACTGAGTAGTTTGGCTAAATTCAACCAAGTAGCTTGGTTAAATTCAACCAAGTAGGTCCGCTAAATTCAACCGAGTATGTTTGCTAAATTTAACCAAGTAGTACTAGGTTACTTATAACCGAGTAGATCAGGGTGGGGAAATGGGAACTCGGTTATTTTTAACCAATTTACAGTAAACGAATTGTCTTGGTTAATTTTAACCGAGCAATACTGTAGGAGCTATATTAACAGCATCACTCGGTTATTTTTTACAACATTTCAGTTGTTTTCAACCGTCACGTTTTTTGAGTGTAGGTGCTAGGATGAATTCCGAGAACAGCAACGGTGCGCAGACAGGTGATTCCTGGAATTTGTTTTGGGTTACCGGCGGACGATGACTTGGGAATGCAGCGTTGCGATTATTAGTGTCGTGTGCATCTTACACGTTTTGCACTAATGATCGTTGGCGTGGGAAATGGTGATTGTACTTATGAAGGGATAAGCGTATTTGACGTTCACTTATGTACACCATCCTGGTAAGGTTATAACAATAACAATCTGCTGGACCGGGTTGCCCGTAGGCCATGCCGAATGCATAACGCTCGTATCTATCCTCTTTTTTAGGGGATTATCCCTTTTTTCGAAGTCAAAGAAAATATCCCCTGAAAATTTCCAAAATCCCTTTTTTATCCTATAAACTCCTCTTTTCACCATAGCAGATTTCTGGTGTAAATATTCAAAGTCAAACATCTGCAAGCCGAAAATAGTGAGCAACGAGTCTTTTCTGCGATGACCAAGTCTTGGACCAATGAAAAAACTCGATTGCAAATCAAAACGGTAAAAGCAATTCTCACAGTAAAATGTAATATTCAGTACTCAACTCATGCATTGAATTCTACAAATTTCTGAAAACGAAGCCTGAATTGCGTTATGAATGCATCATGGTGTGTACAGAATATGGTTGTGCCAGGTTTAATCCCCGGAAATACATACAACAATTAAGGCTGTTTCCACTGTTGTTTCACTGCGTCACCTCTTGCGACCGCCTGATAAACACCAGAGTTTGTTTGTTTACTTTACTTCCACTTCAACTATGTAGACAATGAATATTATCCAAACTGACGATGGAAAGGGCTACGTCAGCGGATATGTCCCGCTGTCCCGCTATAATGAAAATATTTTTTCATCTTGGTTCAATAGTGCAAAACTTTCATATTTCGGTTTGTTCAATAAATACGAAAAAATAATTGCGTGAAAGGTTTATATCTTGTCTTATAATATTGTCCTCTATTTCTACATAAAGGTTATTGAAATGAGTTTTTAGGTAAATCAAAATCGAGCATTTTTTGTCATGAGATGAAATATCTTATATCTTGTGGAATGTGGAGTCTCTCATTAAATCGTATGATTGGATGTCAGCGATCTCTCTCTGCGAAAAATAAAATAAAAAAAAAAAAAAAATTAAATTAAATTTTAGTGTCTTCTCATGCCGATGATGTGGCGTATAGGTAGTGTTTATTTTTGTGATTTTTATTAATTAACAGATTGGTATAACAGATAAATATATTTCTCGGAAAAAAACCCAAAATAGTAATAACTTTTTCTAAAAGTATATTACGCACCTAATATTTGTCAACAAAGCAAACAGTCAAATATGCAACACAAAACGTCACCTAAAACCTCTCTTGACGCTTGCGATACGAAATGAAATGTCATGGGATGATTTGCCCAGCGGGTTTTTTTTTGGCATAGGTTAGGTTAGGTTCAATAGGGTGTGAATTCACCACATTAGACTAGGCACCATATTGGATCCATCGCCATCCCCGGGGAACCTTAACGGTCAGAAAAACCTAAACCACTTCGCCCAAACAATTAATTTCCCTACAGAACCCTTGCACTCAACGAAAAACATGTGTAAAATTTACCTAAATCGAGTGCTAACTTGCATAAGCCCTAAGGCCGTTTTGAGCTTACTTAGTTTTAAGGCAAGTTGCGTTAAATTGCTTAGGCAAATACCCTGTCACATTATCAGTGTAGAATTGCCTTAGATATAGCTTGAATTATCCATATTTGCCTAAGCCAATATTTCCTAAGACTAAGGTAATTTTTGCCAATATTTTTAGCCAATAACTGTGTTGAATTGCTTTAACTACTAGGGTAATAACAAAATGGTTTTGCCTTAGAATTTGCTTAATTTTTGCAAGTTTGTTTATTTGCTAGGCTAAAGTGCATTAAATTATAAATGGCTTTTTGCCATAATCCTAATTGAAAGTCAAATTATTTATTTTATTATATTATATTTTATTTGTATACCGGGCAGTTTCACAATTTATTTTTTTCAGGCTTGCATCATTATTTTTGTTGTTCATTTTTCTGCATATTCCATCAACTGTTTTATTGAAATATCTCAGCAGTCACCAGTTTCATCCTAAGAATCTATAAAAAAAAAATAATTTTTTTAAACATAAATTTCTTTGTCCTCGATTTTATTAAACAAAACTTACCTTCTTCATTACATTCCTCGACAACATTTGTGTTGAGCTTCATTTTTCTAGGACTTGTATGTTCATATTTAGGGACATTTTGGACATTTTTCCTAGAACTAAAAAGTTGTTAATAATGAAAGGATGATGTTGCTTTTTATCTGCAGTTATAGTACATAATATAAACTATTAAAACTATTTATAAAACTCACCTTCATATTGTAATAGAAGCCAGCACGCAGTTTTAATTTTGTAATTTTGTAATCACGTATTACCGCTGTTTTGCTTAATAATGTAACCACACAAAAAAATGTTTGCCTTACGGGATACTTCTTTTTACCGGTTTTGCAAATAGAATGATTCATTTTTGGACGCGAAAGTTACCCCAGGCGTAAGGCAAAATTACATTAGGCTTAAGGCAACGTTACACAGTTTAAGACAATTAAATGTGTCTGCTTAGATCTAAGGCAAAACGCCTTTAGGCCTAAGGTGAAGTTAAACAGCTCCCGAAATGTTTAAGAAAATTTACCTAAGACTTAAGGCAAAATTACTTAGTTTACCAGACAATCAAAGGCAAAGTTAAAAAAAAACATATTATTTCTTGGTTAAAACAACTAAGCATTTTTAGGCAATTCAACCTATTTTTCATTAGTTAGGTCGCACATAAATTTGCTTATTTTTAAGGAGAAATATGCTTGACTAATAATATCCATACAAAAAACGTTGCCTAATGCGGTTAAGGCAATATTACACAGGATTTTTCTCTGAGTGTGTTTAAGCCGAGCTTGTTTAAGCTTCGAACACGAAGGATAATCTACCATTCGGAATATAGGAACGTGGCCAAACTGTTAACCTTTAAGAGAATTGAATAAAAAGCGAATTAACCTAATATTTGTCTAGTTACCTATATACAACACAAATGCTCTTCTGGGAAAAATCGGGAATGCCATTGTTCAAGGCTTGCGCTGTAACGCCTCTAGACTACAGCAACCGCAGCAATTAAAGTTGAACAAGTTTCAGCGCACGGACGTGTGAAAGTCGTGAGCAGGAATTAAGTTACAAACTAGCTAACTATAGATAATTTACAGTAAAATTGTGAAATAGTGCGCCACGAAAGCGAATAAGGCAAAGGAGCAAAGAAAAAGAAAAGAAAAGGTAGCTACGTAGTAAAAGTGTAGCTAAACCAGGTGATAAAAGTGCAATTTTCATGACAGGAATTAGCTCCACCTGCGATTTTAAATAGGACAACTGCCCCTGGCACTGAAATTCCGAAATTATCCTCAGTAGCTCAATTGGGATAACCTACGATCTACTGACGGAATTGGCGCAAAGGAAATAGCCGAGGCAAAAACCGTAGCTAAAATGCAATTTGAGCGAACACCAACATAAAGGTTCAACGCCAACGGTGCAATAGTCAGCGACCGACCGACGTAGAAAAAAAAAACACAGTATCAACGGCGTATCTTCGGTTCAACTCTCGGTGACAAAGTTCAAAGGAGAAAGATATTGTTTTCGTACAAAATTTGAACTCGAGATTTAGATAAATTCTGATATTACGATGATAGGGGAACTCAAAAAAGTGGGTCTCGCAATTCTGTCCGTGCGGATGTCTGTCTGTCCCACCCCTGGGGAATCTAAACGCTTGGACAGATTGGTTTCAAACTTCGTATTTAGAGTTTGTGGGCTTCCCGCTAGAAGGCGTTTTTTTAAGCTAGCCCTAATAATAACACTAGAAATTAATATAAACATTTTACGAAATATTAAACAATTTAGAGTTTTTCGAAAACGGCTCTAACGATTTGAACCAAAATTAATAGTTGAGTTAATGTAGGCATGCTTAACAGGACTGCATACCCAGTTTTTTGCTAAAAAGTCCAGCAACGGCAGGTTTTGAAAATTGGCATTTTCTCGAAAACGGTAAATTTTAAAAACAATTTAAAAAAAAAAAAAAATTTTAAGGTATTATTGTCATTCTTAACTTGATAGCAAGCTCAGTTTTTTTCTAAAAAGACTGCGTCCTTTGGTATCCACCAAATCCCTAATAATAGTACATTGAACAACTGCTCATATCTCAAAAACACAATTTTTGATTATGATAAAAATGTAACTGTCAGGTAATGCTTAAATCCATAGTAATACCATTTTGCTCAGTTTTGAGCTAAAACGTTGCAAAACAGTGTTTTTTGAACCAATTGAAAATTGTACTTTAAAAACTGCTCATATCTCGAAAACGCCATTTTCGATTTGGATGAAAATGAAACTGCTAGATAATGGTTACTTACTTTACTTTACTTTTGGTGGCGCTTACAGTCCGGGGTGGACCACGGCCTCAACCAACAAGCCCCTCCAGCTAGCTCGGTCCCTCGCTAGCTGCCTCCAGTTGCGCACACCAAGTTGGTTGAGGTCGTTCTCCAATTGTGTGCGCCACCTAAGGTGGGGTCTTCCTCTGCTGCGTTGTCCCTCAGGGGTGGATTCGAAGACTCGTCGGGCTGGTGCGTTGTTGTCCATACGCTCCACGTGTCCCAGCCATCTCAGCCGTTGAATTTTTAGCTTTTTGACCAGGGCAGCGTCGCTGTATAGCCCGTATAGTTCGTCATTGAATCTTCTTCTCCACACTCCATCGTCACAAACTGGACCGAATATCACTCGAAGAATCTTTCTCTCAAAGCATCCGAGAAGGTTTTCATCCGCTTTTGACAGGGTCCATGCTTCTGCACCATACAGCAGGACCGGGATGATTAAGGTCTTATATAATATCTCCTTGATTCTATGAGAGAGGGCTTTACTTCTTAAGTGCCTTCCTAGCCCGAAGAAACAGCGATTGGCAAGAGTGATTCTTCGCTTGATCTCTGCGCCGATGTCATTTTGCGAATTGATAGTGGAGCCCAGGTATACAAAGTCTTTAACTACTTCGAAGTTGTATCTGTCCATCGTGACGTTTTGTCCAAGTCGCCGATGTTGAGAGTCCTTTCTCGTTGACAGCATATACTTCGTTTTGTCCTCATTGACAGCCAGACCCATCCTCGCCGCCTCCGTTTCGATGCTTGCAAATGCACCACTGACAGCTCGCCGCGTTCTCCCAATAATGTCAATGTCATCAGCATAGGCAAGTAGTTGGACGGACTTTTGAAAAATTGTACCTCTGGTGTTGGCTTGCGAGTTTCGTACAATTGCTTCAAGAACGATATTAAAGAGAGTACATGATAGCGCGTCGCCTTGTCTCAAACCTTTTTCGACATCAAATGGCTCGGTGGTGTTCTTGCCGACTTTGACGGAGCAGCGAGATTTCTCCATCGTCATCCTGCACAGACGGACGAGTTTGGCGGGGATGCCAAAACTTGACATGGCTTTGTATAATTCGTCCCTATATACGCTATCATAGGCGACTTTAAAGTCGATAAATAGATGGTGTGTATCGATCTGAAATTCCTGGGTTTTTTCCAAGATCTGTCGGAGTGTGAAAATTTGGTCGATGGTTGACTTTCCTGGTCTAAAACCACACTGATATGGGCCGATCAGGTTGTTGGCGAAAGGTTTTAGACGTTCACATAATACAGCCGACAAGATCTTATACGCGACATTCAGGAGACTTATTCCTCTGTAGTTGGCGCAGTTCAGAGTATCTCCTTTCTTGTGGATGGGGCACACGATGCTGAGGTTCCATTCGTCGGGCATGCTTTCATCCGACCAGATTTTACAGATGAGTTGGTGCATGCTCCTTACCAAGCCATCTCCCGCTGCTTTGAAAAGTTCGGCTGGGAGGCCGTCCGCTCCAGCAGCTTTGTTGGACTTAAGTTTGGATATCGCTATCCTCACTTCGTGTAGGTCGGGTGGACGGAAATGTTGGCTATCATCGTCCAAGCTGAACAGATCATTCTGCCTGACAGCGGGTTGTTGGCTGTCTCCGCCGTTTAACAGTCTGCAGAAGTGTTCTTTCCAAATCCTCAGCACCGACTGTGAGTCTACTACTTTATTCCCATGTTCATCTCTGCAGGCTTCTGTTCGGGCCTTGTATCCTTGGGTGGATCGTTTTACCCTTTGGTAGAACTTTCGAACATTGCCTCTGCAGTATTGTCCCTCAATTGATTCGACCGCTCGCTTCTCGTGCTCTCTCTTTTTCCTTCTGAGAAGTCGGTGTTCCTCCCTTCTTTTCTGCCCGTAGAGCTCTCGAGCAGCTCTCTCAGCCGCTCTGGTTCTTGTCTGCAGCATTAACTGGTAGGCCTCGTTCTTGGCTGCATTTGCCTGACGGCATTCCTCATCGAACCAGGGGTTTCGTTGTGGTCGCCTAGTGAAACCCAGCACTTCGGTAGCGGCACTCCTGATGGCACGCTGGCAATGTTGCCACTGATCCTCTGTACTTGATGCTGGTGAAACTGAGGTTGGGCTTGCTGAGAGGTTTAGGGAGACGCGGTCGGCAAAGGTTTTGGCGGTCACTTGCGATAGTAGCCTTGCAACGTCAAATCTTCTTACAGTATCCTCTCGGTGTTGTGGAGTGTTGGATATCCGCATCCGTACTTTGGCTACTACCAAGTAATGGTCCGAGTCTATGTTGGCCGCTCGGAACGTTCGGACATCCAAGATACTGGAGGCATGTCTGCCGTCGATCGCAACATGATCAATTTGGTTGACGGTTTGTTGATCTGGAGACCGCCAAGTCCCTTTGTGTATGTTGAGGTGTGGGAATCGTGTGCTGGCAATGATAACATTTCGCCCCGCCGCAAAGTCGATTAGCCTGAGTCCGTTTCCGGAGGTGTTGTCGTGCAGGCTGTGCTTTCCGACTGTAGAGCCAAAGATGCCCTCCTTTCCGATTTTGGCGTTAAAGTCGCCAAGAACTATCTTGACGTCGTACTTCGGGCACTTATCATACGTCTTCTCAAGAAGATCGTAGAATGCTTCTTTGGCTGTGTCGTCTTTCTCCTCTGTCGGGGCGTGAGCACATATCAGCGTGATATTTTTAAATTTGGCCCTGATGCGGATTGTGACTAGGCGGTCGCTAACATTGCGAAATCCCAAGACTTCTTGCCTAAGTCTTCCTCTAATCACAAATCCACATCCAAATAACCGCTGACTCTGCTCTCTGCGGCACTCGCCGTAGTAGATGTCACAGCTTTTCATCCTTCTTGTGCCTTCTCCATCCCATCGCACTTCCTGGATGGCCGTAATGTCGGCTTTGTACCTATCCAGGGTCTCCACAAGTTGTTCGGCTGCACGCGGTCTGTTTAGGGTCCGGACATTCCACGTGCAGATCCGAAGCTCGTTGTCCTTATTTCGTTTGCTGGGGTCGTCAACATTTATATCATCCATATCCGAGGCTTGTCGTTGTTTCGGAACTGCCTGGTTTTTCCGTGGTAGGGAAGTTACCCCGACGCACAACCCCCAACCTGGAGGGCCAGGTCCTTTGCTGGACCCCTTGGACAAAAGGGGCCGGATTTCCCGGAGTCAGTAACCCACTACGGGGATATGAGCGCTGCCGTTGGCCCATAAAGGGCTCATCCGCCACCATCTCTATTTCAACATCCTGACTAATGCTGAAAAACCCTAATGACCTTAGCTCCAAATAAGTCGAAGTAGCCCATTAAGGTATCTGCCAAGTTGACCGTTGACGCCACCGTTGATTTAATTATTTAAATTCATCCGCCGTACGTCCTCATTCTGAGGTGCTCATGTTAAGACTTCTGAGACTCGAGCAGACAGTCAATTCCGACAGAGCATTATAGTGTTGCTATTTCTTTCGTGTTCAACACTCGCGCTTATAAGTTTAGCAAGTCAAGCCCAGGTGGGCGAGACCAGTACCCGGTGGTTACCACGGGGAGGTAAAATAAGCACAATTGATGTGTATGAGAAAGTTAAAACACTGGACATTGCCAAGTTAATGCCAATCAATGCCTGCCCGATTCATACACACCCAACCACCATAATAATGGTTATATCCTGAAAAATTCGTCGTACTCAGTTTTCAGCTAAACAGTAACCCAGGTCCACTTGGGTCTTTTTTGCTTGCTTTGGACATGTAATGACGTATTGTTTTAATTTCATAGAAAGGATACTATTTAGAGTGGCATATGACTTTTGGAACATGTCTGCAATAATAACTACATTTTATCAAAAAGTGGACATGAGTCTTTTTTGCAGCATACCGACGTAAGCTTATGGTATATAGACTAAATACCCCACGTAAAGTAAGGTAGAGGGGTTTAATTTATAGAAATTTCTGAAAAAAAATCAGGTATAAAAAAGTGAATTCTTAGAGAAAGTGGAAAATTACACCAAGGAGCAACTTGGATGCTGTGGCAATTCATCGTCGAAGTCAATGAGTCAATGAATTGATATTACAATTACAAATGAAAATGAGCAATAGAGTTCTAGTGATTTAAATATTGTAATCGGACAGTAGCTATATAGAAATACGCGTATATAAGGAACGATTCTGTATATAACAGAACGATTAACGTAATAATAGATATTATAAGATTTTGCGATTTTGATTTTTTGCTTAAAAAATGGGTTTTAATTAAAAGAGTTATATGGGGATGAGGAGGTTGGGAAAGGGTCGGAGGATGCTAAAGTAAAAGTGAGGATGCCAATTAAGGAGGAGACAGTCATGGTAGGGAGGGCTTAGAAAACGTTTCGGAGGCGAGTTAACAGCAGTCGCCTAGACTGTATCCCGACTTCTTTTGTCTGGAAAGATTCTGATGTCACAATGCAGGAAATACCCTCACGGTTCCCCAACACGATAAAAAAAACATGAAAACACAAATTTAAAAAAAAAAAAACAAACTAAAATAGTAAAACTTAAAAAATTGCAATTAAAATGGTAAATTAACCAAATTTGCTATTTAAATTGTAAATATGTAGGTAGATGGTTTTACAATTCGGACAGTAAAGCCTTTACAATTTTTTTCGGTGTGTGTAGACGGTGGGTATTTGAATAAATTTTCAAAATGTTAAAAATTTGTGTTTTCTCATTATTCAATGAGAAATACTTTTCATATATTTAAATTTTCACCATGGTTCAAACCTTCAAACTCAATGAAACTGATGCTCGGCACTTGTTTTCAAAAGGAAATTGGCAAATAAGCCCAAACCCTTTACTTTAGAAAGCTGAAATATGCACAGAGGCTCCCTTTAAAATACATACATTACACAAGCTATAAGGAAGGGGTAAAATAGGGGTATAAAAGTTTGTATGGTGACATTTTTATTTTTGATCCGATCGACTTCAAACTCGGTTTGTGTACCTACTCTATATAAGAAATAAAGAAAATAAATTCCTCCGATTTCGGAAATTTTGCTTTGGGCCGAGTTATTGTCAATGATCTCAATGAGGCCTTTTTCATAACTCACAAGTTCGTCGTATCAATTTTGACATTTTGTACATTGATAAAGGTAAAAAATATGTTGTCATAAATCTAAATCAATACAAAAAAAATTTAAACCATTTTTAGGCAATACTTCGCTACGTATTTTTAGATAACAGATCTACTAACTGCTCCTCAGGTTTACTTCGTGATATTTAAATACAGTAGACGCTCGTTATAGTGAACCCTCTGTATAGTGAACTATCCAATATAGTGAACCACCAACATATTACACAGACTACTCTAAATAGTGAACTATGAAAATCTCAATATAGTGAACTCAGATTTTTTTTCGCAAAAGTCAAAGAAAAATGTTCCAGTTTAGCAATGCGCCTGCATGTCAAACATTTTTTAGAACAATTTACCGTTCATTTGTGTGTTTTTTTGATATTTTAGTTATGAAGGTTAGGTTAGCCACCTAACCACCAACAGGACACAGGAAGTGGCCAGAAAAATTATGGGCCGGACATTACAGGTGGGAATTCTATTGCTACCTACGAATTTCTTTTAAAGAAAGGTATCTCCGTACATCATACCGTGATGGCTGCAACAGTCAACTCAGTTGGTTAAACATGTTTGAATTCAGCATCTCCTGGTGGCGGTTTGCTTCGGGTATAGACGGAGGGTAACCGTAGCAGTCTACCCCCTGTCTATTGCCTCTGACAGTCCACCACTGAGGAGAGAGATACTGATACATGGCAGAAATGGGTGGTTGAATCAATTTGTTCTTCTGGTTGACCAAAAGTCAGTGGATGGATTGTCTACTAGAAGAAAAGGATGGAGGGTAACCGTAGCACTCTGCCCCCCGTTTATTTCCTTTGAAATCCCGTCCACGAGACAAAGACTGGTGTTGACCAGAAGAGCTTGATTGAAGCAAACCACCATACTGCTTTGGTACCAAAAAAAATGGGTTAGAGTTTCTCCTTCAGGGAAAGCAAAGGCGAATGGTGACCGAAACAGTTTAACAGTTTATTGCCTCTGACGAGCTGTTTAGAGTGTCGAAATGAAGTTGACTGATGTAGTCAGCTCCAGGTGGCGGTTAGTCTTCGAGGATGGCGAAGAAGACACTTAATGAAGGTGTCAAATTATTTTTTAAAAATTTAATTATGGAAAAAATGATATTTATTTCTGTGTTCCTCAAAAAAAATATCTTCATCTCAGTGTTTTTTAAAGATTAATACAATTTTTTTTTTGTTATTTTAGTGTTTTGTAATCAAAACGTTGGTATGAGTTTATTTATATCAAATTAGCTTATTTGAACATTTAAAAACTCCCGCTCAAAATAGTGAACAATTTCGATATAGTGAAGAGGCCTGGTTTTTATTAGTTCACTATATTGAGCGTCTACTGTATTTAAAAAAAAACTCTGTAAACAAAATTCTGAGGGCTGCGCGAGTGAAGCCGCGGGAAGAAACTAGTTCCCTTCAGATTGAGGAAGAATGACACTTTGAAGGATCTACCGGTATATTTAACGATCCATTATATATACTGCTTATCTGTCAAGGACACAATTATGATCACTCTAAACCAACAACACAACAAAATACAATTAACAATAGAAATTGAGAAAAACAATTGCTTACAAATTACAATATCTAAGGCGCTAAATTTCCTGTAGAGGGTATAATAAAAATACCATTCCTTCGGATAATGTGAATGAATGAAAATACTTCTAAGCCGATAGATTATAAATTCATTTATTATTTTAACAAAAGTAGGAACATTAGCAACTAGCTAGTACATAAGAAAAACAAGACAAAACTTAAATGTTGTCCATTCAATATTTAGCAGAAAAGAGTACTTTCTCTACGTCCTGTTTAAAGCGATATACCTACATACATGACTCACATACAAAAACTGCTTGCCGCATTGGAAGACATTCATTGTGAGCCCAAACTAAGTCGCACTTCAAGCATGGTGCCAATTTGTTGGCCTTCTTATTCCTTTGAAAAGATGTGTTACAAGAGACACAGACACTGTCGTTGTTAGTTGAAGTTTCGGCCGAAGGATCTTCGTCTGAGCTCGGAAAATGCAAACTTTCATCTGATTCGCTCGAAGAACTTTCTTTATGTTTTTATTCTTGCGTCTATCTATGTTTTTAATGCTTTCTTCCAAAGATGTTTTGTACGGTGTTGTTGTTAGTACAGTTGCAACTGATATTTTACCTCTGGAGCTAATAACTCGTCTAAGTTCGGACGGTGTGGTGAGATATCCCAAGAAGTTATCATCTTTCCAAAGCTGCCCTGCTAGTAAGCAACTCGTTCCTCAGCTGCACTACTTGTGCTGGCAACTGGTTCTTCTCCGTCTCGTCTGGAAAGATCAGATTCTTCATCCGGATGATTTAGCAATAAAACCAATCTCCTGAAACATGTTTTTATCGAATGGAAAAATGCCAGTACATTTAAATCCATTAATTGCGATTTGTGACGTTTGGACTTTAAGGTAAGCCTTCAAAAAAAGTTCAGTAACATCAAATTGTGCTATTTTTCCGCCCTGCTCTCTCATAAATCCTCTAATTTCATCATTAGTACGCCTTTATAGAGTCCGCATAAATGCTCTATCAAGTGGTTTCATTTTGTGAGTTCTATTGTAATTTGTATCCATCCAGAACTGTGGCAAGCAGAACCTGAGCCAGGAAGAGCATGTTTCATTAAAACCGGAGAATAACTCGGTGGAACAAAAGAACCGCTTGCGCACATGCAGCTGACAACCGTTATAAGAGAGCCTCTCTCTGCAGATGTCATACAGCATATTATTGTCTTTTTCCTTTCGCTGCTAATATTTTGAGTTGCCTACTTTGTACGATGGACACGTTGCAAATACGAGTTAAAAAAATGTATGCTTTTCGTACTCTTGTTCCTTTTGCACTATCGATTGAGGTTCCGGTTGGACTCATGATGCTAAATTCTGATTGGTGCCTTTTAAGAAATGCATACAACCAATCTTTTCCAGCGCATTCTTTCATTACTGAAAATGGGAAAGCTATGTTATTGCTTTTTGTCACTTGGAATGCTAGTGATCTAAGGTCAACCCTAGTTAGACCCCAAAAGAGTGCTTCCATTTCCCGGATGTATCTTACCTACCAGCACCAATTCAATTTCCTGGCTTAAAATAGGCTTACGTCCCAAAGGCGTGGCTAAAATATCACTAATAGTTTCATCACTGCGAGCTGATTTTTGTAGTGTTGCAAATGGAAATCCAAATGTCTTCGACGATAAACGAATAGCCTGTCTCATTCCATCCGATTTACGAAGCTCCCTTTTTTTTTTGGTATGATCTGAAATGAATTATAATAGGTGTGTTTTTTTGGCTATTCTAAAAAAAACTATTATCGGGGATTTAGCTCTTTCTTCATAAAAGCTTGGCAGCACTCCTATCACAGACATTCATTAAATAATGTCACTCACAAAAAAAAGCATCAGAAAAAGAAAAAAATTCTGAAAAATCACAAGAAAAACAAATCCACAAACACTATTATGTCTACCTATACGCGATTCAAAAAAAAGTATAAACATAGAAAATGCACGGAAAAATAATAATTCGGTAATCTATAGGCATATTTTTTCCAAATATGTACTTTGATTTATTTTTTTTAAATGAATTCTGTGATAAGTGACATCTGCAACTTATGACAGAATCGATAACATTTAAAAAGGCCCGATAATTATCCGGGCTAATGAAATCTATAATAGAATAATTGAATTTGTATGGAAATATTTTTCTAATCCTATATAGAAAAGCCAAAAACACACCTAATAATATTTACTAATTGATAATTTGGTGGGTAATGTGGTACTTTACCCAAATTGAACTATGGCCGTATTCATGAATCTAGTCAAAAGTCAAGGTCAAGACTTTAATTGTCTGGATTCAAATTGACCTGAATGCGAAAACTAACTTAAATTGTCGGTATGTCACTTCTTGACAGCCGTGATTTTTTTTTTTTGTATATAATGACACAATTTTTTTTTTTTGGAAATCGAATTTTGTGTAACTATTTAATTCTGCCATAAAAAAAAGTTGTGAATTACCTTTAAATATATTATAATAACCAGCCATGTAGGCTACATTCCAGGCATTATTGGTGCAATTGACGGTTGCCATATACAGATCAAACAACCCGTGGCGAACACCACTGATTACTATAACCGAAAGAACACTCATTCCGTAATATACGTCGGTACACCAGGTAGGCTGCATCACGCAAGAGTGTACAGAAACAGCTCTCTCTGTGAGCAGTTAGACACCATTGTACCAGCCATGATGGAATAAGTATAAGGTGGTCTCGTCGGCTGCCGACTCGTTCGTTTTTTGGTCCCTTAACGCTTCGTTAACGTACACTTACTACGCTGAATAAAGAGAAAAACGTGTCGTTAAGGGACTACTTTTTGCCGACGAGACCACCTTATACTTATTCCATCATGGTACCAGCAGAGTTCCACCTGGTAGGAGATGCAGCTTAGAGCTTACCATTTGATGAGAAACCTCATTACTCCCTTTAGAGACAATGGCCATTTAACGGAAAGGCAGTCTCATTTCAACACCAGACTGAGCAGTGCAAGGGTTACTATCGAGAGGACATTCGGACTATTGAAAGGACGCTTCCGTAGGCTGAAATTAGGTAAACCCAATCATGGCGAACAAAGTTGTGACTGCATGTGTAATATTACATACAATGAAAGTGAGACGACTTTCTTGAAGAAAGTTTTACCGAAGATCCTCCATAAGAGTAGCAACAGCCAGTCCAACGTCAACAACGTAGAAACCCGGGACGTAATTAAAACAAAATATTTAATGACTCTTTAAATTCATTTTTTATTTTATTTTTTTCAATAAAAACTAACTTAACCTACAAAGGAACATAATATATTTAAATCTAACTTCAGAGCGGAGGCCTATGCAGCTGGTGCTCTTTTATTAGCATTAAGATATTTATTTTTAATTTATGTCTTAATAATAAATTATAATAATAATAAACCTAACTTACAAGGGGACAAACAAATAAAAACTACTTAAAATAACAATCCATATATACTTTTCGTATTAACTAACTTACTACTAATATCATTCCGTGCATTTTTGTTGGTATTTCAGTTCCTGGAAAAATATATTACTTAGATATTACTAAATTTCAAACAATTGAATTGTAAGTATGTACCCACCTTTTGTTTTGGACTCCTCATATTTTGTCCTTTCAAACTCCAGCCTTTCCCTATCAAGGTCAAACTGTCTGCTCAGCATTTCCCTTTCCCAACTATCCTGCCTCTCCATAGCATCCGACAGTCTCCTTATTTTCTTCAACATCGATGTCCCGATTTCCACCTTATACCCTATTCACCCCAAGCCAAAAACCGAGTTTTCGTCAAAAAAGTTTAGAAAACTCGAGGATGCATTCACACCGAACACCAACTCGTTTTCGTTTGACGTTTCAATTTATTAGCTGTGAAACTAGCTATGAAATTTTTGTGGCGACTAAACTTTTATTTTAGTTACTAAACTTCGCTCGTATTGATATAATATACAATCAAAATTATTTAAGCTACTTGATAATCGTTAACTTATGGTTAAATGCATAAAATAATTAACATAAGCCACAATCAAAATCAAAACATCTGAAAATACCATTTAGTTGTGGCAGGTAGTGCTGCCGTTCTAAAATTATAGAAAAAAACTGAATAATTTGCTCTTTATGATGCAAAGATAACAAGAGATTCCACATTTGTAAACAAAAAACTAGAAGAAACGACAGCACGGAGAGAGAGAGCTATCCTGTCAGCAGTTTTTCGGAGCTCGCTGAATGTTGCAAAAGGTGTGTCTGCTTCAACAACCTAACCTCGTACTCGTTTTCGTGGCGTTTTCATGGAAAACGACCTCAAACAACTCGTTTTGAAAACTGCAATATGTATGGGAAAACTTCTGTTTTTGATTAAGTTTTCGACTGTTTTCGCGAAAACCAAGTTTTCGGGTTGGTGTGAATAGGGTATTACTGTGATCAATTACCATTAATTCCTCCAGTGGTACAATTTGCGCGGCGGCGTCTCGGAACCAATTCGTCCCCGTCACCCTCATCACGCAATGCCGCCGAGCTTCTGGGTCGCAACCTAGAGGATACAGGGGTCGAACGCAGAAAACTTTCAACCACGGGCGCATCAACTATGTTAAGCTGATGCTGATATATGGAACACATTTCTTCCATATATGGACAAGACATTCAAAATAATATAAAATTCATTCGTGACTAGAACTTCACTGAATTCAAATAACTAATTTTACTGAAATCATATAATTCCCGCGCCCTGTCCTCTTTTTGACGTTGTTATTGGCTTTCACCTTGTTGTAGGTTGTCCTTAGGTTGGCCAATTTTTTGTCAAGTGTGGCCGAGCTGAAGGAGTATCCATGAAGTCGCATTGCCGCGGCAATTTTGTCGAAAACATGCTTTCGGCGAACCTTGCAACTTCGTAGATCTTCCTTCAGCTTGATGCAGTCGTCTAAGAACAACAGTACAGATTGTGGTCGAAGGCAACGTCTAAAAAATAAAATAATCAGGACATTATTTTATATGTATAATATATTGAATGAACAAATATTTCTTACCAATGGCAGATAACTCGTCTGCGCTATGCGGCTGGGTTGGTCCACTAGGCTCCATTGGCATGGACCGTGAAGTAGGCTATGGCCCGGCAGAGGTGGGAGCTGTTAGAGGAACCACAGTACCAAGTGCTTGTTAAAATTGTCGGATCTGCTGGACAAGTTGTAATTTGATTATACAAAAGTGACGTGGGAATTTTAAACTAATGTGTCTACGACAACCACTTCAAGATATATGCTATCCTTTAGGTATAATAGCTACTAATCTGAATTCTAGGGATACCAAAATTAAAGTGATAGCATTACTAGTTTTTAAATAGGACGTGTGAAAGTGAACTTTTTTTTTTGCTTGCTCAGGAGATCACATTAATTAAAAGTATTTTTTGTGCAACCGGTTGCGTTTTTTGTGCGAAAGTTATTTTAATTTATAAAAGTGCCTTATAAATCGTGGAAAATTATAATCACGATGACGAGAATCGAATGCTAGCCTTCGACATTCCCAAAGAGCAATTACGAAATATAATCTGGAATCTGTGAAGCTTGGCAAACCAATTTCCAAGACTCGAACACTAAAAGTATTGGGTTGCAAAGAACAACTCCAAGTGTATTTGATCTGGAGTACAATCACGACTTTGCAGCCAGAAAAGGACAAGTTGAGCTGCTGCAGGACAGCACAGCCGAGTTGCAAGTTCAGTGCAAATGTGAAATGTCATCTCGAGGACAGTTGCAGAATTTATTCAGTGAAACACAGCAGCACTTGGGTGACTCCCAAAGGAAGTTTGGCGACAAGTAGGAACAGTTGCAGAACCAGATTAAGATGATAAAACAAGAGGTGAGTTGGGTGAACTCGAAGTTGTCCTAATTTCGGTTGATTTGCTCTTCCATTTCAAGCTGAAGAATGCCAGCAATTCCAATCGGATTGGTTGATGACTTCCCGTGTGGCGAATGATTTTAAGACTGAAGCGTTATGTGCGCGCGAGGACACATGTTGGATAACAAAACGCAACGCGAGAAGATTCCCATGTTGTTATTTGTTCTTTATTGCAGAAATTTCCCCACAGACACCACACAACAGTCCCTTTTAATGACCGTGCAGCAGGAGATGGCATCGCGACTCATCGCCGCATCGACGACCTTGTAATGATTTTCCGGTAAGGTGTCAAAAAGCACTTTGTATGAAAAAAATCTTTAAATCACCGTTTTTAGAAGTCAACAATAGAAATTATGCCTTCAACAGAACTACATAATATGAAAATACTTCGAGTTTACACCCAAAGATCTCTGGATGCCAATGCCAATAAATCAGATAGACTTGTTGTTGGAGTAGCAATTTAATATCGAGGACTTTGGATTAGTAGATCGTTGCAACACACATCAGTACGTGGACAAAATACGGAAGGCACTACTCAGTCATAGCAATGAAGGTTAGTAGGCTGAATAAATAATGATGATGCAAACTAGGATTCCCGCTTAGCACAATGAACCATGTTCGTCGCCAGGGCGGTTGCGATGATGGTGCGTAGAAACGACGAGACCGAAAAGATCTCATGAGTTCGTCGTTTATATTTGTTGTCATCTCGATCAGTTCCGCCTATTGGTGACTGCCACGTCTGCTGTTGGCTGTGGACAGGAAGAGGTTTATTTGATATAAATAAAATGAAAATAAATATGAAAAGTCAAATGTAAAATGCATTTCCACACAACCCATGAGGTATGCACTTAGCGCGTTAACCGATTTTTTCTATTGGTGTTCGGTTTCCCCAGTAGGCATATTACACCAAACTTAAAAATATAGGTGTTAGTATCTAAATTAAAATAAATACAAAGTAGATATAAGTGACTAGTACAATAGGTTCTAATAAATTGTTAGGAAAAGTTATAAACTTATAATATATGTACATACTTACAAGTGAGCAACACAAAGAAATTTACTCCTGAACGACTCATATCCCGGTTCAAGAATTTTAGCGCAAAATAGATTCGCACTCTCAGGAAATACTTTAAAATGAAAAACATTTCTAGGTTTTCGCAACACATGTAGGGGGAATGAACCTTCAATGTCTGGAAAAGATGTTCAGCCAGACCCTTAATATGACAATGCTGTGAAAACAATGTGCAAAATTGGCTATCAATTAAGCGAATATATTTCACAAACTCCGGAGGTGGCATAAAGAGATTGCAATTGTCATATTGCTTGGCGGTAGTAAGAAAAAAGCTCGTGGACGATTCCGAACTGGTAGCCAATGTAGGGGCAGATAAGTTGCATCTATGACTTTCGTAACATTTTCTGAAAAGCCAACCGCAAACATAGGAAAAGGCGTTTTCCTGCAGAAAGTCTGCACCATCTATATCGTTGGTTAGATTTATGTCAAAAATGTTACTCTGTCCAGGCACAACTTTTTCTCGCAGCCATTCAGTATTTCTTACCAAATAGTTGTTTGACGGGTCCCTAAGGACTTCAATTTGGTCATCCGGAATGGGTTCACAATTTCCGGTTCGCACTCCTTTGAGATTTTTTAATACCCCAAAGCTTTTGAAAGGCACTTGCGAACTGCATACCAGTCGGACGTCTGTTATTCCCCCCTGCACTTCTAATAGCGCCGAAAAAGTGTTCCAAGCAATCCTGATTTAGATGCCTGGTAAGTAAAAACTTAAACTGGCATTGCTGGAGATGTTGCCACAGCGAAAACAATGATGATATATTTAGCAACCATCCCTTAATAAAAGAAAAGGTGCTAGTCACATCTTTGCCATCAGGAGCTATCACTTTCATCGATATTAAGAAGTACCTAGCCTTCCCCAAAAACTCTTCATGTTTTTCACTTTGAGTGAAAGCTTCCATCAATGGTTGGGGCTTTTTTAAAGATGACGTGTTAAAAATGTTAAAGAGTTGATCAAAAAATTGAACAAACTCAGCGGTATTCTTCAGGGACACTGATAAATCAGCATGGTTCTCAGCAAAAGTTAAAAGACCCGCGAAAACGGAATGGCTTAAGACTTGCGTCGCATATTTTACTTTCATTCGCTGAAAGTTGTTTGGCTTAATATGGGCATTGGTCAATTTTGGAGCGGATTTAAACTCGTTCTTCGAATCAGCATTGTAAAACTGTACAATGTCTTTCCAAGACGCTGTCTTATGCTCATAGATGACATTATTTTTCAGGAGACAGTAAAAGAAAAAGATCCGTGCATTATTGACCAAAAAATAGGGCTTTGCTGTGGTTATGCCAAGATTACGAGCTAAGCCTCTAAAATTTGAACCCTGGTCGCAAACGAAATGCACAGGAATCAGATTACTTTCTTGAAGAACTCTGATTGCTTTCACAATCAATTTTTTCAGCATAACCGCCTTGCAACTGCTGTGAACAAAATAGTAACCAATAGGATGTGTCCATCTAGGGCAATGCCTTGAGCCATTAGCACGAGTACGCTTGTAGGGTGCGGTGAACGGTGTTCGTCATCA
This sequence comes from Cheilosia scutellata, assembly GCA_955612985.1. NCBI lineage: Eukaryota > Metazoa > Arthropoda > Insecta > Diptera > Syrphidae > Cheilosia > Cheilosia scutellata. The sequence goes on from OY015312.1 coordinate 89,496,435, forward strand.
CCGTAGTCTTCCACTCCAACAACTGCATCACATTTCCTATTATAATCCATGTGCGCTTTAAGGGACATTTCGTCAGCCAACTCCCTATACCCTGACGGTGACATGAAAAGCATCTTTGTCTTTTTGCTGTGTCTATTTCCCACAGCAGTGAGACCGGAGTTTTGCAAGCAGTTTTCAACTAATACTTTTAGCGAGTCCGGTAAATTCCCATGCTCCGCTTTCAAACTGGCAATCTTTATTTTCAAATTACTGAATTCACGAAACGTTCCTCAACATATGTTTCGGAAGTTTCGTGAATATCAATATTTGTGAAACTGTCTGCCTCTGCGTCCCCCTCACTGCGTCGAAGAACAGGCACATCCGGAACCGCACACCTCTTTAGACGTTGCTTTGAGTTTCCAAACATCACTAAGGAGAAGTGATGATTGCAAACTCGTTCGCTGTCTATTAAGGTGTTCAATCCCAGATTTTGCCGCCATACTTCCCTACTGTTGGGATATACAAACTAAATTACACACCATTTGTTTTATTTTAAATATTAGTAAAAAGTTAATAATATTTTATATATAGACTAAACTGTTTTGGAATACTATGTGTTTAGGATGTATTTTTGTGTAGGTTAAATTGCATGTTAGAAATTAATTGTTAAACGTGTATAATCAATATTTGTGAATGTGATATGTGTACTCAACATGTCCAGTTGGAAAACTATTAAAGCTATCGCTTTTATTTTGGTGTCCCTTAATAGATGTAATAGATGCACAATTCTTCAAATACTTACCAGAATGGCCATGGGGGTTTAGAAGCCGGTCTATATTATATCCCGAATCGAAGCTATTGTCTGAAATTGTTTGGTATATTTTATTTCTGAATTCTGAGGCAGACCTCTTAAGGAGCCTCCAGTAGCACTTGGATGATAATTTTGATGGTATTTCTTAATTTATTTTTCCTTTTTTAAATTTTTAAACGTTTACGAACTATATATACGTCTATGAATAATTTGTACATATTGTCAAACGTCAAATGACACAAATGTTGCTACAAATAGACGCCAATTTAGTAGTAAGTCGAGAAATTCTTGACTAGAAAACTGTTCACGTGACCAGTTTTGCCCAATGAAAACTCAGCAACATGAATTTTGAGAGCTGTCAGACTTACTAAACTTGATTTGTTAATGCGGCCTATATCACGCTAGCCGCATTTGGCTTTAGAAACGATCAATCGTGGAAAAAACAAGATATTTTTTTTACCTAATTAAAAACTCATCCACATCACACACAAACAAAATTTATTCGCTACTTCAGTTTTTAATTCTGCTCAAATTTTTGCTAAAATATCTCATCAAGCTCACACACAAGAAATGTCGACAACAATAATTTACGTCTTTTTAAAGTCGAAAAAAAAATTGTATAAGTTGCGAAGAGCTGAAATTTGTTTTAATCACTAGATTAACATTTGAAATATTGGAAAAACCTTGGCTGTCAGCAGTATGTCGGGACAAAGCCGTCGGCAGGACCAAAAGTAGTCGCAAACCCCCATAGTGTATTATAGCTCAATTATGTTCTGTGTTTTAATGCAAACCACGTGGAACCACTATGGTTCAATTGAATTCCATAGATTTTTAGACATAGATAACGGGAAAAATAGAGACCGCTTTCAAAAAGTGATACATCGTCAGAAAAACTATTTTATGAGTTATTTCTTTATAATTCAAACATTAAGTGCATTTTGAGAAATTCAATATTGCGGTTTTAATATTTTACACAACTGTTAATGAAATGTTAGGCGTCAAAAGCTAGTGATGCGATTATATGAGAACACAAGCGACCTCACACTAGCGATGGGATGGGCCAGGCAAAAAACGGATGAAAAACTGTGATATATACCACGGCGATTGCTATAGAGAGCAGCGACAGCGGCTATTTGGATGTGGATTTGTAGTAGACGGCAGACTTAGGCAAAAAGTCTTGAGCTATCGGGACGTTAGTGAACGACTTATGACAATCCGCATCAAGGCAAAATTCTCGAACATCAGCCTCATATGCGCTCATGCCCCTACAGAAGAAAAGTACGACGATACCAAAGACAGTTTCTATGAGCTCCTCAAAAAGACCTACGAGCAATGCCCCAAACACGACGTTAAAATCGTAATAGGCGACTTTAACGCAAAAATAGGCTGGGAGAACATCTTTGGTAGGACAGTAGGAATTTTCGGTCCCGTCTGCGTTGACGGGCTTTGGAGAAGGGGATTCAACGACAAACTATACGCAGTAGAGGAAGACCTCGCCTTTAGTGGCGCGGCAAGTCGAAGGCGACCTCAACCGACTAGGAGTACGCAATTGGAGGCAGTTACCTAAGGACAGAGCTAACTGGAGAGGCTTGTTAGCTGAGGCCTCGGTTAACCCCGAACTTTAGAGCCGCCTAAGTAAATAAGAAAGTTAATGAAAGTTAATACAAAAGCATCCTTTTTAGGATTTTTGGTTATAAAAATTATTAAAAACGAAGCCGCTTTTTGGAAAATCCACTGATAAAGTTTTTTTTTTTGAAAAAATTAAAACCAAGATTTAAAAAAAGGATTGAAGAACTGTACAGCAACAAATCGATCATCAACATAACGCCTATGCAAAAAAAAAATAGCCATAAAGCAACTCCCTACATTATCCGTTTTTCGTAGAAATCAAGGACAGGCAATGGCGTCTTTTACTTTTTAGTGCCATCCTTTTTTAATGGAACACAACTATTCCCAATAACATACCAGTTTATATGATGTCCATTTTAATCCTGTAATAAGTAAGTAGTGTGAGTATTTTTCCTTCGTAAGTCTTAAAAGAAGCCAAGGATATGCCACGGCGTCTTTTGCTTTTTTTTCTTAGAGTATAGACGTATTAATCAATTTCAACATCGTGGTTACGACCTACCTAAGCATAGATATTTATGATTTTAAATATTTTTTAATTGCCTCACAAGATTCTGAGCTATAGCTTTTATATTCACTCTATTTGCCAGAAAATCGTGTTAAAAACGGTCTCTCTTTTTTTCTAATTTTTCCTATTCCGATTATATTAATTTGAAGGGAATGAAGTCTCCGAGCAAAAGGTAGAGGTAGAGGTGTCCGCAAACTCTATGTTTGATGCCTTATTCGCCGCATCAGAAGATATTGTGATGGTCGGCGGATCAAAAGACATTTGCGAAGATCGATCTGGAGAAGTGGAAATCCAGCATAGAAAATGCATTTTCTGTAAGTTAGAAAGGAAAAAACATTAGGGTTACATACACTCTGTGAAAAAATAAAAGCCGCAGCTGTCGAGTTGAACGACTTGAATTTAATGGTGGAAATTGACAATCGATTATCGCAAGGACACTCCATTTCTTATAACTTTTGCAGCATTCAATCACACTCACGATATAGAGCCAATAGAACTACGCAGAAGGAATCATCTGATTATAAGTAAATAAGAGAGAGGAGTGGCGCAGCTTTTAAAAAAATTAAGGCGTAGAAGAAAAGCATCACCATTCAGCACTGTCATTTTATACCCGGTATTTAGAAGAGCGGCTATTGAAGAAATACCCTGAATAGTTGTTATTCAGGGTAACAATCGGGAAAATAATTAAACTGTATACGGAAGTCGGACTTGAAGATACCGATTTGAAAACTCTTGACGACAAATCTATCGCACAAAAGGCCGCACATATTTTACGAGGATCTATCCGGACAATTAAAAAAATCCTTTATCAGAAAAAATACTGTGTCCGATTTGATAAAAGAAGAAGCAACAGTTCCTGACATATTGACGGAATTTTACACCACGGTACTGAGCGTCCGGCCGGCGGATATCGTCGAAATAGAAGTCGAAATTGCTGATTCGATTTCAGAGGACGTTATTCAAGCCTTTTGCAATGGAACAATTTTGCCTTCAGAACATACCTATAGTAGGTATCTACTTGCGATGGCATTGAACGGGATGACGAACAGCCCAAAAATTGTCAACATTATCAATAAAAATGGTCATTGTTGTAGCTATTCAACACTACAAGGATTAGAAACGGAAGCAACTTTTTCATGTACCAATCAATCAAATATTTGCCCAGAGGACATGTAATAATAACATCTAATGGAAAAGATACTCTTCACGACACCGTTGGAATTATTTTCCAAAACATTGATGACTGTGACTCTGAACAATTTGTTGAAGAAAGTGATAATGAGGACGATGAAAATGCTGGGACCTCTGATACTAAAAGAAAAATGCGACGCAATTTTTACGTTATTACACATAACTTAGAATCTTCTACGAAAAAACCGAAAATCACATAGCTAAATCCTGCTGCTACTTAATATTACATCTCCAATGTCAGAAAATGTTTAATTCGCCCACCGACACATAAGGATGCTCTCTCATGCACTTCAAATAAAAAATGAGCCAATGTGGATCGGTTTTCTATTTAAAAATCTTGGTTTGAATTTGTGCGAAAAATAAAACGTCATTAGTGGATTTATAACCAAAAACACAAAAAGGATGCTTTTTTTTATTTTTAATTTTTTTCTTATTTTATTGTTATGTAAGTATACCATTTTATTAATAGTTGTGAAAAATATTAAAACCTCATTATAGAATTTCTCTAAATGCACTTAATGTTTGAGATACAGTGACCGAAATAAGTATAAAGACAATCATTCTCAAACTGTTCAATTTGATGTAGCGACTGAACTGCTCACATTCGGCTAACCTAATGTTTACCCAAAAATTAGGTAAATCAATTTTCTCTTCAATAGACAAAATAATGCACCGTTACCTAGAAGAGGAATTAAGAAACAGATTAAATTGTCGTTACTATTTAAAGAAGTGGTGCAAAAAACTCGAAATAGTTATAAAGACACAGTGTTTATCTTCAAGTATTAGAGTTTTTTACATATTTTTTTTTTTATTTGTGAAAATGGTTACTCTTTAAAAGAATTCGGAAATTCGCACAAAAAAATCCGATTGATCTGACATTGTGGCACATAAATATTGAATTTATTAATATAAAAAAAGAAGAATAAAACCATGATTGCTTATTGAAAAATATCAGAGACACAATAACACCCTCTTTCGTCAGTTAGCTTAATATCGTTGTCCAGGCTTGATGGTCCGAGTTGATCTTCTTAAAATATAACTTCCATTGATTCTGTTGTGATCTAGATTCTAGAACATTAAGTTGAAGTTCTTGATTCAGAGGTTCTCCATTAGTGTTGCATTCTCATATCACTTAAACATGGAACACTTATCGTTGGTGAACAACCGAAAGCTGAACCTTCAAGTGAAGAGTCTAGGACGAAAATAGACAATTTCATAAAGTCTATCATCAAACATGGGGGTGCGAATTTCCGATTTCTTTTAAAGAGTGCGGAAATTCGCGAATTTCTAGTAAATTGGGAAAATATTTAGTTAGTGAAAATATTTAAGCGATCATTTCACAGGTAAATTGCACTTTTCGCGACTCGAAATGAAAATAATCTTAATTTAGCCATGCCCCGCGGAAGCCATTTGACCACGGAAGAAAAGGCAATAATCAGAACTCACGAAAAGCACGGCCTATCAAATCGGTCAATTGCAACCAAGATAGGATGATCTCCTACCGTTATAAGTAATTTTGTCAATTTGGGTGAAAATTATGGCTCTGCTAGAAGATCCGGTCGACCAAGCCTTCTTATCGCCTGTTAAAAGAATCTTGTTTCATATGAAGGCAGGCGAAACAAGCTGAATGCTGGATTACTGGTCAGATAAGGCGTAAGAAGAGTGCAGCAAGTGTTGAATGGAAATCCCAACCTTCGATACACAAAGATGCTGAAAAAGCCGCTATTGCAGCAGCATCATAAGGAGGCCAGACTAATGTTCGCCAGAAACCACATGGCATGGACCAGGGAGTGGGAATCCGTTATGAAGTTCAATGATGAAGTTCTGCACAACTTGATAAATTCTATGCCGAATAGAATTTTTGAAGTTATTGAGAACCGAGACGGCTGTACGAAGTACTGAGTTACAGTTTGATAGGTAAAACTAAAAATTTCGTCGTTTAAATGCTTACTGTCTTTATACTTATTTCGCAGGAAAGATTATTGTTTTTGGAGCTCATTAACGATGAACCTAAAAAACTATCCATGGAATACAGCTGGCGGGGAATTCTTTTTCATAATTTCAAATGTTAATCTAGTGCTTAAAACTAATTTCAGCAACTTACACAAATTGTTAGTTTTTTTTTCAACTTTAAGTCAGCAGCGGATGACACGCATCTCTCAACGCAATGTAAATTAACATTTTTTTAAGGTCTCTTCTATACGAAATTGAAATTTTTTTTTTTCGATTTTAAAAATGTATTGTAAATCGTTGTCCCACTGCAGGCAACGATTTTTTGTTTCTTACAAAAATTAGTGTCGCTGGCTATCGGACTATAACACGTTCTCTTGTCTAGGAGTAATCTGTTCTTCGGTATATTGCAGCATTTCTATTATTCCTTTCCATTTCCGTTTCCATTTCTTGGCCAGAGAATGCATCGGTTTGTGTGGTAGCAGCAATATGTTCCTTTCTACAATAGATAGCAATTACTTCGAAATTTTCTGTACGAAGAGTCTCCTGGATGTTCGTAATGGCAGCAAAATTATGGAATCCTATTTTTTTTTTTAATTGATTAAATTCTAAACTTGGGAAAGGACTCTTTAAAGTTTCAACCATCAAATAAAATGTTTTTCATTCTAATCGCCATATCGGAATGTAAAGCCGTATTTTTATCATAAGTTCAGAAGGTTTTAAAATAAAGCAGCATTCTCTCAAAGAACTCCATTCCTACTGTTGAAGTGATACAATATCAATATTTGGGTTCTTCTGTTGAAGATGAAGTCCAAGTATTCGTCATCAAAATTATTTCTTCTTTCCTTTTTATAAGGCTTTTACCAATTATTTTACTTTATCATGCATATAGCTAACTGTTCAAACAATTTTCTGCTAAATCTTATTCGTTTAGGTAATTTATACGTTGGCTCAAGTTCTGCCAATAATTCGGTGAGCCCCTCATCTGCAACAGTGGTAAAAGCTTGAAGATCCTGAACAATCATGTTGAATATACTGGCTCAGTAATTTTTTGCGGGTGCGAAATTGGGCCCACCTTCATCTTTTCTTCTTAATCATTTTATTAGTTTGATTGATGCCTGGTCGCAAATTTTCTCGAGAAATATTTATTTGTTTACTTTTGGCCAAAGGCAATAGATAACCTATAAAAAGAAGAGAGAGTCATCTGGCTAATCCCAAGTATACTGGAAGGAGCCCCCAGAGGACAAATTCCAGTATAATATAGAAAATAGCGACTGGACTGAGAAGACTAGTGGGTTACGACCGTTTAGCCCGCTAAGATGTATGAATGTATGATTGTGGAAGCCAACTGTAGTTGAAATAAGGACTAGACGACATCGTAATTGTCATAATAATGACATTTGACAAATTACAGTGGCCTACTTTGTGCTTACGAAATATTTAAATTACCCACAAAATCTTGCTCATTTATTTTGTTTCTAATTGACGATTTATAATGTCGGATGAGTTATTATGTAATTTAAATCGTAAAAAAATCTGGATTCAAATGCTCACTTTAAAATTCCTGTAAAAAGCTTAAAATTGTCTGCAAAATAAACAAATCAATGCAAGACGATACCTAATTTAATTAGCTATCGTGCAAACGCTTTCGTCTGGACGATATTGCTCTGTCGATTATTGAGCTACAAGAAGTAAATGTTGGATCGTCGAAACGATATCGTCGAGACGATAGCAATTTTCTATGTTACGTGATGCAAGGCTATCGTCGAAACGGTATCGTCTTGCGATTATTAGCTTACGGAATGAGTGCCCAAGAAATCGATACGGTTTCATTGGCAGCTTGACCCAACTTTTGTTCTGTATTTGTCGAGGTGGCTTCTGAATGTGAATCTCGTCGGCGACGTCTTACCACAGGACAGGACTTCTTTGGGTAGTTTATACTCTGCGCATCCAACAACCCCATGAACTAAACTGAACTAAAATGAGCGAACTATTTCAGTAGGTAGCGTGATTTGAACTAAATTGATCTATCACTCAAATGAACTAAATTGCCCAACTCAACCCGCAAGTGTAGGGAATATTATAAACCTACGACGGAGCACCTGGCGCCCCAGTATCGAGGAATTTGTGTACAGAAAGGTCAGGGTTGATTCGGTCACTGAAAAACCAGCTCCACAATTGAATGGGTCATAAGGTTTGACTCCCTGGTATAGTAACAGAACAAGCTCGATGAAAATAAATTAAAGATTATAATTCGCTCGCACATACGGGACCTAGAGTCATATAAAAGAGGCGACGTAGTGGAGCCCATTGTCAGTATGGAACGCAAATTATTGAAGAAGGTAACAACGAATATGGAGCAACCACCACGCACTTCTAACACACAGATTGAAGCCAGCGGCCAACCGTCCATCGGAGGACCAGTGGCACCATCACGACCCAAGGGAGCTGCCAAATTGTCAGAAGCAACGATTAAAGCAGCTAGGACTGAGGGAATGCCAGTGAAGCTCCGAAAACCGGAGCAAAAACGCCAGACTAGCATAAGGAAGGCACGAAAGGAGGCCGAAGAGCAGTAGCGAACGAGGCATTAGATCGGGCAGCCCAATCTGAACCAACCGCAGGACAAAGCAGAGGTAGCAGTGACAGTGCAACGAAAGGTCAGTCCAAGAGTGGTACCATCTACCAGCATAGGAAACCCGCCAGCACCACCCACCGCACCCCAAGGGACCGCAGCCTACGCCCAGTTATCAACCGAAGAACAAATGTACAGAGCCAAACACAACCGAAACACGAAAAGGAACACATGACGTGCTCGAGGACGCATCTTCGGCCAGATGCCAGACGACCCCTTTGCCGCGATCCATCTGCCGGACGCTGTTCATAAACAAGCCCAGGGGAAGGGTAGCCATACGGGTACAGATTACTGCCGAAGGAGGGGCCATTCTCAAGGTCAAGGGACGCTGTAAGGAGTTGCCCTCATGGACTACGATTGTTATTATGTACCTATTACTACCTACTGTTAAGATGAAATTCCTAAGTTTTTCACCGAAGTATTATTTATTTATTATGTCTTATTATTAAGATGAAGTTTCTTCGTTTTAAATTATTGCTATGAATTATTGATTATTATGACTTATTGTGGAAAATAAATAAATAATATGGAAGAATAAATATAAAAAAAAATTAATAATAGATACCTATGGAAGAATAAATATAAATACAAAAAAAAAAATTAAAAAAAAAATAAATAAATAGGCGGCGCGACAGGCGGTAGATACCCAAGGCCTAGCTTCTCGCAACCATTCGTTTTGTGTGAGTTTCTATTTTTGGAACGAATGGAAGGGACCTACAATTTTATGTCCGAACGGCTGAATTGAGAAGCTTTTTCAGGACAGTCATACTCTCGGATGTTTGTCAGACGTTCGCGAGAGGTGGCGCAGTAGAAAAAACCTTAAGATGGTAATTTGTGTTTTTCCGGGGATCGAACCTGGGATCCCTCGCACAGTAGTCCAGCACACTAACCACTGCGCTACTGCGCCCAAAAAAAATAATTAATGAATAAAATTGTTGTCCCTTTTACTAATGGTTGTCCTCTTTGATACTTATACCACAGGATTGGAGACACGATCCCGAAAACCAAAATCCCGCAAATCCAAAATCCCGAAAAACCGAAATCCAGAAAATCTAATATCCCGAAAACCCACAATCCCGAAAAGCCAAAATCCTGAAAAAAGAATCCCGAAAACGAGATCCCGAAAAATTATATAAAATGAAAAATTCTTTATTTTGTTTTGAATGTAAAATACCCAAGTGTTTGTCCATTCCATTTACCGTAATAATGTTTCGTAATGTTGCGCTGCAATTCGCAATCTGCATTCAGTTGGGGTCTACTCCGATATCTCGAAAAAAAAAATTTCGAAAGCAAAAATTTGGAATGTAAAAATCTAGAAAGCATAATCTCGAATAACAAAAATCTCGATACGTATGGGGGGGCATGTTGCCCCCCTACAACCCCCTGCTTGGGTTTACTGTTTGGTGGGAGCAAAAAAAAATCTCGAATTTACTTTTTATTTTCGAGATTTTTTTCGAGATAGTCTTTCGCGATTTTTGTACTTTCTAGATTTTGACCCATTCGAAATTTTTGCATTCGAGATTTATCAAATTCATTTTCGAGATTTTGACCATTCTAGATTTTAGTCGTTCTTGTTAACGTCATGATCCCATTCAGTTTTGCTGATCTCATATAGTGTGATAGCTGACCGACTAGATTTTTGTTAGCCAGTGAACATCGTAATACAAAGTGAGTAGAAAAAGAAAACGTTACGGACTTGCAGGGACTACCTGTAATTTTTGTAACCTTTTGAAATAAAATCTGCCGCGGACACAGAACAACGTAGAGGCGTGGCACCGCCGCCGGCTGAAAGTTCTCGCAGGGCATTCACACATTGGTGTATATTCACTGATTGCTCTTTTAAACGATGGGAAAAAAATTTAAAAAATTACGCGGAGCGTTCTGAAATAAATTTTCTAACAGGAATTGCGTACAATATGAACTTGTATTAGATATTGTTTTGTCATGGATCGTTTTTTATATGTTTTTGTTAATAAGACTTGAACTGTTTTTGTTATGTTTTATTTATTTGAAGTTTGTTATTTTGTTTATTTTGTTAAATAAATTTGGCTTATACATATTTTTGTTGCTACAATAAAATTTTTATTTTCACTTTCGGGATTTTGGCCTTTCGGAATTTTGGATTTTCCGGATTGTGGCTTTTCGGTATTGTGGGTTTTCGGGATATTGGATTTTCGAGATTTTGGGCTTTCGGGATTTTGGGCTTTCGGGATTAAATTTTTCGGGATTCTGTCCGACTCCCATTACCACAGGGCCCCAACACAGGGCTACAAAAACGGAGCCATGCTGTTCGTTGGGCCGCATACTGTATACATATACTCAACGTTAGCCTCATCTTAGGAATCTAATCATTGTTAAGTTAATCCTAAGACATTAGTTTATAAGTTGGTTACTGAAATAAAGAGTACCTCTTAACCAAAGTTTGGTGTTTCTTTGGGCATATCCTGGATCCGGTGACCAAAACCTTGGCCTCAGAAAAGGCACATCACAATTTCGTTGGGTCCTAACTGAAATAAGACGTGAATAATGATGAAAAACTTATACCCCTCACTCGTTACCACCAAATACTTTTCAAAGGAATTGGCTACCCATCCCCAGGCGGCATTTAAGCTACCCAGACCCAGCGTTTAGCAACGATAAGGTTAGTGTAGCGGTTAAAGCTTCGGTTCTCAGAGTTATATTTCATTACGACCGACGCACGTCGCCAGGGATACAATTCTGTATTCGAATCCGATTTGGAAACCAACTATAATAACTTTACGATAATCATATCCAATGTACGTACCATACAGTACATGTCTATATGAGTTTATAACTCATTAAAAGTTCGTATACGCTCCACAAAAATGCCCATTTCAAACCAAACATGAAAATCATGTTAAAGAGGTTCTGCCAATAAAAATAACACAATTCCGAAATACAAAAACTTTCCAACATCAGCCATGAAACCAATAGTATGTTTTTTTTTAAATACAAACCAACTGTATAACGTTGTCGGGAAGTCTATTGCTCGGGATGACAGCTTAAGGGTGTTTCGGTAGTGAAAAAGGCAAATGTTCTGTGAAAACTTGTTGAAATAAAGGAAATTGAAATTGCATGTACACTCCAAGTGGGTGTTGTGAATTTACCCAACAAGTAAGACCAGATGGCGACGAACTTTTGGAACACATTGAGATATTCTGGTCGTGGGAATGCCTGCAAGTCAATTAGCTTTGCTTGTGGGTTAAGTTTTTAAAAGTGCTACCCCTTTAAGCGCACATGCCGCACAATGATGGCAATGGCTGCAAAACTTCGTAGGGTAGTAATTCACCATTCGTCATATTTTAAGCTTAATTGAACTTATAATTAGTTAAGATCCTTATAAAACCGGAAAATTTAGAAAATGTAATCGTAACTCTATTCGTGAACTGTCGCAATGAAAGCATTTGAAATGAAAGAAATTTTTCATTTTGTATGTAGGAAGCAGTGGCTCAGTGGATACTGTTCTCGACAACTTTAACAAACATCTTAAATTTTGTAAACTGCCCAAGTTTTCCCGAACAACAAACAAAATATCCGACGGTATAGGTATCTGTATCCTCAAAAAGCCTTTTAATCCAACTGATCAGATAAAGCATACAATTATTGTGGGTTCCTTTCATTTGTATCTATTAAAAATGGATTGGGGACACGATCCCGAAAACCAAAATCCCGAAAATCCAAAATCCCGAAAATCCAAAATCCCGCAAACCCAAAATCCCGAAAATCCAAAATCCCGAAAAACCAAAATCCCGAAAAACCAAAATCCCGAAAACCCACAATCCCGAAAAGCCAAAATCCTGGAAAAAGAATCCCGAAAACGAGATCCCGAAAAATTATATAAAATGAAAAATTTGCGCAAATTTTTCATTTTATATAATTTTTCGGGATCTCGTTTTCGAGATTCTTTAATTTGTTTTGAATGTAAAATAGACAAGTGTTTGTCCATTCCATTTACTGTAATAATGTTTTGTAATGCTGCGCTGCAATTCGCAATGTGCATTCAGGTGTGCTGATCTCATATAGTGCGATAGCTGACTGACTAGATTTTAGCCAGTGAACATCGTAATCGTAATACAAAGTGAGTAGAAAAAGAAAACGTTGCGGACTTTCAGGTAGTCCTGCATACTCCCCTAATTTTTGGTCGGTTTGTAACCTTATGAAACAAAATCTGCCGCGGACACAGAACAACGTAGAGGCGTGGCTCCGCCGCCGGCTGAAAGTTCTCGCAGGGCATTCACACATTGGTGTATATTCACTGATTGCTCTTTTATGTGAAGAGCAAATCCGTGTGAACACATGTTTGGCTAAATTAATTGCCGGTGAGATGCAACAACTAAGAAAACGTTATGTGACGAAGGAAAAAAAAATTACAAAATTTTACGCGGAACGTAACGAGTGTTCTGAAATAAGTTTTCTAACAGGAATTGCGTACAATATGAACTTGTATTAGATATTGTTTTGTCATGGATCGTTTTTTATATGTTTTTGTTAATAAGACTTAAACTGTTTTTGTTATGTTTTATTTATTTGAAGTTTGTTTATTTTGTTAAATAAATTTGGCTTATATTTTAGTTGCTACAATAAAATTTGTAGTTTCACTTTCGGGATTTTGGCCTTTCGGAATTTTGGATTTTCCGGATTGTGGATTTTCGGGATTGTGGCTTTTCGGGATTTTGGTTTTTCGGGATTGTGGGTTTTCGGGTTTTTGGATTTTCGGGATTTTGGGCTTTCGGGATTTTGGATTTTCGGGATTTTGGGCTTTCGGGATTACATTTTTCGGGATTCTGTCCGACTCCCATTAAAAATAAAACTCAATTGAATGGTTGTGAAAAGCAGTGCATATCGTCCTATCCTTATATATGATCCTTACCTGATGCGCCAATTATTTAAATAGCAACGGGACGACGGAGTGGGTGGGTCATAACCATAAGCATAACTGGTACTACATATTGAAATTACCAAAAAGTATCTACCTACACCCACTCCTAGTTTCTTCCCAAAGTGTCCTCCGCGGAGCACTTGCAAATTCCATCAGACTAGCTAATTTTGTGCTTCTGAAACTTTGTCATTTCGTTCGCAACAATGAAATTTGTGTATTGATTACACAATATAAAAATGCGTAAAAATAAATCGTGTAGATACTCCACAACTTCAGAGCTATCAAAATGGAAACTAATCAATGAATGGTGTTGATAGCGAAAAGATTTGGTAGCTCGACGGAGCTTGTTTTTGGGGAAATACGTTTCTAAGAAGACCGGAAGATTTGAAAACCGCTAAAGAGGGGTTATATTAGACCCAAAACTACTCCAATGAAAGATTTGCCGGACAAATAGAGCCAATCCATTTTTGATGTCCATAAAAATTAGGGAGATTGTTGCACCTAAACTCCTTCAAGAACTGACGTCCAGGGCTATTAGACACTGTGTCGTAGAACAAAATCGTCGTGGATGCATATTCCACAAAAAAACACATTATGTCAACAAAAACCTAAGGAAGAGCCGGAATTTCGAAAGACTGCACTTACAAAAACCATTGCAATTATGTAAAAAAGTTCGTTGGAGTGCCAAATCCAAGTTTAATTTATTTGGATCCGATGGAAAAGTTTATGTAAGGCGTCCACCTAATAAAGACTTGGAGGGAAAAATGTATGTAATGGTCTGCGGTGCATTCTCTCGCTTCGGTGTTAGTCCATTGGTTGTATAAGGGTCGACCCTTGATCAACTCAACACGCTTATAAAAGCATATTAGAGAAACCCTTTTTTTTTCATACATGCCAAAAACAAATTATTTCTAACACCACAACGATCCATAGCAAGCATACTCCGCGGAGAGTGAAGAAATAGCTTACAGATAACAAAATTATTGTTTTGTATTGACCCGTGCTGAGCTCAACTCAAAACTTGTGGGTCCAAATCGAAAGAGCAATAAAAGCCAAAAAAATCAAGAAATGCTGAAGAGCTTTCCGAAAAGATTAAGGAGATCTGGAACTATATAGCACCATATTAGGATGCCGGATGGGCGCAGTGGCTCAGTGGTCAGTATGCTGGACTACTGTGCTCGGGGTCCAAGGTTCGATCCCCAGAAAACAAAAATGGCATAGCTTTTTTTCCACTGCGCTATCTTTCGCAACCGTCGTACAAACATCCGAGACTCTAACTGTCCTGAAAAAGGTTCTCAAATCAGCCGTTCGAACTCGGCAATCCTTATCCATTCGTCCCAAAAATAAAAACCCACAAAACGAATGCTAGACGTGCCTTTACGGACCTTTTGCGCCAAATATTTATTTATGTGTAAGATGCTGGATTTTAGTGGAAAATCTTCAGAAAAGATTGACTGCCGTTGTAAAAAAATGAAAGCTATTCCACGAAATATTGGTAATTTTTCGGAAACTGTAATTTTAAAATTTTTGTTATTCTGTGGCAAACTCGAAAATGAGTTAAGAATTGCGTTTTCCATAACTACTAAAAACGGAATATGCGAGGTGCTCCGCGAGGAATTTCTCTCCAGAAAAGTGCTCCGCGACCAAAAAAGATTGGGATCCGCTGGTTTAGCTTATACCTACACCAACAATGAACACACATTTTTCGTCATGTACCTATGTATGAATTATATTAGTCCATACGCAATGCAGTGTTGGGGGCAACTGTAAGAGCATTGTTCCACTTCCACCTATAAGTGGACAGTGTTTTTTGTGTACGCAGTGTGTTATTTTACGTAGTACCTACATCAAACACGTGCAAATAATACAAAATCTTACATTGTTAGGTACACATGTAATTCATTTTTATTTCAAACTAGCGTAGCCCGTGCACACTTCGTAGTGCAAAATAGCTAAATAGATAACACAACATTTCTTGTTTTTCTATAAATTGTATTGCTTAGCTTAGACAATATTCTTGACTTTCAGGACAATGCATTATTCATATCAAAGTTACAAATTTTAAAAACGTTGGCTTCCAATTCCAAGACTGTCGAAGAAACTGTATCCGCCCGGCTTTGTCCGTGCACAGGAATTGTATTGTTTACGTCTTAGGTAATAATGTTCTTTCGTAAAAGGCGAGAAATGAGAAATGATCGATTTCCTGGAATTTTCTTTCTGCCTAAATACAGCAATAAGAACAAAACAAAAAAAGAATAATGAAAATCGGCCGTTATCGAGATATAACGGCATCGAGTTTCACCCCATAGAAGATGTTTTTTGAATGTTTTTTTGTATGTGAAGTGCAGCTCCTCTTTGACCAATTTTAACCAATCTTAACCAATCTTAACAGAAGCACTCCACGGCCAATACCTAAGATTATCTATAAGTTTGAGCTCAATCGTTTTGGTGGTTTTCGAGATATACGATGTTGAATGTTTTTTTTTGTATGGGCGGTGCCACGCCTCTTTGTCCGATTTTGACCAATCTTAACAGGAGCACTCCACGGCCAATACCTAAGATTATCTGTAAGTTTGAGCTCAATCGATTTGGTGGTTTTCGAGGTAGGTATACGAATTTGAATGTTATTTTTGTATGGACGGTGCCACGCCCCTTTGTCCAATTTTGACCAAACTTCACAGAAATCATATATGGACCAATACCAAAGATGTGTGAAAGTTTGTTAAAAAACGGTAAATGCGTTAAGGCGTGAATCGACGACAACATTTTAAGGCTCAATTTTTATAATATATATAGATACATACCTACCTAATGGGCAATGGCTCTGTTAAAAAAAAAATTAACATTATTCTTAAACAAAACAAAATTAACAGAAATAAATAAAAAGCGAAAAACCTTAGGTACCTACCTACTTGATTAAATAATTTAAAAATAATAATAATAACACATAAAAATTCAATAATAAAAATAAAAAGTAATAGAAGCGAGCAGTTATTTATTCCATGCTTCTCTCTGCCTTAACCTCCTCATAAGCATCGTTAAATGTTGACAAGTTCACATTTCGTCTAGAAGTCTTCCTCACACGTTCTCGGGTCGGGGCACTAAATATAAGTAAACACATTGTTTCAAGCGTTCCCTGAAAAATTGTTTCAACCGTCTCCAACTCCTCCTTCAAGTAAAAAAAAATTATAAAGTAAGTGAAACAACACTGACACATTTAAACTATACTCTGTCCAACAAAAATTGTCAGTACAGGGAGGATGTTTATCTATCAGTCTGGTTGCAGTGAATTACATAAATCGGTCCCTCTTTAAAGCTCTTTTAGGGTTGCCAAAGTTTGTATGATAAATCACCATAAATCAGAGAGCAATACCATTAGGGTTGCCATCTTCCAATTTCAAACAAAAATATTGTTGAACGAAATAAATTGCATTTAATTTTTCCTCAGCATCAAGCGGTAAGATAATAGGAGCGTATTTTTAAGAGTATCCCCAGTAGGTCTAATCGCTTTTTAGATTCTTTTCTAACAAAAACAGGCAATAAGAATACAAAATTATGTAACCATGATGAGATGGGACCTCTCATAGCATACTTAGAAACATACATAGGTATACATATATTCATAAGTACATATTCATAGGTACATGCAATTTTGTTTAAAAATATGACCCGGCAGTGCAGATCTTCGCAGAAACAATAGCAAAAAAAGGGTCATAAAATCCTTTCAAGGCGTTATCATTACTGGGGACGAGTGACCGGATGTGGTAAAAACCCAGCGAGCGACATGAAGCAGTATACCTGCCGTCATTTTGATATTTCAATCTGAAAAACTGTTTGATGAACAAAAGACAAATCAGCAAATATGTGTATAACAAAAATGCTAAAATATGCAAAAAAATATGCTCTACAAAGAGTAATATGCATTTATACTAAAATATGCACCAATATGCCCTAACGAATAGGGACCAAAATACGTATAAAACACATTATTTCTTTTTAACAGCCTCTCAATAAAAAATTCATTTGATTTTGTGAAAAAAGTAATGAGTGAAACAATACAAGAAGATGAAAGGATGGTGTCGTTTGATGTTGTCTCTTTTTCCAAGTATTCCGGTAGAAGTAGCATTATGTGAATTCGAAAATTATTTGAATACCGTCGAGTTAACTAACGAGAAAAAAGAGTGTTTTTTGAGTGTGGCTAAACTTTGCATGCAACAAAACTTTTTCCAATTCAGGAATAAGTTTTATAAAGTGGAAAAGGGAACGAATATGGGAAACCCGTTAAGCCCTCTAGTGTCGGAATTGTTTATGTCGGCATTTGAAATTCGGTTGTCAAATGCAAATTTACTACCGCGGTTCTGGTGCCGATATGTGGATGATGTGTTTGCTATCGTGAAAAAAGATAACATAGATTGTACGTTAAGTGTATTAAACAGTCAATTTGAAACCATAAAATTTACAATAGAAAAATCTGTTTTCTAGATCTCGAATTAAGAAAAACGTTACAGGGTAAAATAGATATTTCAGTTTACCATAAGCCTACAAGTACACTCCGGTTCATTACAAGTGATTCACATTGTCCAACACAACATAAACACGCCGCGTTTCATTCAATATATAGAATGTGTAAACTCCCTTTATCAGCTTCAAACTACAAAGCTGAGTACGAATACATCAAAAAAGCTGCAGATGTAAACGAATACAGTGCAAGTTTAGTGGATAAATTAATCAAAAAACATTCAAACAAAATTAAAAAATTAAATATGTCGACGTTTTTCACGCAAAATAAAGAAAGAAGTGAAGTTAAACGAGCCTCAGTGTGTTATATACCTGAAATAACCAACAAAATATCAAAAAATGTCCGAGATCATAATATTCAATTAGTTTTTTCAAGTAAAACAAAACTTAAAAACTTACTCGGGTCAACAAAAGACAAAATAGATGACATGAAAAAGTCGGGTATATATGCAATCAAATGTGGTGACTGTGATGAGGTTTACTATGGTCAAACTAAAAGAACCATAGAAAAAAGATTCAAAGAACATAGTGCATATATAAAACAAAATAAAAACCAGAGTTCAGCCATCGCAGACCACGTCTTGAGGCTTAACCACTTCAATATAAGTGCAAGCAGTGTTAGTTTGAAAAAACAAATAACAGATGAGAGAAAATTGGATGCGTATGAAAGCTATTTCATACAGAGAGATAGCAATGCCATCAATGCCGATAACGGCAATATCGCATCGAACCTCTTTTCTCTCATCTGATGATAAACTTCCCACGAAGATGACTCCGATTGGATCAGTCGTGATGCTGATGATGGACTGCATGCAGTTCGAAATGCATACAGGTACGTGTTTTTTGATCGTTCGTTCGTTTTGTTTTTATTGTCATTCATCGTGATTAATTAAAAATCGATGCGAAAGTGCGGGAAAAAAGCAAAAGTGTGAAAACATTAAGGTGTTTAAATATTTATGTTTAGTACATTATTTCTGTATATTAAATTTTTTAATACGACCTCCCAAAAAACCTTCTCGGGCATGAATCCGGTTGCCCTATTAATTTAAAACAATATCAGTACAACGCACTTACGATCACATGTTGCACTTTAATAAATTGAATGCGTGAGGTGTTTCACGAATAAAACTTTTTTCTAAATGACAAAATCGAAAAACTTTTTTATTTTGCAACCTCTAACTTCATATTAACGAATCCTTCAGAAATAAAAATAAATTAAAGCAGTAAAAATTGTATGGCAACACCCCACATAATAATCTGTTCTCAAAAGCACCAAAACCGAAAGTTCTTTGACAAAATCCATAGAAACAGCCTTAATGATATGTTTTCATTGTATGCATGGTAACACTCTTTTGATGTGTTTCCCTCACACACACAACACAGCTTATTTTCGTGGATGATAATAACAATAGCAAGCGATAGCGAACACAAAACGATTAACGATCATGGATCATGCTCATTCTGCCCGCGGTTGTGGTGTGGCAGACTGGTTGTGGTGGGCTGCATGCGAATTTTAGGAAAATGACAACAACAATTCATTGGTATGTCAGTGGGAAATTCTTGTGTTTGAGTGCCGTGAGAGTATCTACAGGCACCATTGTTAGAAAAAAAGCTCCCCCATAAGGCCTGTACTGACAATTTTTGTTGGAGAGAGTATAGTCACCATATGTTGTATTCTACACTCTTTACTGCGTAAAAATCTCACATGAATAGAAACCACAGTAAAAAGAAAAATAACCGAACAAAAATACATACTTTTGCTTATCTAAAAACAAAAGAACTGTACCCAACTGGACCGCGCGACGAACGAAGGAAGACTGAAAGTCGTCTAAAGACTTGTTTCTTCTTCATCCAGAAGAATTAATTAAACAGGAGCGTTATTTTTTTCCTTTTTCCCAAAATTGTTTTTTTAAATCGAAAAGGTAAATTTCCCAAGACTGACCAACTCTATCTGGAATGAAAAAAATCATTAGAAATCATTATGGTTTCGTACCTCTTTTATTTCATTATCCATTGTAGTTAAATACGTTTACCGTCAAATCATAATTTTTAATTTTGACAGATTTAAATTATTTTGACATCTAATATGTCACACGCGCACCAACTTCCAAATAAAAATAAAGTGGGTTAAAAGTGAGTTCGGGATGTTTTTTTGAGACTCGAAAAGTGAGGTCACTGCCACAGTAATTTGGTGCGCGCCTTGTCTTAGGCATGTGAGTAAGTACGTACACAACACATGGGTCTAATATTGGGCTTATATGGGAGGTACCAGAACTACTTGACCGACATAGCCCATTTTCAATACCAACCTGACGATGGTAAGAAGAATGAAAAGTCCTCCCAAAGATGCGGCAACAGCTATCTCTGGAACTACTCGCCCAAATTTATTATTTTTTAAAATGGCGACACTTAAAAAAAAAAAAAAAAATTAATAAATAGGTGGCGCAACAGGCTGGTAGACACCCTACGCTTGTCGCAACCATTCATTTGTGTGAGTTTCTAATTCTGGGTCGAATGGAATGGACGTAAAATTGTATGCCGTGTCCGAACGGCTACATTGAGAAGCTTTATTAGGACATTAATACTCTCGGATGTTTGTCAGACGTTCGCGAAAGGTGGCGCAGTAAAAAAAACCTTAAGATGTAATTTGTGTTTTTCCGGGGATCCCTCGCACAGTAGTCCAGCACACTAACGACTGTGCTTTTGGATCAGAGTATTATGCAAAGAGGTAAAACGGGAGTAGTAGTAGATTTTAGAAGTTCTTTTAGCATTGTAATGCTGATACTATAGGTTTCTTAAGGTGTGTCGGTGAAGGTGACAAGGTGACAATTTTCATTATCCTATATCACCGGACCGGAAGTGTTCCGTTAAGTTTATTCACAATTCGACACAGAAGCCTTGGACCTCCCATACAAAGCAAACAATTGCAAACGCTTTTCCTCAACAGTTCGAAAAGTATTTCGTCGATTGAGCTTGTGATGTGCTTTTTGTCAAAGGCTGAGGTATAACTCGCCGGATCCAGAGTCTTTCCAAAGAAACACAAACTTTGGAGAAGAGGTACAATTTATTCACGTTTTCTGCCTACTATACTTAATAATCACCCCTATCGCGAATAATATTTCCCCCGGAATGTTTCCCATTCAGCAATTTGATTTACATTGCTGACAAGGGAAATATTTCCATCGGAATTTATTCACGATACCCCTAATTATCTTAACAATGCAGCGATACTTAAACTTACAATCTAGAGAGAGAAGAACGTACTCTACGGCAAAGCGTGAGCGTCGGCGGGCGGGTTTGGCAGAACGAGCTCTACGGCAAGCGTGAGCGTCGGAGTACGGGTTGAGATTGTGCGCTCTACGGCAAAGTACTCGGTACTCGTGCCTTGTCTTTCTGGTCGGCCGGGTTTTGGGCACGTTGGTTCGGTTGCTTGTGCAAAAGGAGAAAGAGAGAAAAAAAAATAATTAGCAATTTTGAACTTCGGTTTTCATTTATTTCAAACTCTTTTTTATTTTTTTTTTTTTTTAATTTTTTTTTGAACTTAACAATTTTTTTCAAAAAAAAAAAACAAACTTAACAATTTTTTCCAAAAAAAACAAACTTAACAACTCAATTTCTACCTAATAACAAAAAAACAAGGGAATTCATATTCTTAAGGCTAACTAAACTTCATATTCTTCAAGCTAACTAATCGTCTAGGTGTCGTCCCTATATCGGCGTGATTGGCTCTGGTTATCCGGGGCCAAAATGTTGGTCTGTCCCTGGGTGCGCAGGGTAGCCGTTCCTCTTAGTCCCATCTGGACCTAGATGACTCCCCAGGGTCGGTTCAAATGAAAGGTAGCCTTCCTACGGGCAGCGAGGTCGGCCCATTGAATGCCATCGAAGGGATTATCGGGGACGGTGGCGTAAGGGCGCGCTCGGGCTCGTCGCTCCCTCATTTTCCTATTCCGGATGGTCCGGGGTCTTGGAGTCTTGTTTGGAGGGGATGCTATCGGCGTCTCGAGCCTCCACCCGGACGTCTGGAACTGGTTAGAGTTCGGCTCGGCCTTTTCGGTGGGCCCTGGGGACATGTCCTGAATTGATGACGGCTTGGCCTCTTCGGTGGGCCCTGTGCTCGAGGTCCCAACAGGTGGTGGCTTGGCGACGCTCGCTGGTGGTGGCTTGATCGTGACAGTCCTTCTGGTGTCCCCGGAGATCCCATTGATGTTGGGGTGGATGGCGTGGACAGATGGGTCCAGATGCCGTTCGTCCCATTTCTCGGCGGCCCTCCTCCGTGCAGCCCTGACTAACTCCATCTGGTCAAGAATTGAGGCTGGTGGTCGTATTCGGGCTGGCTCAATGTTTTGCACCGTAGGTATGTTAGTGTCCTTCCGGCTACGGATACTGTCATATCAGCCTTTCCTAGGAAATCCATCCCTAGGATAGCGTCCTCGCTAAGTCCCGGGAGATAGGACATTTCCCCGGCTATTGACGTGGGTTCCACTCGGAAGCTGACCTGGTAATGTTCGGTCGTGGCGACGTTCTTCCCGTCCGCCACTTGAACTGGTCGGTACTCGTGGCGCTGAGGTGCGCCCACTTGGCGAAGCGCCTGTCTCATGCCGGCGCCAACAAAGGATAGGCAGGACCCGGTGTCCACTAGCGCTAAAAACTCCTGGCCTTCGATATGGATGGGAATGAAATACCTGTTGTCGGTCCATGCTGTCTTAGCGGAGACCATGGCAGTTCGGGTGGCTCTACAGGAGCAATCTCGGGTCAACCTTCCATCGGTTCCACAGAAGCTGCAGAACACACGCCTTGGACGTCGGCAGGCCGACTGCTGATGTCCTCGCTGCTTGCAGTTCCAGCAATGCGTATTGCGGTCATAGGGGGGTTCGTTTTGCGGGACTACCACTTCTGGTCGTCTGGTCGGTACTACGGGATCATTTCGTGGAAAGGAAGGAGCATTTCTTATCGGCGGGGGGCTTGGTAGCAGCGGCGGTCGGGCATTCCGTTCCTCTACTTGGAGGAATTCAAATTCCTCTGCTAGCTCCAGGAGTTCCTCCAGCGTTCGAAAATCCCTTCGACGGATGTATAGCCGGTATTCAGGCCGTAGGCCGTCGTATATCCGGTCTAGGTTATCTTCATATCGTAGTCGGGGGTGTTGCCGGCTTAGGTACTGGAGGGATCTTATGAAATCCCTAGCCCTCTCGCGGGGATCTTGCCGCTTCCTCAAAATCTCATCCTCGAGCTTGTAGGTATATCGAGCCGGCAGGAAATATTGTAGAAAACAAGCCCTGAACGTTTCCCATGAGGCAAACCTTTCTCGGTTAATCCGCAGCCACTCCAGTGCGGTTCCTCGGAAAATCTCGGGCAAGGGCCGAATCATGTGGTTCGGTGGGATGTCATAGCAGAGAGTCAACTCCTCGATCCGCTCTATAAATTCGATGGCATTTCCGGAGCCATCAAATCGCAGACCCCACTTTCGGACCATGTTCATGACCTCGGCTTCATAACTGAGGCTGGGTCTGGGTAGTGGTCGCGCTGGTTCTCTATAAAACCTGGCGTCGGTGTCCGTCCTGGGTGGGCTACAAACCGGTGGTCGGGTATCACTAGTGCTGGGTACGTGGCGGTGGCTGGCTGGCGGCATGTTGGCGGCTGGCACGGGGGTGGTTGGTACGGCGGTGGCTCGGTTGGGCTCTCGGAACGAGGTTTCTGTAAACAACGGGGACGTCTGTCCACGGGTACATCCTGGTGCCTCTTTGTTGTCGGGTTGGCTTGGGGTGAACTCTTCGATGGTCTCATCATGCGTTCGCTCCTCCAGCTTCTCCTCCCATTCTTGGCACAAGTTTTGGGTAGACTTCCGCGTGCGAGCCTCCTTGATGTGGTTGCTCAGCCGCTTTCGCAACTGGCCCAAAGTTCCTCTTGGGTCGAGGTTTCGCTCCTCCATGATCTGCACCAGCTCATTTTTGCGCAGCAGATATATCCAGCCGAGGTTGCGGGTAAAATCGAAATCTTCGTTGGAGTCGGCGGCGGCGGCGGGGTCAAGGGTGGCGGTCTTCTCGGACCATGGGTCTTCCATATTGGGATTGGTCATGGTATCGGATTCTGGTTCGGGTCGGTGTGAGATCTTCAGCTCACGGTTCGAGGTTCTTCTTCGTCGAAGACGGGTTTGGGTCGGTGTACCTCTATTGAGGTCTACGGCTTGCGGTTCGGGGTTTCTTCGTTGAAGACGGGTTCGGGTCGGTCGGTGTACCTCTATTGAGGTCCCTGCTCGGGCGCCATTTGTGATGTGCTTTTTGTCAAAGGCTGAGGTATAACTCGCCGGATCCAGAGTCTTTCCAAAGAATTTATTTTATTCACGATTTCTGCCTACTATACTTAATATTATCTTAACAATGTAGCGATACTTAAACTTACAATCTAGAGAGAGAAGAACGTACTCTACGGCAAAGCGTGAGCGTCGGCGGGCGGGTTTGGCAGAACGAGCTCTACGGCAAGCGTGAGCGTCGGAGTACGGGTTGAGATTGTGCGCTCTACGGCAAAGCGTGAGCGTCGGCGGGCGGGTGTGGCAGAACGAGCTCTACGGCAAGCGTGAGCGTCGGGGTGCGGGTTGAGATTGCGCACTCTACGGCAAAGCGTGAGCGTCGGCGGGCGGGTTTGACAGAACGAGCTCTACGGCAAGCGTGAGCGTCGGAGTACGGCTTTGGCGGGGTACAGTGGCGCCGGGGATATTTATTTATGTGACGGCGGTGGGTGGAATATGTAATGTAACATGTAGTGACGAGGATGTTTCATTACAAGCTAAAACGTAGGTACACACACTATATTTACTATAAAGTAAGCAGTCCACGTAACTCTAAAATTTTCAAGCTTTTCTATAGACGGCGCCGAATATACCTAAATTCAAAAATTACACTAATATATTTAAATTTGTAGCAGCTTTAGAATTGAAATTTGGTACCTAAATAGACCTTTTTTCTTTATTGTCTGTTAAAAACATTAAATAAATTTACTGAAATATGAAAAGTAGCTTTATCTAAATGGAAAACAAGGCGGCTTCCAATTAATAGTGATCAAACTTTTTTGTCTGCCAAAATACCGAAAATATTAACGTCCTTTTTTAGGCGGACCAATTGCTACTAAGCATACTTAGTTACATGCAGAAGACAAAATGTAAAGGAGTAATTACGCAAAAGTAATAATACATAATATTGAAACAACGACATGCCTTTGAAAGAAAATTCATAACTCGAATATCTACCTAGTAATAGGTAATTAATCTATCGTACCTATAGCCTTGATAAGGGACATGACACATGACACATTGCATATGGGTTTGAGACATGTCTGAATAGGTATGTGTACTATTTATTACACGCACAAGTTTACTCCTTTGTCATGAGTACCTACTTCTTTAAGTCAATTGCTGAGCTATTCTCATTAACTAGATTCCTTTATACCGTTTTGCTGTATAGCACAAAATAGCCCAACCTCAACCTTAATTTTAACAACCCCTTCAAGAACCAGGAAAGCACGGATTGAAAATTAATTTACTCAATAACAGGGATTAATGTCATACAGTTAACGTGACTGGCGATGTGTGGGCGTATACATAATACAGTGTTGGTGTTCATGTTTTCGGTTGGTGGCGCAAGACGAACGTGACACAAGGAATCTGACGGTATAGTGATGCTTTAAGCGAAACAATTACATGTTGTAATTCTTGGTAGATAATCCCATGATTTCAGATGAAGATTACCAAGTGTATTAAATGACGATGGGGCAAATAGTTTCAAATTCATAATGATTTAAATTTTTGGATTGCCAGAAGGAGCTAATAATTGTTTGCTCGTAATGAGCGTTGATGGCTTGGAAGTTGGTATAAGGAGATATTTTCTTCAATAAATTGTCTTTGCAAATTTAAGAACTAAACGAATTAGTATGTATGTAAGCATTTTGAATTTTTATTGCACATGCGGTAGCTGATTGTCTTTATCCAAAGAGCTCTACGTGCGATTTCTTCACAGGGTACTAGTGACAGTACCAGTATTAGACCAAAAGTTGATACTAATTTGTTACCGAGTATTAGTTACTAAACTATCTACTAGGTTTTAGCTGGGCCCTCAATATCAGCAGTCTAGCACCGATCGTTAGCACCTGAATTAGGTCGATTTCATTCCCAATTATTGTGAAAAAAAATTAAATACATACGTCGCACAGTGTAACGACTAGAGGAAAAAAATGCAAAAACTAATTTTTTTTTTTGTTTAAACATTTTTAAAATGCAAGCAAATATGCTGGAGATTCGAAAAATCCGCTACTCAATATATGGTATTGGTTTGTGCAGTAAACAAAAAACCGTTATTTTGAATGTTAATATAAATGAATGAATGTCAAAATAAATGAAATGAAATGAAAATAAAAAAAATTAACTTAAAACATATCCTCCATTTTTTTTGTGTGGAAAGCTTTATAAATGTACTTTGTACTTATAAGAGTTTTAGCTGCCGAAATGTGCCGATTCAGTTCATTAATTTTTTTTTTTTTTCAGAAAATACCCCGAAATTAACACAAAAATCCCACTTCGAGGCATGGAAAATGACTGTCACAACACAAACCATAAAGTGGAAGCAATTTTAAGTCATATTTTGGTTAAGTATGGTTTGGAAAATGCTCCGGATGAAATTATTGAGTGTAAAAAAAACTAGCCGCTTGATTTCTTTAAATTTAAAAAAGAAATGGGAAATTACACACCGCACAAATAAAACATTCATGAGTCGCTATGGGAACTGCTTGAATGAAGAGGTTACATTAGAAGATGACGTGTCATTTGCCGTGGTCGATGGGAACGGAATTACCCTAGCGAAAGGTTTACTACCTGAATTCGCATCCATTTTTTCAGCAGAAGCTACGGCCATCTTACTGGCATTGGAATTACCAACAAAACAAAAAACAATAATATGCACAGACAGCCTCTCCACTTTGACGGCCATCACTAATACCAACAACAACACGCACATTATCGAAATCATTCGGGACAAATTAGTTAAAACCAAGGCAAAATCAAACTTTTATGGGTTCCAGGTCACGCAGGAATAAAGGGAAATGAAGACGCTGATGCCGCAGCAAAGAACGCGGTTAACGAACCACTCTTTTCATACTCAACCCTTAACAAAAGAGACACAAAACAGCACATCCGAGCCTACGCTCATGATATAAATAAGGAATACTGGTCCACATACACGCACCATTACAAATCACTCAACCCAGAAGGTACCCCAGCAACTTACCCACAGAATGCATCTAAAAGCATGATCAAGCCATACGTCCGACTTCGATTAGGCCATACGCTTCTAACCCACGGATACCTGTTCACTAAGGACAACCGCCCACTATGCCACCTATGTAATGCCAACGAAACACTAACCATTAAGCATCTAACCTTTGAATGCACCACAATTCAAGCCGAAATCCGTAGTCTATCCCGCAATTCCCAACTATCTCAACTTCTCTCCATCCCCTCCCTACCCAACATAAAAATAGTTTATTCTCTACTGTCTTCATTAGATTTAATTAACAAATTGTAATACGTTAAGATTTAGATAATATAAGTATGTACATTTTACACCAGAACACATTTCCTAGCTACTATTCTATAAAGAAAATGAGAGATGAAAGGCTTCCTATTGACATAGACATTTTATCTAATCACGCTGCAGTAGATTTGCAGGAATTAATCAACAAAACTGCAAAATATATCATTGAGCCCATCCCCGTCGAATCAATACTTTAGTGTGATTCCGTAAAATTAATCTGCAAGTGGGGATTCGATGGAAGTTCTGGACACAGTCCTTAAGGTACTAGTACACGGTATGTGGCACGACACATATATATGTGGCTCTGACGTCACGAGAGAGTTCTGATGAATTTATATTTTTGACTGCACTAGTTCCTCTTCAAGTTGTCCATATAGCAACAGATGAAAGTGGGAAAATTCTACACCATCATCTGTATTTTATTGTCGGCCTATAAAGTTCATATTTGCAAAAGAGTCACCCATGTTAGTATCTCAAGAAAAAGCGAATATGGATCACTTAATTAATAATTTGATTCCTTTAAGCATGGTTATGAATACTATATCCATTATTGTTAATTTTGAAATGTTATTCACTATGATAGACGGCAGTATATGCAACGTAATTAGTGAGACTAATTCGGCGCAAACTTGTTACATTTGTACTCCTAAAAATATGAACAAAGAAATAAGTGAATACCTTCAGCCGAAAGAGTCTACTACACTGTTGCATTTTGCATAAGATCTTTTGAATGCATGCTGCTCATTTCTTATCGTTCAGATTTAAAAAAATGGCAAGTCAAAGGAAAAGATTCCAAAAAAATATTTGCGGAAAGAAAAGCTAAAATACAAAAAGAATTTAAAGATAAATTAGGGTTAATAATTGATAAACCAAAGCCTTGATTTGGTTCAAGTAATGATGGAAGATTTTTTGAAAATCCTTCCTTAACTGCTTCAATTACAGGTATCAACCAGCAATTAATAACAAAGTTATCAATAATGCTTCGAGTAATTTCTAGTGGAAAAAATATTGATTTAAGAAAATGTAAAATACTTGTTAACGAAATAAAAGAGGTATATATGTATATGTAATTATGATTGGTACTATATGCCTGTTTCATTACATAAATTATTAATGCATAGTCCTGACATTATTTCATCATTTTTGATTCCCATAGGTCAGTTATCTTTATGCCGACACAAAGATATTCGCCGTATTCGACAGTACAATGCGAGAAAATCGTCTCGCAATAATAAAAAACAAAGATATCATGACAATGCTTCTTCTTTCATCTGATCCAGGTCTAGCTAGGTTTCGAAAATGCATAAGTAGACACAGAAAAATAACTTCAGATATAGCAGAATATATTATAAATGACAATAATGAGTTAGGAACATTTAATATGGGTTTAGATTCAGATTCAGATCACTCACCTACGGAATCTGAAATGAAAGTGAATGATCTCTTTGTTATTATGACTTTAATGTTTTGTTTAACTAGTTTGATAAGTTAGTTTTAAGCCTTTTTTGAAAAAATACAAAAAAAAAAAATAAAAAATAAAAACAATATATATTTTGAATAAAGATTTTTGTCCCTTTTCTTCATACATTCGGTACCTACACTGTGCGTCGTAGGTACCTACTTTGGATTTTCGTTTCAATTATATTTCTTTTTATACCCTCCACGGGAAGGTAAATTCACTTTGCCATTACATTTGTAATGCCAAGAAGGAGTCAACGGAGACCCGATAAAGTATCGATATTCTGGATTAGCATCAAATTCTGAAGCGATTATGCGTGTCTGTTGAAAACACGTTAGTGTCCAAAGGAATCTACATAGGCGATTGAAAGTTTGTGAAGGGACTTATTTTATTTACCATTTAGCAAATTGACGTAGGCAAATAACATTTTTCCAAGAATACTTCTTTTAACCGTTGTTAGTTGGTATTGAAATTTGACTATGTCGGTCAATTAGCTCTGGTACCTCCAATATACAAAACCAATATTAAACCCTGTACATACTAACTCACATGGCAAACATGTAGCATGCACATGCTGCATGCAGAAGATGATAACACTTCTGCTTGTTTTTACTTTATAAATCATAGTATGCGCAATCGAGGGCGCAGTAGCGCAGTGGTTAGTGTGCTGGACTACTGTGCGAGGGATCCCAGGTTCGATCCCCGGAAAAACACAAATTACATCTTAAGGTTTTTTCTACTGCGCCACCTCTCGCGAACGTCTGACAAACATCCGAGAGTATGACTGTCCTGAAAAAGCTTCTCAATTCAGCCGTTCGGACTCGGCATAAAATTGTCGAGAAGCTAGGCCTTGGGTGTCTACCGCCTGTTGCGCCGCCTATTTATTTATTTTTTTTTATGCGCAATCGTAGCGACGTGACGGTGACACTAATTAGAAATTTGCTACTACGAAGTAATAATTAATGCTTTTCAACATGAGTGTATCGCCACTCGCCAGCGATAAATATTGCCGTTGTGTTGTGACTTGTGAGACCTCTAATTTAATTCAGAGTAAAATAATTGTGATTGTTAGCCATAAAATTGCGTGTTTCCTATTGCCTGTTGCTTATTGATTATTGCCTGAGTCTGACAGCCGGTTAAATGTTATTTCTGAAATATTACTGAACAGTTCAAGAAGTAATTTTTCTGAGATTAGCTTAGATATTTTGTTGACTTAGTTTTGGTTGCATTCAATTAGATGACTTATGGTAAGAAGTGGTTTGGTTTTGCATAAGTGGCATATTGGTGGAGGATCTCGGGCTATACGTGTGTGAAGTTGGTATGTGTCCCATTTTTTATTGTATCTCTCATCATCAACCGAAATGTTTTCACGGTTAACGAATATGTACTTCCGAGACGAACGT
The DNA here is from genome assembly GCA_955612985.1 of Cheilosia scutellata. Lineage (NCBI taxonomy): Eukaryota > Metazoa > Arthropoda > Insecta > Diptera > Syrphidae > Cheilosia > Cheilosia scutellata. The sequence goes on from OY015312.1 coordinate 89,526,987, forward strand.
TTTAAATGCTGAAGGTTGTTCATTGATTATTGAGTTAATCTGAAAAGACTGCTGAGTTCGATCAGATTCTGAGTCAATTTTAGAAACTTTAGACGCCAACGTTTTCACACGAGAACTTGGTGCCCTAATAACAGTGACGATTGTCTATGATTGACATTTTGCCGTTGAAATATCTACCGGATTATCGTTACACTGCATATGTTATATAGGATCACGATATCTCAGAACTCAAGCTTTTCTTTCAAGCGAGCAGCACTCTCATGCTGATACAACTGCATTCGTAGTTCTCCAAATGCTGCAATACGTTCATGTTCCTCGTCGATCAATTTTCGGCTGTGCTTCATCCACATTCAACATAATCGGCGGCGACGCGACGATGCGATGTTACGCACAGGATGTCATTGTTTTCACTTCGAAAGTGTTTTGTCGGATCGAATTCTCGAACCATTTGATGATGACAAACCGGAAAGTATAGTATGAAAAAAGTTCCTACATAGCGCAAAATAATTCCATTTTTGACACATTTTGGCATTACCTATTCTCCCGAGAGCGAAGTGATTTCCCATTACCTGCATAGTGCATCACCTTTTTGTAGCGCCATGGCATCAACATTGCGTCGAGTGGGAAACTTTAAAGAGCAATGTGGATTAAATTATAAAAACAGAAATAAAAAAAAGCAACCCTAAACGCACCGAAGGTCGAAGGATGAGAATTAAAACGTTCAGCAATCGCATTCGCATCCCAAACTGCCTTCTTTATTTCTTTTGTAGTGCCGGTCATTCGACAGTTTAGTACTGACCTTAAGCCAAACTGACGTTTGATTCCAATTGGAGCAGCCAGACTTTTTCGCGCTATTATTTTGTATTTCTTTTTTCTTCCTTCTTCTGTGACACCAAACATGAAATAGAAATGTATGTAGGTACCTAATTACCTATAGATAATATAAAATGAAATAAAGTGAAAAAGAATGCCGCATACCACCATATACTCACACATAATTCACAACCAGAAAAGCAGCAAAAATATTACAAAAAATTAGCACTTACGAACAAAAATCAAATATCATGCCAATGATTATTAAATTGGTAGAAATACTAAAAAAAATAAACTAGAGGTTATACAGTTATAACAGAAAAAAAATTTAATATTTACAATTTTCTGCGTAAAATTTATAACTATAGTAAATTTTACAATTCAATTTAATAGTACATTTTGCTTATTTTTTTACTATTTTCAATTGTAAAATTTTACATTACATATTGTATTTCGTATAATTTATGTATGTATTTTTAATTTTGTTTTACTATCACTTGTGGCAGGCCACATTTCCTGAAGTTTTATGACTCGGCTGTAAATCTGTTTGTATGTTGAAAGCCAACTTTCAACAGTTGGCCTTATTTCACTTCGACAGAGTGCAATAACGCCAAGCTGGCAAATTGGACATTTTTACAACAAATAACACACAAAATTCTTACACTATGCACATTTTGAGGCTCTGAATTTGAACTTTCATCCCTTTCATTTTCTTCATCCACTTGATCATCGTCTTCTTTATAGGGAAATTCATCAGAACGTTGAAAACCGAAAAAAAGTACCTAAAGTGTTTCCTAAAGAAGTAAACAAAATTTTTTATTTCTGAAGGGTTAGCTACCACAATCCATTACCTTTCCCATCCATTGCCTATTGAAGTACATAAAAAACTCCTTAAACACGGACTCTCCATTTTTCCTCATTCTAACATTTGCCTCGGTCTCCAAGATCTCAAATGCTGAATAAACATCCTCAGGTTACAAGAGTGGGAGGGGAAACAATTTTCGAAAAAGTCACTTCGCTTCTGGATTCTTATTCAAAAGGCTTATAAAATTTGGTATTTTTGAAGCATTTCTCCTAATCACTTGACAATAGTGGAACAACAAGTGGTACAATGTGCAGTTGGAAATATATTTTACAAAGTAGGTATTTCTTAATGCCTTTTCATAATCGGTAACGAATGAACTCGGCCGAAAGCTAAATAGATTTGTCTCAATGAATTGAAAAACATGATGGTAGGCGCTTTCTGATATATTAGTCATAAGGATATATATAAAGCGGAAAACCTGTCCAAAATAAAAAAAAAACATATTTTGAATTAGCTATTTATTTCAAATTTAAAAAAGCGTTTAACATAAAATGTTAGAAATACGCCCTAGTTTTAACCAATTTTTTTCTCAAAAATGTAGAACTATTATTTTCTCAAATTCAAAAAATCCTTAACATTCATATTAAATTTGAATCAGCACTTAAAGTTATGCTAAACCCTTTTTTGAATTCAAGGAAATAACAGTTCGGCCGAATTTATGGTATATTATTTATTAAAGAAGTGATTTTAGCAGACATAAAAATTGTGTATGCAAATCGATCTTCTAAGATGGTTCCTCTATAAAATGCTTCACGATTATATTTTGACATGCCCAAAATCAGCCCTAACGTTTTCAAGCTATATCTACAATTTGGTTCATAACATATATAGCCCCTATACACGACTTTGCATTACATTTAAATTTGTACAGTTGTTTTATTTCTGGAATGTATAAAAGCACACTTCCTTTCCTAAAACCCTCTAAGAACTCAAACGGGAATACTAAGTCACTTTTACTTTCCATTATAATAAGGACACGAGGTTTTCTTCTTGTCAAACTTTCACTTACTAATCAAATGACCTCAATTCTTACTTAAAAACTATTACTATGTCGATCTTAAGAACGGTAAATACTTCTGATTCTTAGAAACAGGTAAAGTATAATGTTGCATTAGCATTCGTATGAAGCGCAGCTACGTGGACAGTAGGCCTTATTGTCTTGTACAAATTCAAAAATTTTGTTTAAAGTTAGCCGTTAGTTCTATATTTTCTCGGCTGAAACACGGAAATTAAAAAAACGTTTTCAGTATAAAATACCGTCTATTATTTTATATATATATTGCGGATAGCTGCACAGATGGACATTAATTTTTTTTTTTTGATCGTGGGATTTATTATAAACGAAAAGAAAAAACTTACAAAAACACAAAACAGTTAGGACCGGTTCTAACTTGGGCTTGGGCAAAATGCTCATACTTCTGTCCTTCTCGTGGGCGCCTGCCTGAAAATGGCTAATCAGCTTGTCTGGTTAGTGCCAGCCAAGGGTCTCACTTAAATATAAGCTGTACGCTGTGATTCGTTGGAACATACGACTGATGTGAAAGCGTGAACCATTAGATGAGGTGGGAAAAAACCGTAAAGGTCGTCTGCTAATGCGACTCATAATGATTTGGGCTCTACTTAGACTCTTATGGGATGCTTTTTGCAAGGCATAAACTGTAACATGGGAGTTTGTGTGGAGCTTAAGTCTTTGTGTGCCGTATAATCAAAGCCAAACCAAGGTGTCATACGACCCGTGCCGAGGGTTAACCTGGCTGAGGGCCATGGCTCAGTCGCTAACGAAGTATCCGGATACCTGACGACCACCGGATTAGCCAGCCTTGTCTGTGTATTGCGGATTTCTGCACAGTTCGACATCTTTTCTCCGATACTCGTGGGTCCACTTATGAACAAATCAAATAAACAAAAACAAAAACAACATTCAGAGTCCGGTGCTCTTAAACTACCTGCTGGAAGTACTGCCTCAGAGCTCGCTTCCAGTAGCGCTTCTGCTACAACGACAGCCAAGAACTTGGACACCAAACCTGTTCTTGGCTTCGCTGGAGAGCGCTCCACGTAACAACCCAGAACTGCACGTCGTATTGCTTCGAGCTCGCGGCATGCTAGCTTATCAACTAAAAAATACCGAGAGCGGCGTACCGCCTCCAGGCTCCTGGAGCGCTATAAGGACGTCCCCCTGGATCAGCTCTCTTAGAAAAACAAAAATTCGATCTCCTGGGCAACGAAAGTTGTACAGGAGATATCTCCTCCCGATCCCTCAAGGAAGAACTCCACGTCCAAACGACAAAGGTCGATTGAGGAATCCCATGTCGACCCAAAAAGGGTGAAGGTCAACTGCAGCATTTCCTCTCTTCCCACAAAACCAAATAAGCCTCACAGCGTGATCAAAGCACACCTGGTCCTTGCTGTAATAGACAGAAGCGACATCGATGGCAGCATCACCCCTGACAAGTGGAGGAAAGTAGAAGTCAATCTGGCAACCAACTTCCTGCGTGTCTTGGAAAACCATCCAGGACCTCCCCCCTCCTGTCGCGACTGCGGATGGCATCAGGGCCATGTGAATCTCATCGCTTGTGCTCATCAAAGTTCTGCTGACCTTTTTAGAACTGCAGTTTCGTCGTTGGGCGAGGTGAAAGCCAACTTTCAACAGTTGGCCTTATTTCACTTCGACAGAGTGCAATAACGCCAAGCTGGCAAATTGGACATTTTTACAACAAATAACACACAAAATTCTTACACTATGCACATTTTGAGGCTCTGAATTTGAACTTTCATCCCTTTCATTTTCTTCATCCACTTGATCATCGTCTTCTTTATAGGGAAATTCATCAGAACGTTGAAAACCGAAAAAAAGTACCTAAAGTGTTTCCTAAAGAAGTAAACAAAATTTTTTATTTCTGAAGGGTTAGCTACCACAATCCATTACCTTTCCCATCCATTGCCTATTGAAGTACATAAAAAACTCCTTAAACACGGACTCTCCATTTTTCCTCATTCTAACATTTGCCTCGGTCTCCAAGATCTCAAATGCTGAATAAACATCCTCAGGTTACAAGAGTGGGAGGGGAAACAATTTTCGAAAAAGTCACTTCGCTTCTGGATTCTTATTCAAAAGGCTTATAAAATTTGGTATTTTTGAAGCATTTCTCCTAATCACTTGACAATAGTGGAACAACAAGTGGTACAATGTGCAGTTGGAAATATATTTTACAAAGTAGGTATTTCTTAATGCCTTTTCATAATCGGTAACGAATGAACTCGGCCGAAAGCTAAATAGATTTGTCTCAATGAATTGAAAAACATGATGGTAGGCGCTTTCTGATATATTAGTCATAAGGATATATATAAAGCGGAAAACCTGTCCAAAATAAAAAAAAAACATATTTTGAATTAGCTATTTATTTCAAATTTAAAAAAGCGTTTAACATAAAATGTTAGAAATACGCCCTAGTTTTAACCAATTTTTTTCTCAAAAATGTAGAACTATTATTTTCTCAAATTCAAAAAATCCTTAACATTCATATTAAATTTGAATCAGCACTTAAAGTTATGCTAAACCCTTTTTTGAATTCAAGGAAATAACAGTTCGGCCGAATTTATGGTATATTATTTATTAAAGAAGTGATTTTAGCAGACATAAAAATTGTGTATGCAAATCGATCTTCTAAGATGGTTCCTCTATAAAATGCTTCACGATTATATTTTGACATGCCCAAAATCAGCCCTAACGTTTTCAAGCTATATCTACAATTTGGTTCATAACATATATAGCCCCTATACACGACTTTGCATTACATTTAAATTTGTACAGTTGTTTTATTTCTGGAATGTATAAAAGCACACTTCCTTTCCTAAAACCCTCTAAGAACTCAAACGGGAATACTAAGTCACTTTTACTTTCCATTATAATAAGGACACGAGGTTTTCTTCTTGTCAAACTTTCACTTACTAATCAAATGACCTCAATTCTTACTTAAAAACTATTACTATGTCGATCTTAAGAACGGTAAATACTTCTGATTCTTAGAAACAGGTAAAGTATAATGTTGCATTAGCATTCGTATGAAGCGCAGCTACGTGGACAGTAGGCCTTATTGTCTTGTACAAATTCAAAAATTTTGTTTAAAGTTAGCCGTTAGTTCTATATTTTCTCGGCTGAAACACGGAAATTAAAAAAACGTTTTCAGTATAAAATACCGTCTATTATTTTATATATATATTGCGGATAGCTGCACAGATGGACATTAATTTTTTTTTTTGATCGTGGGATTTATTATAAACGAAAAGAAAAAACTTACAAAAACACAAAACAGTTAGGACCGGTTCTAACTTGGGCTTGGGCAAAATGCTCATACTTCTGTCCTTCTCGTGGGCGCCTGCCTGAAAATGGCTAATCAGCTTGTCTGGTTAGTGCCAGCCAAGGGTCTCACTTAAATATAAGCTGTACGCTGTGATTCGTTGGAACATACGACTGATGTGAAAGCGTGAACCATTAGATGAGGTGGGAAAAAACCGTAAAGGTCGTCTGCTAATGCGACTCATAATGATTTGGGCTCTACTTAGACTCTTATGGGATGCTTTTTGCAAGGCATAAACTGTAACATGGGAGTTTGTGTGGAGCTTAAGTCTTTGTGTGCCGTATAATCAAAGCCAAACCAAGGTGTCATACGACCCGTGCCGAGGGTTAACCTGGCTGAGGGCCATGGCTCAGTCGCTAACGAAGTATCCGGATACCTGACGACCACCGGATTAGCCAGCCTTGTCTGTGTATTGTGGATTTCTGCACAGTTCGACATCTTTTCTCCGATACTCGTGGGTCCACTTATGAACAAATCAAATAAACAAAAACAAAAACAACATTCAGAGTCCGGTGCTCTTAAACTACCTGCTGGAAGTACTGCCTCAGAGCTCGCTTCCAGTAGCGCTTCTGCTACAACGACAGCCAAGAACTTGGACACCAAACCTGTTCTTGGCTTCGCTGGAGAGCGCTCCACGTAACAACCCAGAACTGCACGTCGTATTGCTTCGAGCTCGCGGCATGCTAGCTTATCAACTAAAAAATACCGAGAGCGGCGTACCGCCTCCAGGCTCCTGGAGCGCTATAAGGACGTCCCCCTGGATCAGCTCTCTTAGAAAAACAAAAATTCGATCTCCTGGGCAACGAAAGTTGTACAGGAGATATCTCCTCCCGATCCCTCAAGGAAGAACTCCACGTCCAAACGACAAAGGTCGATTGAGGAATCCCATGTCGACCCAAAAAGGGTGAAGGTCAACTGCAGCATTTCCTCTCTTCCCCCAAAACCAAATAAGCCTCACAGCGTGATCAAAGCACACCTGGTCCTTGCTGTAATAGACAGAAGCGACATCGATGGCAGCATCACCCCTGACAAGTGGAGGAAAGTAGAAGTCAATCTGGCAACCAACTTCCTGCGTGTCTTGGAAAACCATCCAGGACCTCCCCCCTCCTGTCGCGACTGCGGATGGCATCAGGGCCATGTGAATCTCATCGCTTGTGCTCATCAAAGTTCTGCTGACCTTTTTAGAACTGCAGTTTCGTCGTTGGGCGAGGTGTGGAGGGGGGCGCAGCTTGAGGTCGTAAGCAGGGAAGAAATTTCTAGCAGACCGAGAACTCGCACCTGGATACCTGCGGTGCGATTCACCCTGCTAAGGAGGGAGTGCAGTCCCCCTCTGCCGACACGGTAATAAACCGACCAATACTGACGTGAAGGCAAAGTCGGAGGAATGCATTCCTTCCAAAGAGGATGGGCGATCCCCTGCCTCTGCTAACACTGCAACGATCAGTAATACACCGACCATAGCAGTGAAGGCAGTGGCGGAGGTAGAAGAGCACACTTAACATTTTTCTTCTCCCTAATTACAGCGATCGTGACATCGTGATGGCCAGTCTTGAAGTCGGACTGAAGAAAATTTGGTTGATTTCAGTCTACATGGCCTACGATCTTCCACTCCCTGTGGCTCTACTGGGGAAGACGATCTCGGATGGGGAGAGGCACAAAGCTGCACTGATCCTGGGATGTGACGCCAACGGGCATCACACAGTCTGGGGCAGCGCTGACATCAATAAAAGAGGTGAGCTACTTTTCGATTACTTAATTAGTATTAAGTTAGTCATATGTAACACTGGTTGCGAACCCACTTTTATCACAAGCAATAGACAGGATGTCCTGGATATTACACTGGTCTCTGAAAGTATTTATAATGCTGTCAAGGACTGGAAAGTATCTTATGAATACTCCTTCTCAGACCACAGATATATTCAATTTGGTATAACCTACCTCCCTCAGTTTAAACCGTCTTTAGGAATTATAGGAAGACAGAGTGGACTAAATATAGGAATAGTGTGGAATCCTCTGTAATCAGCAGCAACCCTATTCCCCTCACCAAAAACATGAACTGGATGCAATGGTGGAGGGACTAACGAAGATTCTCAACCGCGCTATGTCGCCTTCATGCCCAACAAGTAACCCTAAGGGCAAGCTTTTCTCTAAGAAAAACATGTAGGCAGCTCTTTAATCAGGCCAAGCAATCTCGCGAAGCCACTGACTGGATTTCTTACAAAGAGGCCCTCAAATCTTATAAAACCAAAATTAAGAAAGCCAAACGCAACTCGTGGAGACTCTTCTGTGGAAAGATAGAAGAGGTCTCTGACGTCTCTAGGCTCCGGAAGATTCACGCGGCGACTCTTAGCTGTTGCGAGAGAAGAGATTCCCTGTCGACCAAGAACTTGCACTTGGATCCCGATCCGTCCTATACGAATACGATCCTTCATTCTTGCAATAATCAAAACAAAAAATTCGGAGCTGCCGAAACACAAGTGGAAAGTCGCAACTCTGGATGAGCCTAGATGACAAGAGCCACTAAATGTCTAGCGACAAAACAAATTTGGCTTAAGCTGGATTTAAAAATAAAATAAAAAGGATGTCATTACTAGGTAGTCTCTAATAGGAAGGCAAGCTGTAAGGCTAGGCCTTTTTTCAAACGACTTTCATAGAAGCTATATGGTCATAGATGAAGAACAGGGGGAAACTATTCCTCACCTCCTTTGTTCCTTCCCAGCTGTCTATCGTAGAAGAAAGTTGCACTTAGGAGCCTTCCATTCAAACGACTTAAGTGATCTGACATAGACATCAAATGGTTCAACGAGTTGAGACTATAACTTTCTACAGTGATCCATTCTTCGTGGTATCACAAAGGACCTATACATATACATATGCTGGTCTAAGCTTGTTGGCGGTTCCTAGCTGGCTGCAACTTTCAACCAAATTAACCCTTTACACGCTGAGTAACTTAAACGGTATTTATCTAAATATATTTAATGAAACAAGCAGGGAGAAGTTATTTCCAATTATAAAAAAATATCCATTAAACCGTTACGTTTTGTAACCGGACTGAACAGTGGACATTAATTGAAAGTGGAATGTATGAGGGGGATTTCATTTCCAGGGACGATTGATATTCATTGCCAATGCTGACCTAATTTCATCTACATTAAAATAACAACATACAAACTTTGCGAATTACAACAAACAATAATGTTGCAATATATAAGTTTTTGCTTTAAAGTGGTTTTAGCGAAATAGAAAAGAGTGCATCTGGGTCACGAACGGACGGGAGAGGGTGAAAATACACTTTCTATGGGGCATAAGTTTGCAAAAATTAAATGTTGAAGTGGAAGTTGACTAAGTTTATGTTACTTTCAGAGTACAATGATTAAAAAACTTTCCACAAGAGATTGCAATGGAAAAATATGATGTCCTCTGGTCAAGTTCGTTCAAAAGCGCAGTTTGCTTTCTTATTGACAGAGAAATCGTGTCAAAGTTCTGCTGTTGGAGGCAAGGTCAAGAGCAGGATGCAACAACTTTGTAGAATAGTATTCAGGGTGCTTCAATTCAAACCATGATGTACCTACCTCAAATAAAAATGTCAAAGCCCAAATATAAGAGGTCCATTGAACAGAGCACCTCTTTGTAACCTGAAAGAGACAGAATAAATTGAATTACACCGATCGAAAGAGCGGCCCCAAAATATAAAGACTAGAATGGCTAACTCAATTTCGAAAACTGATTAGAACTTTCTCATGACAGTTATACTCGCGAGAAATGACGTAATGGAACAAATCTATATAATTATATACAGTTTGTCAAGGAATTGTTTTTACAAAGGAAAACAACTGGTAATTTAGACAGCTTCTTTATAAAACAAAAGAGCTTCTTTGATGTTTTACTTCATTTTTTTAATAAATTTATTTTTATTAATATATCTACTAACGAAAAGTTACAAAAAATACTACATTATGAAAGTAATAAAACATACGCAAAAATTAGCTTGTCAAGAAATTTGTAAAAACAATTTCGTGACAGACTGTATCTATAAATTAAGATTCCGACTCACTGATCAACAACGCCCAGCAGCCTAAACCCTTTACTCTAGAAAGCTGAAATTTTGCACAGAGGTTCCCTTTATGATGTGAATACAAGCACTAAGGAAGGATTTTTCGAAATTGAACCCCTAAACGGCCTAAAGGGGTAAAACGGGGGGTCAAAGTTTGTATGGGAACATTTTTATTTTTCATACGATTGACTTCAAACTCAGTTTGTGTACTCTCTATGAGAAATAAAGAAAACCAATTCCTTCGATTTTGGAAATGGGTAAAAAGGAGGGTCAACATATGGAACAATTTTTATTTTTTATTCGATCGACTTCAATCTCGGTTTGTGTATAAAAATATAAGAGAAAATTCTGAAAAGTTTTTTTAACTATTTTCGAATGAGTGTAAAATCTTTTGAAAAGTTGGCAGTTAAAGTTTCACCAAAAATCAAGTCTCAGGATACACAATTATATGAGATTGTCCATACCATACCTCCAATTGAAATGCTTGCTGTAACTCTAAGGTAAGTGATTTTTAAGTAAGGTACAATACTGCGCTTTAAATTGATAACTCAACTTTTTACATACATAAATCTGATTAGATGAAGAGAATGAGTTTTTTAAATTCCATCTCTAAAAATGTCCAAAGTGTGTTCGTCCCTGTACGTGTGGATAGGGATCATCTTGAATGAGAAAAATGTCGAAGGCTAAAAATCTCGAAAAGTTTTTTTTTTTAATCTCGAATGCAAAAACCTCGAATGCTTGTTTTTTCTTTTGTTTTTGCCCTGGATACACAAATTTAAGCAACAAATACAACCAATTACTTTGCTAAAATGTTTTTTATAATGCTTTATTTATATAAACTTCACTGCAAATCGTAAACAAATTCAGCAACCAATTCCTGTCTGAGTAAGTATATCGAAAGAAAATTCGTATGAAGCTGTCAAAAATATCAGTAAAAACGCACTTGATCGCACTGAAACGCCAAACGCCAGTGTGCCTGTGCGTTACATATTTGTCGGAACAAAGTTCCGAAAAGCTGTTCCGAAGTATACCCCGAAGCAAAAATCCTCCGATTCACTTTTTCACACTATTTTTAGATTTGGTTATTAATTCTGTGGCGCGCAAATTGTTACCATTGCTTCAAAAATGAATATTAATTCGAGATTATGCTTTCTAGATTTTTTTAATTCGAGTTTTTGTTTTTGTAATTTTTATATTCGAGATTTTTGCTTTCGAAAATTTTTCGAAATATCGTAGTAACCCGTGTGGATATCCAAAGTTGTCGATGATGATGACGCTGGAGCAGGGATGATAATGCTGAACCCAAAAAAGCTAGCAAATTGCCTGAAAAAACGAAGTAGATTTACAAAAAACGAAGCAGACATTTAGCGAAATGCTCAAAATGATAAAGTTAGGTCTTCAATGGGATAATGGATGGATAGATGGATGTGTGGTGTGACAGAAGCACATAAATGATATTCTATAGTGCATTACATGACACATTTTTTTCCTGATATTTATATTTCGTTGATATTTTCGTCGTTGTTGATATATTTAGAGCCAAATTGATCAATATTGTCTTTTTTAAATGATATTTCGAACCATAAATAAACGAAGTAGAAATAAGTTGCTACGTAGCAGATGAGCAATAATTAAAAAATGAAGTAGATCTACTACATATGAAGTAAATTATCATCTCTGCGCTGGAGATATTGGATTTTCAATATTTCCCGTGTTGGGTGTTTGAGGGATTTGAATAGCAGTAGGTGTTTGAATCTGTATAGTTTGTATGGGCTATTGATTTAGTTGTGGCCGAGTGAAGTTGTTTGAAGATGTCTGATACAAAGCAGCATTTTTTGTATGTGGCCATGCCCATATTGGTGTGAGTTTGGTTGTGTTCTCATTCGCTTAATGATGATAAGAGTTTCACTTCGAAACTCTAGCTTCTGGTCTTCTGTAAAATCACTTATAGACGGAAGGATGCTTTCAAAAGAGGATATGTCAGGATTTATTTCTGCATTAATCGGCGAGCTTGAAGGAATCGGAGCATTCATAAAATCAATCAATGAAGATTCAATGTCACGTTTACGCTTTTTTGCAGATTTCTGGTTGTAGCGAGGTGGGCATTCTGATGTCTCCCATTGTAAAGTATTGTTGTGTGGCTCTGGGTGTTCTACTGATTTGTCCACATCATCTAGTACTTCATTACTCAAACTTGATTGAGTTTCTGTTATGGCACCAGCAACTTGCAGAAATGATAACTTTCGTGCATACAAATACCGTTTTCCAGAGTTAGCAACCTGACCCGATTTTGATTTTTTTTTTCGCTTTTAGTAGGTATACGAATCTTTGAGATTTTCCACATCTGATAAATTTATTGCCTGAAATAGCAGTAGTAAAATCTAAACTTTTTGTCGTATTTTTACTTTATACTACATAATTCTTTATTTTGAAAATTTCTAACTTGATACCTATATTTAAATATTTGTATATAAGTTTTTAATTATTTTATTTAAAAAAACGAAAGTGTGTGATTCTTTATTATTAAAGTTTCACTTAAACAAGTCTCAATTTAACAAGAGTACAATTCAGTTGTATTTTCCAAGGAGTATTTTTTTGGGAATCTATAGCTAGCTCACTTTTACTTTTACATGCAAAACCAAAAGTGATTATAAAAGTTTTGCATGTAAAAGTGAGCTAGCTATAAAATAAAAAAAACTAGCCTATAAATGCTTCCACAGCCACGAACCAACTACTACTGTCCGCCCTCTACCATACGTTGTACCTTTACCAACCCTCCTTAAGTTGATGAGTTCTGCTGGCTTTCTCCCTCTTAATAATCTTTCTTCTCAAGATGGCGCTGCCAGGTTATATTTATGTTTTTGGGTTCTGGATGTGATCAAATTAATTTGCACTTGATATTATACAGAATTGGATGCACAACAATAGGAAAGATATTTAGAAGAGTTTGCAGAGCTATTTGGGAATGTTTACTAGAAGTCTCTTTTCCAGAGTTGACAGAACACGTTGCAAAGAACTTGCGGAAAGCTTTCATAAATATAGCCAGTTTCCCAATTGCCTAGGTGCTATTGACGGCAATCACGTGCGATTACGAAAAGCAAAGATTAGCGGGTCTCAATTTTACAACTATAAGAATTTTTTTTTCTATATTATTGCTTGCGGTTGTAGAAGCAAAATATAATTTTATTTACATTGACGTTGGAGCTTTTGGAAAGGAATCAGAGCGAACTGTATTCGAAAGGACTGATTTTCATGAAAAAATTAATTAAATATTCCACCGGGGCAGCCTCTCCCAGGTATACTATAAGTCCAAGTATGCCCTACTTGTTCATTGGTGATGATTGATGAAGCTATTGCACTTTCAAAAAACATAATGAGACATTTCAGCGGTAAAGTTTTGTCGGTCAAAAAACGGAAATTTAACCACAGGTTGTCTTGTGCCAGGAGGTAGTTATGTAGAGTGCGCATTTGGAATACTTTCCAATAAATTCAATGCTTGCAAACGCAGCACTAACAGCTCGCTGAGTTCTACCGATAGGTCAATATCATCTCCATATGAAAGTAGTTGAACGGACTTTTGAAAAATTATACCTCTGGCGTTTACTTGCGAGTTCCGTACGTACAATATTGTTTTAAGAACGATGTTAGCGAACTTACATAATATAAGAGCCTCACCTTGTCTGAAACCTTTTTCGACATTTCGAGATTTCTTCATCGTCATCCTGCACAAACGAACAAATCTTGGCAGGGATGGGGTATGGGTTGGGTATGGGGCTAATTCGGAAGGTTTAGTTTGTTGTTGACGCCGCAATAAATTTGTTTCATCAGGAATTTCCAATACCAAGTTATTAATGTGTCCTAATAGCCGATTTCTATGCTTTCGAGCGCAATTTATCGTTTCATCTTTAACCGTGGGAATTCCGCGGTCTCTATGGAGAACTTCATTCCTAATACCTAGTAAAAGAAGGATATTGTTTTCGTACAAAATTTCTAACTCGAGATTTTGATCAATTCCGATATTACGATGTAGGGGAACTCAAAAAGTGGGTCTCTCATTGCTGTCCGTCCGTATGTCTGTCTGTCCCATAGGTGGGAAATCTAAACGCTTAGACGGATTTGTTTCAAACTTCGTATCTAGAGTTTGTGGGCTTCCCGCTAAAAATAGTTTTTTTTTTATGCTAACCCTAATATTAGCCTTTTTTTATTATCGGCATGATTTGATCTGGATCAGATCATGAAACTAAAACAAACTGGATCATTGATTAAGTTCTGGCAAAAGTTGTTTTTCACATATAAAATCCAATACCAATTATGACAAATTTCGTACTGTCACCAGCCATCTTGCAGCCACACGGTACAATGTGACGTCACAATGCGATGATTTCTCCATTGCACTTGCTCATATTTGAGTTTGACATTTCGCTTGTTGTGTCGGGGTTGTTACCTACCATATCAATACAAATCTGCATACATTTAGCATTCAATATTTTTTAATAGGAGATGAACAGTGAGGTTTTCGTCCCGGCTGAAGCACAACCGACCAGTTATTCACTCTCAGAATGGTACTTGAGAAGGCTTGGGAGTATGTTACGCCTATTTACTCATGCTTCGTAGATTTGGAGAAAGCATACCTACGACCGAGTCCCTCGAGGTAAACTCTGGAGTGTATTACAGGAGTATGTATCAATCAATGTATCAATGTATCAATCTCTCTTCACAAACTGTAAAAGCTGTGTTCGGATAAACGGCGTTAAATCAATACCATTCACCGTGGGCGTTGGCCTTTGCCAGGGGTGCGGCTTGTCTCCTCTCCTTTTCATTACTTATATGGACTGGATGTTACAGCGCAGTCTTGGAGAAGAACGTTTAGAATTGGGAGATCTGAGGATAAGTCATCTGCTCTTCGCTGATGACTTGGTCATCCTTTGGTCCTCTCAGACTGAACTTCAACGCGCACTCGATCGGTTTGTAGCCGTTTGTGTTGAAGCTGAGATGAAGGTTAACGTGAACAAATCTGAAGTGATGGTCATCTCCAGAAGCCCTGTTCAATGCACTCTGCATGTTAGTGGAGTCCCATTGAAACAGGTGGAGAAATTTAAGTATCTCGGCCTCGGGGTCTTATTCACGAGTGATGGAAGGAGCAATGCCGCGTTTTCCTGTAGGATTGGTCAGGCTGGGTCAATTTTGGGCCAGCTTGGTCATTCTGTTATTAGGAGGACTGAACTTGGTGTCAAAGCTAAGTTATCAGTCTTTAATTCGGTGTTTGGTCCAACTCTTACCTATGGTCATGAGAATAAGATCGCGGATACAACATATAAGCTGCCGAAATGAGATTTCTTCGTTGTATTGCTGGTGTGACCCGTAGATATTGCATTAGAAAAACCAGAATACGTGAGGAACTCAATGTCGAGCAGCTACTTCTCCGGACGGTGCGGTCCATGCTTCGGTGTTTGGTCATGTTAAACACATGTCCCCGACCAGGATTTCACGACGTGCTATGGAATCCGTGCCATCGGGCAGGCGTCGTCTGGGTAGACCTAGGATGAGATGGTAAGATCAAGTCCGTAATCTCTCCTCTACCCGTATGGGGATTGCCCTTGATGATTTGGAGTCGATGGAGGAGGATTAAGAGCTATGGAGGGTAACTTGAGCAACCTACACCCGCGACCCACTTAATGGACAAGCGGACCATTTGAAAATGAATGAATGAATGAATAATTTTCTTTGAGAAACTATGTTCAAATCTAATGTTGCATCATAAAATCATAATTAATAATACTGCTAAAAGTATGTGATCATGTTTAGAATGCTTATGTTGTCTTAAATATGTATTTGGATCAAAATCGTGACAAATGTTACAACTTTGGATTCGAAAAGCTCTGTTACTAAACTGTTTACCTCAAAACTGAGCACGACGTATTTTTCAGGATATATAAACATTACCTAGCACTTACATTTTCATCTAAATCCAAAATAGCGTTTTCGAGATATGAGCAGTTTCTCAAGTACCATTTTTAGCGATTGGGGTGGAAATTGAAGGACTCATTCATGGTTCAAAAAACACTGTTTTGCAACTGTTTAGCTCAAAACTGAGCAAAAGTTATTACTATGGATTTAAGCAGCCAGTTACATTTTTATCATAATCGAAAATGGCGTTTTTGAGATATGAGCAGCTTTTTAAAGTACTATTATTAGGATTTGTGTGGATATTTGTTTTTGTTTTTATGGGAGGCGCAATACAGGAATACCCCTGGGCCAGTACCTAAAGGACCTTTCACATGAGAGCGACCAACTATCTACGAACGAACGAACATTCGCAAGTTTTGACAGACCGTTCACATGAGAACTTTTCTAGGCCGCGGCAGCTCGCGAATTTCAGCCATCAGAAAACAAGTTTATAAACAGTTTAAATAACGAAATTTCGTTTTCCACAATTTTTTCCGCGAACGAAATTGAGAAAATCGAGGTGCAAGTTCACTTCCTGACAGGGGAAAACAGAAATGTCTTCCTAAGTGGATATATACGGAGAATTGACTGTCAGAATTCAAAACTATTCAAACAATCACTTAAAGGAGTCTGATGATGAATTAGTGGTGTAGTTCGAAATAGCTATCATTCCTACCAAAGTGACTGTGTCTACGAGTTGTTGTTAATGTAATTCTCTCAAACAATAATTCAGAGACTGAAATTCGACATAATTTCCCAACAGAAATTGTCAGGGTCAATCCCAAACAAGCGAGAATCGTTGTTACTCCTCGCTTCCCCACTCAGAAAACACCCTTTGCCGCGAATTGTCAAAGTTCGCAATCCCCATCAATAAGCCGAGTTCCACAAACTAGCGACAAACTAACGTATTTCTTCGAATTTAACCTCAAATTAGAAATGCGGCCCGTTCTTTTTAAAATCAAATCGAAACTTGCTTAATTTTAAGGATTTCATTCGGCAAATTCACCGATTCTTTTTAAAATCGAATCAAAACTCGCTAAATTTTAAGGATTTCAGTCGGCATATTCACCGATGCCGACCGTCCTTAATTGAATCGAAACTAGCTATATTTTAAGGACTCCATTTGAATATGCCGACTTGTAGTTGTAGGTGTACATTTACAAGTTTAAAACGTATACCTAATGAAAATCCAAACCGAAGACCTAATTTTTGAAAATTGCTGGTTGATTTGCCGACTCTTGAACAGATTAATGAAAATCCGAACTCACTTCTTCTATTTTAACATTTTGTTCAGACCTAATTTTTGAAAAATCCTCGTTGATTTGCCGACTCTTGAAAAGGTTTGGGGGGTGCGGCTCTTTACGCCGCTGTATGGGAAGTACCATTAATAGCCATTTTTTATTATCAGCTATGATCCATATAGATCATCGATTTACATGCACTTACAACAACAACATGTGATCTTGCTTTTCATCGAAATATGATCTGAAAATTAATTCAACTATTTCTCGTTATTGTTTCGTGGCGTTGTTTATTTGATTCACGGTTGTAAGATATTGTCCCAAAGTCTGACAATTTCATTGTCAGATGGATGTCTTACAATGGTCTGACAATGACTTTTATGACAACGTTGTCAGGTTGAAAATTTGGTGTTCACACGGTCGGAAGATATTTGAATATGAAAAATTGGTCGATCTGTTGTCAGACATTGTCAGATAAATTCAAAGTCTTGTGGGTTGTTTTTTGTAGTACGGATAATGGAACAAAATATTGTACCTGCGAGATTTTAACTGCCTACGTGTTAGAAGACTGCGAGGACGATGAAGTAATACAAAAACGACGTAATATTTTGTAGAAGGATTGGGTGGCCCGTTGTCAGAAGGAAGGATTTTACTTTGGGTAATTTATACTCTGCGCATCGAACAACCCCATTCACTCTGTACTTTCTTCCTGTACAATTTTTTTCGACTTTTGCAATTCCAATTAGAATTTAAATTCTAATTTCCAAAGTTGTTCATATCAATATCTTCTGTATTATTTTCCATCGTTTAAAAGCTAACTTCGATTTCGCACGTAAACCACTGGTTATATTGGCTGACAATGAAGAAATTGTAAGGTATTGTCAGCTTCCATAAACAACGACATCTGATAATATCTTACAATGTCCTAATTGTCTGACAATGAAAAAAATTGTGTGTTCAGACTTGTTCAGACAATCGTCGGCAACCTGACAATTTCATTGTCAGATGAATGCCTTACAATTGGCTGACAATGACATTTCTGAAAATATTGTAAGACAAAATTGTAAGTTTAGACGGTTGTAAGACATTTGGGACACATTTTGCACTGACAGATCTGACAATATTGTAAGATCTGACATTATTGTAAGATCTGACAATCGTGTGTACTTAGCTACCCAAATCCCGATGTATTCACACCCGGCATATTTTTGCAAAACCCAAAACTTCTGTTGCCTCCTTCAAGTGTCAGTTCGGGGTGAAATTTGAAAGTAATAAAGTGTTGTAGTTAATACGTATGTTTATGTAGTAGTATTACGTTTTTAATTAACAAGGCTTCAGTTACTAAACCTGAGTACCTACATCTTGAGTGGGTATGATTTAAACGTTAAATTTGTTGAAATGACTCTGAGATTCTGGAGATTCGTAATACAAAGGCGTTTTTGTGAGCGTGAACTGTCAGAAAAAAATGTCGTGTTTCTTTTTTAGCTCAGAGAATGTTCAGAGCACGCTCAGAGCGCGCTCTACGAGCTCAGAATAATTTGACTGAGCACGCTGAGTAAAAAGGTGATTAGGTACAGTCACATTTGACAGAAAAAAATCTAGAATAAACAAAAGAGTGGAAATGGCAGACGAGGCTTGAGGTTCTGGTATAGAAGGTAAACCAAATTAATTAATATCAATTTATAAATATTCAATTTATGCATATACTTGATTAAGGAAAATTTCGAATGCCTGGAAAATAGACTTAAAAAGACGGCTTATGTCGAAATTGCAAAAGCAATAAACACTTCGTTCGGCGTAAATTTATCTTACGAGCAGGTTGACTCCAAATGGAAGGGGCTGAAAAAAAAAAATTAAAGAGGACAATAAAACAACGTGCCAGTCAAGAAAAGTATGGGAGTACTATGAGATAATGGACGATATCCTCTTCAAAGCCCCAGAAGTTAATCCTCCAGCCGTCCTATCAACTGAGGATGTAGCCGTTGTCCAGTCTGATTCACCAATCGTTGTCGAATCTGACAATGAATTGGACAACTCAGGCCCAACATTTTCCACCAACTTCCGGAAGAGAAGGCGCATGCAAAGCCGGGACGATCCAGCTGAAAGGCGACACAGGTGGATAAAATGTGAACCAGAATAATTGTGATCTCGCCGACCTTTTTTTTATTTAGTTTGAATCGTTCTTGTTTTTATTCTTTTTAATTTTTTTTAATTAGTTTGAATCGTTCTTGTTTTTATTCTTTTTAATTTTTTGTAATTATGTAGTTGGAATCGTTCTTGCTTTTTTTTTTTCTTTTTAATTTTTTTAAATAGTTTGAATTGTTCTTTTTTTTTCTAATTCATTGTTCTATTTAGTTTAGTATACGTGTAAATATTCTGTATATAATGTTACTGAAATGAAGACTGATAGCAGGTATATTATTAAAAGTGAAGTCATATTTTAGAGTGAAATAAATTTTATTTTTAAAACAAAGAATTCGTTAAGCTATCTCTTTTTGTATGTATCGCGATAATCCTCAACCAACTCGTCCTCTACTATAATAAATTTATCATCCATATCATCGCTTTGTAAACATATATTATTGCATAATGTATTTTACAATTGAAGTTGGTTTTAGGGAATTAATGTGGAACAGTCTTCGAAATCTGCCTTTGAGCAGACCAAATGCATGCTCGATTGTCACTCTGCATTTCGAATGAATCCTGTTGAAAATTTTCTGCTCATCCCTAAAATGACCATTATCCTTGTACGGGGTTACTAACCACTGTTTTAGTGGATAGGCTGAATCTGCCAATAAATGCTGGTTTTCACTGATATTAAAGTCGCCTAAAATTATTAAAGTTGGAATTTTGTAATGATCTATTGTTACTGTAAATAAGTTAAATATAACCTGAAGTGGTTTTATTTATTAATCCAGATCTTCTTAATAGTAGTGCATCATAGATAGAGCCTACTTCGCTGAGCTCTGAACTAAAAAAGAAAAACGCCTAAAGAGAAAGTTTCGTGCGACACAGTCGTGCACAATTTGTATACCCTCCACAGGAAGGTATATTCACTTTGTCATTACATTTGTAACGCCAAGAAGGATTCACCGGAGACCCTATAAAGTATATATATTCTGAATCAGGATTACATTCTGAATCGATTTAGCCATGTCCGTCTGTCTGTCTGTCTGTTGAAAACACGATAGCGTCCAAACGAATTGACGTAGGTCTATGAAATTTTGTGGGAGGACTTCTTTTTACCGTCGTCAGGTTGGTATTGAAAATGGGCTACTCAAGTAGTTCTGGTACCTCCCATACAAAACCACTCTTAGACCCATGTGTCTTTCTATCTATTGAAATCACGATAGAGTCCAAGCGAATCGACTAAGGCGACTGAAATTTTGTGAGAGATTTTAATTTTACGGTTGTCAGGTTTGTAATGAAAATGGTCCATGTCGGTAAAGTAGTTCCGTTACTTTCCATACAAAGTCAAAATTCGACCAATTTATCTCTCTAGCTGTTGGAAACACCATAGCGTCCAAACGAACCGACTTAAATGAATACAATTTTGTGGGAGGACTTCTTTTTACCGTTGTCAGGTTGGTATTAAAAATTGTCTATGTCGGTCAAGTAGTTCTCGTACCTCCCATACAAAAACAATATTAGACACAGGCGTGTACCTGTACCAGTACATACAGTGGAGGGTATCAAAGCATTAAAATTTAGCGCAACAAGGTCTGCTCTCTTTCCTTCTCTTTCCTACCCATAGTCCCTCTTTTTACTTGGGTTGAGCATCCTGGGAAGTGGACGGGCATCCTAGGCTCCCATCAGCCTCCGGACCACCTCCTTGGAGCCTTGAGGGTGCTACCAAACAGGTCTTCGGTGTGTCACTCGCACAAATAAAGTGACGCAAAAAGCCAAAGTCGATGGGTGGAGGGACGACGATCCCTTTTCGCAAATCACCCCGCCGCTGGAGCAACGGAGGAGCAGCAGGGGAGTGTGGGCGGACGGCCAAGCTATAACACACCCTCACAAAATCAACCCGCACGAAAGAGTGCGTGATAATAGCCACATAAACACGAATCACCCGCACGGAAGAGCACGTGAGAAACATATAACACTAGGGACGAGCACAACGAAAACACAACCACAAAACACTATCGTCGAAGATCGCAGCATTAGCAAAGGGGTGCAAAACTAAGGGCGCAAGACCCAAACAACACAATACCGCAACAACACGAATGAAAAGGACGACACAAGACACAAAACCACGAACCACAATTGCACCGAAATCGCTAAAAATGCTGCGATCATTTTACATGGCCGAGAGCCCAACCTAAACGAATCAAATTTATAAGGAATGGCCTGATATCAGCCGGTCTCATCCCCCAAATCTGCGCGAGAGTCCACCGAGGTAGTTAAAGTATTCGCGGAAAAGAAAAATGTAAACAAACAATACCTTGTGGGTTCCTTGTCCTTTATATGGGGGTTGTTGGGTAATTTCCCACGGAGAGGGTTAGATCCGGGTGGGGAATAGCGTCCACCTTCATCCTTTTTTTCTTTTTATTTAATAAGATTATCTGTTTTTAGATTTAATTTTACTTATTCGTGGTGAAAAATGCCGGTTGCAAATTTCCTTCACGAGCTATTTACTTTTATTTATCTTTGGCCAAATGCCAAAGACGATATATAAAAAGAAGCGAGACTCGAAAACCGAGTCCACTAAGTACATAGACCATTTGTTCGAAGTCGGCTGGCTAATCCCAAATATACTGGAAGGATCCCCTACAAGGCGAATTCCAGTATATAGGGAAGAGTGACTGGAAATTTTGAGAGGCCTAGCGGGTTACGGCAGCGCATTGGTGTCGCATATAACGACCGTTTAGCCCGCTAGAGGATATGAATGTGGTGGTTAATGGTCGTGGGAGGCATTGCTGAATGCCAAGCTGAGTCCCACCGTTGGGGCCTAACACCAGCGAATGTATGAGAGTGTGTGTATGAGGAAGTCAAGCGACTTCGAACAAAAGGAAAATCTTGGAAAGGCAATTCTTGGCTGACCAGCTTTTGTGATAGTTGATTTGAGAAGTTTTTTTGATTTTTTTTGTTGCGAAACAGCAATTTCGAGAATTATGACGAAAAGTAGTTCGTGGAGAAAAATTAGTAGAGTAGATTGTAGAAAAGTGTGAAGTTTTCTTATCACGAAGGAAGAAAGGATTAAGGAGGACAAAGTGTCAGAAGGACACTCGTCACAAACAAGAAAAAAAACAGGAATCGAGGGCTGTCAGAAGGACAGCACAGAAAAGGGACAAGGAATCCAACAGGTGTTGGGCTTAAAAGATAAGTAGAGTGCATTTATAATTTCGTTTGTGTAGGGCTTTTGTAATTTCGACCTCGGTAGGCTTTTGTTCCGATAAAATCCCGGTGAAAGCGGGACACGCGACCCATTAATTTCATAATTTTCACACTCGAGGCAGTGCGATAGCGGGCCATTTTAACGGTCCAACCGCCATCATCAAAAAAAATTTTGTGTTGCCAAAATTTGGCTAATTCTTTGCTTTGGGTTTCATAACCCCCTCCCCCCAATAAAAGACCGTGCTCCAACGGAGCTTTATAACGAGGTAAAAATCGTTGTTTCATTTTTACAATTTCAGATACCTACGTCATCGGTGGTAATCTTTTTCATTGGCAAAATACTTCGGTTTCTACTTTGGATTCAGAAGGTTTCGTAATTTACCACAAAATTACGTGGCGCCCATTTAGTTAACCCAACATAATTGAATTAATTGCCGGATAATAATATCATTACCTATAACTTGTCATTTGGATCAAGTGATCAACATAATTTCGAACCCGACCCACCCGCTGAGCAAAGCTGAACACAGCACACCTTCCAGTGGCTGTTGTTGCATATTGTTCGCGATCTTCGGATAATAATCTGTGGCAAGTGACATTTCGTCATTGCGAAATTTTTCTCTCGGGCAGTGGCGACTGCAATTTTGGTTTTCTTTTTGTTTCGCCAATTAAAATTTAATGAAGTAGTTTGATCGCGGAATTAATATTGCAACATTTGGCGCCCAACGTGGGACATTTTTAAAATTATTTTTCTGTGCGATTGCGAATTGAAAATTCCAACCCCAACTACAGTTCGAGTTGGGACTTGTTGAAAGTTTTGTGTGTTTAGGGAAGTGTCGTTTTTTTTGCAAAGTTCTTTTTACTTTCGGTTATTTCTTTTAGGTTCGTTGAGAAAGATTGTTGGTGAAAAGTGGAAATCGGAGTCGAAATAAAAGCAGTTGGAATTTGGGAAATTTTATGCAGTGAGAAAGTGTATGCAGATAAAGCTTCCGCAAAAACAACAACAACCAGGAAAACACATAGGAACACAGTAAGATTTCCCATAGTGGAAATACACAAGTAGGTGGTTTAATTTTCTGTTGTTTACTTTGGCTTAAACCTATTTCTTGCCAATAAATAATATACGTATTATATTATATATATACCTACTGAACACAGTGCATACATATTTGCTATTAATATTTCTTTTTTACATACATATATTTACCGATATTCCAATATTCAATTGCGTTATCTGTTTTTATATACCTGGATTATATACACACCACGTTATATAGGGTTACCATCGTTCTCTTTTTGTGTTTTCAATTAATTTTTGATTTGGGTTTTATATTTTGATTTTTTTTGCGTACATTCATTTTTATTGCTTTTCGTTTTATTTTATTGTTGAATATTAGCGGTATTGCCAACATACAATAATTTTTTTCTAATTTTGCTTGGTTCTGGATAAAAATCGCGTTGTTTCCTTTTATTGTTTTTTTTTTTTTTTTTTTGATTTACTGGGGACATTTTATTTTACTTTCTCGATCGAATTTTGAATTTGTTTCCTTACGTCTGTTGCGAACCAAATCATCTTGTTACTTTTCTTTTTAATTTATTTGCGGTAATCTACAATAATGGAAATAAACAGGTTAGCTAGGGACGAACTAGTTTATGAGATGGAGTGCAGAGGGTTGTCAGTTGGTGACGTTGACCCAATGCGCAAGTCTCTGAGGGCAGCTAGGGCAATGGAACGACGTGGGACGTGGTTCGATCGTCCAAGCGGACACGTACCCGTTCAGTTTCGATCAAGATAGGGAGGCAGTGGAAAAAAAGATCATGGAGATCAAAGCGCTCGTAGCGAGCCGCCCTGAAAGGGGATCTTCAGAGTATCTACAAGAAAATTTTAACAAAGGTGGATTGGGCCACTAGTAGGATAGGGAGGTCTCGGGCTATTACAGAAGACGAGACGGAGTTAAAGAAAGAATTAAAAACAGAATTAGTAAATATCCTCGGCGAATTAGAGGATAGTGACGACGACGAAAGTGATAGCGATGATGGGGGCATCACTAGCGACAAACAGGTCGTACAACAACTACATGTAAAACAGCAACAGCTGTCACAACAACAACAACAGCGTTCAGAACAGCAAGAACGCAGTGTTCTACCACAAGTAGAAAGAACACAATCACAACCATCGACATCAGCAGCTGCATGGGGTCCTAACCCTGAGGCATTGGCCGACGAACGGGTTTATATCCGCTCGGAGAGACCCGAAAACCTCTCCAAGTGGAATATTTTGTTTACAGGAGAACGTTGCGGGGCTTCAGTGAACTCTTTCCTGGAGCGAGTTGAGGAGCTTAGGGAAGCTAGGGGGATTAGCGAATCCCAATTGTTTAGGTCTTCGGTTGATTTATTTACTGGGAAGGCACTTCTGTGGTTTAGGGCGATTAGGCGTACCATATCTTCATGGCCATTTTACCAGACGCAGCTTGGTGGCAGAGCCCAAATGCGTCAACGATTTAGTAGCGTTGGGAAGAAAATTGGAGACGGTGAGAGCAAATGTGGAAACATCCCGCCAATGTCCCGCTTTTTCGACATTTTCATTTTTATTTTCATATACATAAAGGGTCCGCCAAATAACTTTTTTTTTTTTGAAAATGCTATAAAAAAAACTACTGAATATTTTCTCAAATTTCTTTTTTTATTTGAAAGTACAATCCTTCCGGTTAATAATGGAAAATAATTTCATTCAAATGGCTGCCTCGGCTGGCCATGCAGTAGCCTACACGATCGGTCCAATTTTTAAGCACATTATCAATTGTGTGCAGCTGTATTTCACCAATGGCTTCACGAATATTGTCCTTTAAAGCGTCAATTGTCTCTGGCATGTCGGCGTAACACTTATCTTTTACGGCACCCCACAAATAATAGTCCAACGGTGTCAAATCGCAGCTCCGCGGTGACCAAACGACATCAGCTCTGCGGCTGATAATGTGATCTTCAAAAACAGGGAGCAAAACATCGAGTGTAGCTTCGGCTGTGTGGCACGTAGCGCCGTCCTGTTGAAACCAAATGTTGCCAATATCCTCCTCTTCAATTTTTGTGAACTAAAATTCGTTCAACATGGCCCGATAACGATCGCCATTGACTGTAACGGCCACTCCTTGCTCATTTTCGAAGAAAAATGGCCCAATTATGCCTCTGGACCAAAATCCCCACCAAACAGTGACTCGTTTTGGGTATATCGGCTTTTCAATGTATGTATGCGTGCGGGTTTTCTGTGCCCCAAATGCGACAATTTTGCTTGTTTACATACCCGCCAAGATCAAAATGAGCTTCATCTGAAAAGATGATTTTTTTGGCAAAATCGGCATCTTCTCTAAGTCGATCGCAGGCCCACTTAGCGAAGCGAAAACGCATTGGATGGTCAGTTGGCTTCAACTCCTGAACCAATTGGACTTTGTATGGCGTCATACCAAGGTCTTTATGCAAAATTCGTCTCAATGATGTCTCCGAAATGTTCAATTGTTGAGAACGACGGTGAATTGATGTTGATGGCGCTTCACGAACACTTTCTGCCACAGCAGCAATTTTCTCGGGTGTACGCACTGTTTTTGGCTTTTCACGCTTTGGTTTATCGATGAGGATGCCTTTCATTCACTTTCTGTTTCTTTCACTTTTTTCACAAGATAACGAACATACGGAGCTGACGGTGCTTCTCTTCTTCCAAAATCCGTACGCAATTTTCGCACACATTCTGCAACATTACCATGATTTTCAAAGTAATGTCGCAATATTTCCCAGCGTTGTTCAAGCGTATACACACCCATATTCATTCAGCGGAAGGATAAAACTAATTATCTGTCAAATCAGACATGAGCTAAGTGTTACCATTCGCGAAATAGTTGAAGAAAAAAACGTTAGATGGCGGACCCTTTAGTTGTTTATTTAATTTTTTATATTTTGTTAACGTATATTTTTATTCTGAGTTGACTACACTGGTCGGCATAAGTATTTTGACAAAACTAAAGTTAATTCTGCTCATAATTTGAAACTTACTTCATGTAAATTTTGGCACCAATGGAAAGGTCATTTAAATTCCGTTGGAATGATACACAACTTTCCTTAAACCATTAAGTACCTATTGAAAATTTAGAACTTTTGTAAAAGTCTACTTTTTTGACTTTTTTCCTCGGTCCCAAAGAAAAAATGTTTTGATGCAAAAAGTTTCTTCAAACAATTCTGCAAATGCTGTAAACGTTATTGCAGATATTGTATCTTGGAGAAATTTAATATTAAATATATTGACCTGGATTTGCTTATATTTTCTTAATAACATAGATGATACTTCGTATGTTAACAAATGGGCTAGGTTCTTAGAAAAAAATGATTCTCCAAATTTACAAAAAATATTTGAATTTGTATTCTCTCTGCCAGTTTCAAACGCCATGTGTGAACGGGTATTCAGTTTGATGACTACAGCATGGCGCAAAGAACGAAACAATCTGAGCATATCGACTTTGGAAGCCGAGCTGATAATAAGAATGAACTATGATTATTTGTAAAGATTTTTGTAATTTTTTAAAAGAAGATCCAATTGGCAAATCCATTGTATCAAAAACAATAAAGAGCTCTGAAAAATATGCTTAACTGTTTATTTTCTATTTTGTTGCGTATTATCTATTATGTTTTTTTTTATTAACTTTGTTACTTGAATTGCATTACGTTTTATTGTTTTTTTTTAATAGTTTTATTATATATTACATATTACATATGTACCTTAAAAGTTACATTGCTGATTGAGTAACATACAAATAAACTGTTTTTACAAAGAATTAATACAAATTTAGTTATTTTGTCTTTAATTTACAAATATTTTTAAAATGTCCCGCCATGTCCCGCTTTTTGAGAAAATTGTCCCGCGTTTTCACATTTCTTTTATGGCAACCCTAGTTGCATTAGCAGATGGAGCAGGGATAGATGTTTTAGGGGTGGTGTCTTTACCAATTGTTGTGGAAGAGAAGTCAGTGTTCTTAGAGTGTTTGGTTATACCAGCTCTACCACACGTGATGATCCTCGGTGCAGATTTTTGGGCACTGACGGGCGTGGTCCCGGATTTGAGATCGGGCGTGTGGAGTTTCTCGGGTCAGCTGATGGTTGGCTCGATTTCAGCGATTAGGGAGAAGTCCGAGTTGGACGTGGCCGAAGTACGGCAACTCGAAATTTTGGTAGACAAAATTTTCGAAGTTATGCCAGAAGGCTTAGGGTGCACACAATTGGTAGAGCATAGGATTAGGACGTCGGCAGAACCAATCAAACAAAGATATTACCCGGTCTCACCGGCAATGCAGGGACATATTGATAAGGAGCTAAAGGAGATGCTGGATGCGGGAGTTATTGAGAAATCAAACGGTCCGTGGGCATCCCCAATAGTCCTTAGTAGAAAAAAAGATGGTTCGTTTAGGTTCTGTGTCGACTATAGGAAGTTAAATAAAGTTACAGATAGGGATGCTTATCCACTTCCATATATTTCAACGACCCTAGATAAACTTAGAGACGCTAAATTTTTAACATCATTAGATATAAAGTCGGCCTATTGGCAGATCCCAATGGAGGAGGGCGATGTGATAAACAATGTTTTTCGATTTGTTTTCCGGCGCAAGAACAACCAACGAAGACGGCTTGCCAACAAGCTGACCGTGCGAAAACAGGGAAATTCGAGATTAATCCCACAGACTTCCAACGATTGGCCTTGCGATTTATTGATTGTCATCGCAAAAGCCAATCGAACGGGGAATTGAATCCGCTTGAATTAGAATGGACGATCAGTTGGAATAATCGGAATTCGTGTGATAAGGACTTCCTCTCCTTTGAATTTACCCTTGATGATCGTCGCTTGAATCGCATTGTTCATCAGATTCTTGACGGACAACGGCGTACCGTTGTACAATTTCGGATGATTCAGATTCCGCAACATGATTATGATCGATGCCACCTTCATCTGTAAATTATGCGGTGGAGTTCCTGACACATCAAGCGAGTTCAAAAATTCCGTCGGATAGTTGGTGGATTCATTCTTGTCGGTCACGATGTCAACGGATTTGTACGAATGCAGTTCTCCAGCGATTTGACTTTGAATAATGAAATTCGACGTCGTTATTCTTCGCTGCTTATTGCCCGTTCACTATTCCAATCGAGATTTTTATAATTTTGTGCAATGGCTCTGCAATGATACTTTGGTAATGAGTTCCTCCTTCGACGATGTGAACTCGCAAAAATTGACCGGGAACGATATCAATCCACTCGAATCATCAACGGGAATTTGGCCATTGCCAAGCGCCAGCAGGTTAACTTCTCCACCCAAAATGTACGCAAAACGTCTTTTACCACAATGAATTTTAGGATTATCCGAAATTTTCCAAGCAAAATCATCAAATCATGCGATAAAATGCAAAATTTCTTCGAAAAAAAAAATTCAAATGCTTCGCGTTATCCGGAATTTTCCGAGTTTTCCACTAAGATTTCCCTATTTTTCCATTCGAAAATCCATTCCGGAACAATTGCACACAAAATTCCATATAAAAAACTCATTTTCGATTTTTCCAATTTCTCGACTTTTCCGGAGAGTTTTCCCAAAATTTTCTTTCGGAAGAACCTTTTCCTGGCAATTACGAACAACTGGAAAAAAAAGTTGAGCTTAATCGGCCCAGCTGTTCTCAATTTTCGATTTTTCCAATTTCCCGACTTTTCCGGAGGGTTTTCCCTAAATGTTCCTTCGGAAGAACCTTCTCCTAGCAATTACGAACAACTGAAAAGAAAGTTGAGCCAAACCGACCCAGCCGTTCTCAATTGATGAATTACTACATTTTTGCCACCATTTTTATATAATTTGAGTCGACGTATTTTGGCTTTTTTGGACTGCATTCACATTTTGGTACAGCTCATAGAGTTTGCGGTTGCATCTTCGCCTCCATTCGCCCTTCTTGCAAACAGGACCAAAAATCAACTGAAGTATTTTTCTTTCTAAGGAGCCCAGTA
Source organism: Cheilosia scutellata (assembly GCA_955612985.1). Taxonomy (NCBI): domain Eukaryota; kingdom Metazoa; phylum Arthropoda; class Insecta; order Diptera; family Syrphidae; genus Cheilosia; species Cheilosia scutellata. The sequence continues at coordinate 89,556,621 of OY015312.1, forward strand.
TCAGTTATTCAGTTCTCCCTTCTTGCTTATCGTCTACCACTCGGCACCATAACGCAGAACTGGCAGGATAATTGTTTACTATCATACATTTCGTCCTTCGAGTTTGGAGTTTTTAACCCAATTGTTTTGCCAAACCGATCTCCACTAGGGTGTCATTCGTGGAGTTCATGTTTACTCCGAGGTAGGTGAACACCTTAACCACAGCAAAATTGTTGCTATCAAAAGTGACGTTTTGTCCTTGGTAGTGGACCCTGAAGAAGTTAAATTCCCTGAAGAAGTTAAAAAAAAAACCAACGAAAAGAAGAATGAAATAGTAGTTTCTTTTTTGATTTGGAAACCATTCAGTACCTAAGCTTGTAAATCAAACAATGGTAAAATACGGTCACCTCTCACACAGAAAACTTACGGAAATGTTTGAAAACATTTTTATATTATTTTTGTAAACTTTAAAATTTAGGGAACCGTTCCCATGAAATACCTAAACATGAAAATAACATAATACAATTTTGTAAGTTTAATGGTTATGAATGACGGTTATGGCAATGACAAGTGACCACAGTTGCTAATTCAGCTAATTATGTAATATATACTATACATATTATACTTGAATATAGGCACATATTTATGAAAGAAATTTTTAATTATGTTACTTCGTTTAAAATAATTGCTACCGGGAGAGTAATTTGTTAGGGGAATTTTCGCTGTCAACGATATTTGATATTATCTGGAAGTAACATGCCCAACTTTTATTATTACTCCCAGTGGTATCCTAATATCCTCATTAAAGTTAAAGTAAACTTCTAAAACAGAGATCAAATGTATAGAATAAATAACGAAGTCAGCTTTTTCATACATATCACATTTCCCGGAAATATCTACATACTATATACACAAAAGTGTTCTTGGGACGAGATGTAGTAGTAGTAGGTACCTCATGCAGATGTGCTCATGAAGTGAAACATCCATGATAAGTTATAAGGGGTACAGCGTTAAATCGCTTTAGCTTAGCGGAATTATTTTAGTGTGTCCCTAAAGTCATGAACGACGTACAGTACACTGCAACTGTCGCGCCTTAAAATTCGTATGATTCAATGGAATTTTCAAATGAAACGGGAAGGTGTATGATATTAAAGGATTCATTTGCCTGCTTCACTCAAGTGCTGGTGATTGCTAAAACTCGTTTGGCATACAAATTCACGGCTAAGTGCTGAGACAAATTTCGCAGACCATAAAATGCATTAATGCTTTTGAATAATTCACAAGAAGGAGATGTGAAAAGCGTCGTTGACGGTGGTGGGTTATCACTAGTGGTTACTGTTTACCTAAGAGCAAAGAAGAATAAAACAAAGATAAAGTTTGGTCATTTTTGAGATGAAGCTGGATAAGCAACCATAACGTGGGATGTGAAAATGACCGTGAGAAAAGTTAAAATATTACTTTATTATATTTATTACGTTTGTGCCTTAAAATATATAAGGAGAGAATTTTGCTTAAGAAAAAGATGAAAATTCCACGAAATTCTGTATGAAGTTAAAAATTTGTTAGACACTATTTAATCTTAGAGGTTAGGCTGATTCTTATCAAATTCTTCAATTAGCTCTATTCACTAAATACCTATTGCAATCGCACTACGAATTATTAAATAATTTCATCCCAAAGACCTTCATCAGACACACAAGGTCTATGCTAATAGGCAAATAGATTATACCGGTGAACAACCACACATTAAAATATCTCAAGATGTACATATAAATACATGTACAACCCAATCCCATTAAATAATTTGACTAATAAATGTGTGTAGTTCCTTTTCATAAAATGATCATTAGGTCCACCGTAGGGAGTGTGAATAGTTTCTATTCTGTGTTTAAGGAACAATAATAACATTAAGATCTTGGACAACGGATGGACGACATACCGCTTGCTTGTTTTAAGCAAGTAATAAATATTCTCAAAAGTGTCTTTCTTCAAACTAAAGGACATCCCACCCCATCCATAAATCAATTCCTTATGGATAGGGTGGGGATTAATTAAGCCTTACTCCTAAAAGGAAATTCTCGATCTAAATAAGGAAAGTATTAGAAAGCTGTTGGGCTTTCTCACAGGCCATTGTGGCTTGAGATTTTAACAAAATGAATTTGTGCCCGGAGACAGAATGCAGGTTCTGTCTTAAGGATGAAGAATCCTCCGAGCACATTCTCTGTCCGATAAGGATATGTTGGCCTTTACTAGGGAGGACAACGATCTCTAAGGTTAACCCACTATCCCTCTATGATACAAAAGATCTTTATATGTAGATATGTATGAAGGAGTGTCAGCCAAACTCATGGTGTCGGACCAGCGAATTATTTAGCGATTCATGTGTTTTTGATGGTATTTTGTATCTGTTTACGTCAAAAGTGTCAAAGAAATGACAATTGCCGACTTTTTGCAAAAAATATACCTAATATCTTCCGATTGGATTGGATGACTTTTGCGCGTTAATTAAAATTAACAAAGTAAAAAACATAAAAAACTGAAAACAAAATAATTTCTGGGTGTCCAATAAAAAAAAATCATTTCGGAAAATCCCTCGAAAACATTGATAAACAAAAAAATACATATACACAAGAGCTCACACAAGACGCCGCAGGAGCACCCCGCCACATGGAAACATAAATTTACGTTTAGATAAAAAAAAAACATTTATACATTTATTTGAAAATTTATATATCTGAATTCTGAATTCTTGTTTGAAACAAGTGTGCCAAAGTAATTCGAACATTGATTTAAAAATTCAAGCTGCATTAAGTGTCTTACTTTACTATAATCATTATAATCATTATAATATTGAATTATAAAAAAAATACAATAATTGTTAACAATAAAGTTACTTTCATATGAATTTTGTTTCTCCAGTAGATTTTGATTTGAATTTTGAAGTATTCATAATCAATTTTCTACCTCAGTATTAACAATATCCATGCAGCTATCGCGTTACCCCGACCACCGTGCACGCTGGTCATCACCACCGACATCGTTCATCACAGCGCAGAAAGGCACCAACGAAGGGTAGAAAGAAGGGTATGACGTATGAGTTTCTTGTTGTCTTTGTTCCAAAATAACTTTTTTTTGTATATGAATAGTTTTGTACTAAAATTCTTATATGTAATGATAAATAAAATCATAATTAGTTTTGTGAATATTAAATTATAAATCAAACATGAGTTTGTAATTGATTAATTTGAGTGAGTGGCGAGAGGGGCTGATGTGCGCAGGGATGGGACTGTAGAGGGAAGGCATTTCTTTGTTTGGTTTTTTAATTCTGTCGCGCGACAGAGTGAGTTACGTATGGGGGGCTATGCTGCCCCCCTGCAACCTCACTGCTTGGGTTTACTGTCAGATTTGCGGTATATGGGCGAAATTGGGTATATGCAAAGTTTATATTATGTTGTTTGCTTAATTTTACTGCCAAAACTATGCGTTTAAAAAACGGATAAATTCTAAACTGTGGAACAGGGGATTTTAACGAGGGATTTAATAAGTATGTATTTATGGGAGATTTTGGCATAGCGCATAGGGGATTTCGTCCCGAGATTATGAGAGATTATGTCCAATTAGGGAAAAGGAGATAACGTAGGGATCCCGAACAGTGCTGTCGAACGTACTGCAAAAGCAGTACTTGTATTGCTTTTGCTCGGTGCGTTCTACCGTACTGCACACTTTTGTTTTGTACTGCAATTTTCTTTTTATATTGCCCTTATGTATTGCCTTTTCTAAAAAGCCTTAAGCAAGACGGAAAAAGGACAAATCAGAGCTTAAAGTACCGGACGCTAGCCTATTTATTGCCAAATTGGCTAAGAAAAGGCGACTTTTATTAAAAAAGGCGTCAAATTTTAACGACTCTTTTCCAAAAATCAGGAAAAAATATGGTATCAAAGCAAGTTTCACAACTATGCGTCGTATTATTTCGAATGCCAAGGATATAAAAAGAACAAAAAAAGTCACCCCTTAACCCGGTTCGAAAAGCGCAACGCCTCCGTTTTTGTCGCGCACATGTGGTCTTGACTTCGTAGTGGCACCTTCTTCTCCGAGGAAAACAAATTAATTTGGCAGGCCCCGATGGCTATATCTACTACATATTTCTATAACTTCCGCAAAGAAACTCATCATTTTTGGATTTGAATTAAGACCCGTGGGCTTTATTACACTATTGAGTGCAATAAAGCCCACAAGCAATTTTTGCAAATTTTGAAGAGACTACATGGCATTAATGCAACATCGTTATTTATAACGCTGTAAGCAAGAAAGAGTATGAAAGTAGCTACTCGTATGTGAATGTGAATATTACTATAGGATAAAGATTTCTGATATTAATATTTGAAGCGGGCGCGGGACGCGGTTCGCGGCGTGGCGTTTTCCGCCGAGAACGGTCGCGGCCGCGCGCACCACTGCGACGTGAACCGCCTTTCGCTCGGCCGCGATCGCGCCGCGAACTGCGCCCCGCGTTCGAGTTCCAATACGTTGCGGGATTTCGGAAAAATTCGAAATTAGTATTGTTGACGAGTGAGAGGCAATTGTTTAAAGTTGAAAGCAAAAGCGCATAAGCCTCGCGTTACACTTGGTACATGAACAATTGCAATGTTACGGTCAGCGTGTAAAACGATGGTATATGCACTCAATTGAGCATTAATTACACTCATGCTCCTCCTGAGGACTTAATTAAAAAATTAAGCCTGATTAGCTCAGTAAAAGACCAGTGCGAAAAAAAGATCTGAAAAGAAAAGGAGTCAGGGAAATTTTTTACGAAGAGTGCCAAAATGATGTAGATGCTGCGACACTCGTAGATTTTCCGAAAATTCGAAGGCAGCTGTTTAATATTCGGAGAGAAGGAGTGCCGAAAAACCCAAAAACGCCTCTCGAAGCCAAATTGCTCTTTGACGACTACGGTTCCTTGCGGAATATGGGCTATCCAAGCTTAATAAAATGTCATTCTATCGGCAAACAATTATGGACGATAATTTTGCCTATTCGGTATTTTTATCTCCAAGTATTTCCGATGTAATACAGAAGAGTACGTTTGACACTGTCCCATCGTGTGGCTACAAACAACTAGTGGTGACCAATCAATTAGAAACGACAATTTTATAGCAATGTTACATTACATAACTTTTTTCTAAGAAATCTGTTGAGGTTGATTAGTGATTCTATTGATATCTCATGACCTAAAGTACACTTTTGGATATTTATACAAAATATAACCGTGACAATAACATTAGAAAAAAAAATTCACATTTATTTAATCCAAATTGCACCTGGCCATACAATTAGAAACAGAAACGAAAAGTTAACATTTCATTAAAAATCTTCGATATAAGATACTTTTCATATTAATATTTTGTAGTGAAGCCCTTATTTTTAATAACTGCATCCAATCTTCTTTGCATACTTCTTTCGACCAAGGCGCGGCATATTGATAGTGGTATACCTTCCCAGACCTCCTTAATGTTTTGGAAAAGTTCCTCCGAATTTTTTGATTTCTTGGACTTTAATCCTCTCTCGACGTCTGCCCACAAGTTCTCGATAGGATTCAAGTCCGGACTTTGAGCGGGCCAATCCAAAACATTAGTACTGGTATCTGAAAACCACTGCTTAACAATCCGTGAGGTATGTTTTGGATCGTTATCGTGCTGGAATACATAACTTATGGGAATGTGTGCAAATGAATAAGGCTCCATAACATCTTCCATGATGCCTTTATAAACGTGTTGGTCCATTCGACCGTTTATCCTTACTAACGGGCCAACACCATGCCATGAGAATGCACCCCAAACCATTACGTTTCCTCCTCCATGCTTAACAGTCTTCAGAGTGTATCTTGGATTATATTCTTTGTTCTGAGGACGTCTAACGTAAACTTTACCATCTGATCCAAACAAGTTGAACTTAGATTCATCACTCCATAGTATGTTTTTCCAAAATCCTAATGCGTTATTTCTATGAAGCTTCGCAAAAACCAAACGCCTCTTTAGATTCTTTTTGGAAACAAATGGTTTTTTCCTTGAAATACATCCACGTAGACCATGTTCTAAGAGTCGACGCCTTATGGTTCTAGCTGATAGTTCGTGATTGATTTGAGGCGAAACAATCTCCCTAATTTTTTTAGAAGTCAAAAAAGGATCGGCTTTGCTAATTCGGCATATTAGTCTGTCTTCTTTTGGCGTCGTTTTACGACCTACTGGTTTCCTTCTAGGGGTTTCAAAGCTGCCAGTCTTTTTATAGACCTGAATTGCACCAAAGACCATTTTTTTCGAACAACCAAATCTTTTAGCTATGGTATCCATTGACTCGTTTTCATTTTGATAGCACTGCACAATGAGTCTTCGGAGTTCTGGAGTGCAAGACTTTTTTTTACCCATTTTTGTCACTGTATATTATAAATTAATCAATATTAATATACAAAAATAATTAAAGTAAACTGAAAACAATCAACTCACAGTAGATAACAAGCTCTTTTTAAAACAAATTCACTAATTCTTTTGTCGTTTCTAATTTTCTGTCCAGCGAAAATGTCGACTATAAATGAATTTCCTAAAATAACGGCATTTTCTTGACTGCTCGATTACAATAAAACTCATATTCGAAACACACATGCCAGCCGCCAAATACTAACGGCACTAGCCAAACACAGTGGCGCTTAAAAAAAATGTCCGATTAATGAAATGCGTTTAGAGTTGTTGTTTCTAATTGAGTGGCCACCACGTACTTGTTGTGCATTTTCATTTTATGAACCATGTAAGTCTTTAATAGACCACACCCTAAGCATTTTCTGTCCATGGCCAAAATATGAGGACAACAAGTTCTTTGGAGTCTTTTAACGCTTTGCTGGCACGAAAACTCCAGAAGCACGGTCAATTTTACAAATTTCTTGAGGTCATACGAGATGAGGATTTCGCTGCATCGGTTACTTTGCCTAACGCCACTCAAGGAGTTTTGAATGCCCTTCCCGAGCAATGAAAAAAGCCAAAGATGAAAGAAAAACGTCTGCAGGACTCAAAGTTTTTTTGTTAATACATATTTAATGCTTTATGCTATGTTTAGTACATTTAAATCAAATAAAACAAAATTATTTTATTTATTAAATTCTTACTGCCATAGAAAATGAATGAATGAAAATGAATTTAAATCAAATGATATACATATTCATAATTTCTTGTTTACAAAAATCAAAGGAAATAAACTCCAGATGCATAAACATAACTGAGTCCTGATGTCTGTAGACAATAGACACATATTGTACGGTTGTTCGCACTACTGACACAAAAGTCCTAGAAAATGAACTCCAGGTGCATTCAAACGTATAACTGTGTATTGTCTAGACACTAAACACAATAATAAAGCAAAGTAAATGCAAATTTCTTCGTTTTGTTTTGTTTTCGGTCGTTATATCCGAACTTTATGACAAACAACCACCAAGAAATGGTCGTTTTAACCGAAATGGTCGTTATAGCCGAAGTTGTTATAACCGATGGAGTTTATTCAGTATTGAATGGCAAACCAAACTTTAGCTTACAACTTCGTCGTTATATAAGCAGGTATGTCCTATATGTAAGTCATTTTCGCTTAAGCCGTTACATTTATTAACTTACCTATGCATATTTATACATACACATATGTACATAACTATGTACAATGTACATATGAGGTACCTACATACTTATGACAGTATTATATGTAATTAATTTTCATTGATATCTTCTTTTGGCCTTCGATAGGGAATGTAGTTTGCTATGTTTATTTATATGTACCTACATAGATAGGTACATATATGAATTTGTGTATTCATAATAAAATAACTATACATACTTAGTAGAAGACGAGGATAAGGCCTACTGCGGATACCTCGAAAGAAATACGCATCCAATGTTCCACCTCCTGGGTGATGCGGAAGAGAACATGGGTTGGGTATATTATGTATATACCTAACCCACCAATCAATAATTTTCATTTACTACAGAAATATGAGCAGGTAAGTATAGGTATGTAGGTAGGTAAGGACAGTTCTAGAAAAGAACGATTCCACATAAATCAGATGTGGATATTATATAATACTTATATACATTTAGGATACCTGCTTATTATTTTACGTATACCTACATATTATTCTAAAAGTACTTAACAGCACGTTACACCCATACCAAATGATCCTACCTATTATGTATTTCATAATAAATAGTTTTGAATCAATTACAAAAACAATCACCTAAATCGATGCATATTTGACAAAAATATAGGCAAAATAGTGAGAGTCCAACATACATTTATGCACAATCAAAATGTTCTGTAATGAGTAATGACAGAAAGAAATCCAAAGTCAGTTTTTATTCAATTTGTCTCTTCCAACTGATCACCCCTTGCATCGTCCCCACCCCTCACCATACCGCACACAAATCCTACCCCACACCAACCTATCCTACATTCCTAGTTCATACACCATGCTATTGATTTATCTTGCTCATAATATTGCATCTCCTGTCCTTCGTTCCCCTCATCTATAAGAAAACAAAACCAGTTGCAGTTCCCTACCCTGTTACATCACATCAGAAGGAATTGTATGTATACTGTGGGATGGGAATGGCGATAATGAATTAAGAAAGAGAAGAGGCAAACCAGTTTGATTTTGTTTTGTTTCTTTTGGTTTTCTCGGCTCCCGGAAATTACACCAGAGGAAATTACGCCAGAATTGTTTTTTGAAAAAAACGCCAGAAAATGTTTATTTAGTCAAAATTGGAAAAAGCACCAGAACATTATTTGGAAAATACGCAAGAAACGTTGGAAATTAGGCCAGACAGGTGTGGAAAAAGAGCCAGAAAGTAAAATGGAAATTAAGCCAGATAATAAAAATAGACAACTCGTATACAAACTAATTTTGGGAAAATGGTCAGAAAATGTTATTCATTTGAAAATTATCGAAGTTCACTAACAAAAACTTCGCACCCACCCAAATCCCACAGAGACCCCAAGCAGGGGGATTGCAGGGGGCAACATGCCCCCCATACATAATTGTACTGTTTATGCATTGTGCGGATATAATTATTATATATATAAAAACTGGGATATATGGGGGGCATGCTGCCCCCCTGCAACCCCCCTGCTTGGGGTCACTGTAGGATTTGGACTGGGTGCGAGGTTTTTTCTGTGTATAAAGTTCAGAACTGCACCCATTTTCTTTTTTTCAGAAAAATTGTTTCTGGCATTTTTTCCAAACTTTTTCTCCCTCCCATTTCTGCAAATGGAAAAAACGCCAGAAATTTCGGAAAGATAGCCTTCCTAGGAAAAAAGACCAGACTTTGTATAGAAAATTTACAGGCATTTTTTCCAAAAAAAAATCTGGCGTAATTTCCTCTGGCGTAATTTTCGGGAGCCTCTATACACATTTCCCCAATGCTGGGAGTTGGCTTGGATGGCAGTGTACAAACTAAATCAACCGAAGCGCCACCTGGATCGTCGATTGTGCGTAATTCAATGCGACGGGATGATAGTACTATAGTGTTTATATACAATTATATAATGATATACCTCTACATAGCATTAGGAGGTCACATCCATAAGGTAAGGTACCCACAGTTAAATTTTCTGAAATTTATTTGTAGATAGCTATAGATATTCTATTTTAATAAAAAATATTAATAATAATAAAATTAAATTCCTATATTAATAAAAACATTAATAATAATAATATACATTTTTTTTTATGCGATGGGAATTCGCTGGAAGGTAAAATCATCGAAAGACATTGAGCTATTACGCGAGGGCTGCTTCTGCAATAGTGAGGGACTTTAACCCGATCTAAAAAAAAAACTCCCCAGGGGACTGACTTTCGCCATCCCGAATTGGATTGCACCTAGTCGTTCGATTAATCGGCAATTTATTTTCGATTCATTTTAACAAATTTACAAATACTTTCTTGGTCTTAGCTAACTCTTATAGATCAAAAGGTTTTATCCGCCTTAATCTCCCGATTATACTGTCAGTATTTAAAAGTTCTGTTATTTCTAAGTTAAAATGGTTAAGAAGTCTACGTGCTTTTGGGCAACTTTTTTAACTTCTTCCTCAACCAGTTCAATGTTTAGATCTCTATGCAGATCAGCATTGCGCACCTACCAAGGTGCATTAACTATATTCCTTAGTACCTACCCTATTTTGGAAAACTTGAATTGTTTGGCATGTGCATGCCCACAACTTGCTTATATATAGCAATAGCTTATTGTAATTGGACAGAGATGAATATCTCCCAATAAGCCAATACATTTTACTGTACCGCATGTTCAACTCATATCTTTCTTTCTTTACATGCCCAGTTTAGCATCTAGAGTCATGCCTAGATATTTGGCTGTATTAAATAACGTAAACGTAAAATTAATATTGACTGACTTAAGGTCATTTAATCTAATCTGACATTTTTTTGTCCAATATAAGATATTGTCTATTGCCCTTTGAAGCTTTTTTGTTACTACTTCGACAGTTGCTCCCACAGCTAGGACAGCTGTGTCATCTGCAAAAGTAGCTATAGTGGTTTCCCCACTTTCAGGCAAATCAGTGAATAGAAGGTATAAAACTGGACCTAGCCCGCTGCCTTGTGGTGTGGTACACCAGCTTTAATTTCTCTCAATGTTGAGTACTCTGTCTCTTATTTAATTCTGAAGAATCGATCTGATATATATGACTCCAGAATTGTCGAATATTGCTTTGGCAGTTTGTGGATCAGACCTTTGTGCCAGACCTTATCGAAAGCTTGTGCTATATCAAGAAATATTGCAGAGCACACTTATTTCTCTTCGAATGCTTTTTCGATTTTATCTGTGATTCTATGCACCTGATCGATTGTAGAATGCTTATTTCTAAATCCAAATTGGTGATTTGGGACTAGCGATTTTTTGTCAATTATTTTTAGCAGACGTTTTACCAGCATTTTTTCGAGTAACTTGGAGAACATTGGTAGTATTGATATTGGGCGGTATGAAGTTACTTCGCTAGGTGGTTTGCCTGATTTTGATATCATTATTACCTCCGCGACTTTCCACATGCTAGGTACATATCTTAACTTAAATGCAGCATTTATTAAACCTTTTCTAGAAAATTGTTTTAAGACTTCACCTGTGATTAAATCGAACCCTGGTGGCTTTTTTATATTTATGCCTTCTTTAATTTCTTTGGCAAGTTCTTTAACTGCTACCGGCTGAATAGTCCTATCTTCTTCACACTATACTTCGATCCTTTGATAATCTTTATCTTCATAAGGTTTGAAGACGTCTTCAAGATATTCTGCAAAAGTGTTTGCTTTCTCTTGGCTTCTTCTTGCCCAGTTACATTCTTTGGTTTTAACTGGCGGAATGTGGTCTGTTAATATTTGTAGTCGGTACTATAGCATCATTTGTAAGACTGGTAAAATATGTTTTCAAAGACTCATTATTGAATTCTCTTATAGATTGTTTGAGCATATTATTTAAATTGTTTAGTGTGGTTTTGTCGCTTGGCGCCCTTGTCTGTTGCCAACGTTTTCTAGCTTTCCTCTTTTTTGCAATAGTTTTACAGACTTCGAGAGGATAGAGGATTTGTTTGTTGTTTTGGGAGTTGCAGCTAATGCAGCCTTTTTGTATATTCAGTGTAAATACTTCTATGAATAGCTGATGATAATTGGATACTTTCTTCCAACTTCTGTATGAAGTAGTTCCAATCAGTCAGTCTATTAACTAGTTCTGGGCTTTGTTCTTTTATTATTATAGGTATTATCGCCAAGTATAAGTAGTATTGAAGAGTGATTTGACTGAAGATCAGGCCCTTCTTCTACATTTATTTTATTTGAAGATATATTTTTAGATATAAAGAAGTAGGTGGGTATTCCAGTTGAGTGATATTTGGCGTCATCTTCTTTAATTGTTTCATAATAGTTCTCGGCCTCTAGTATTTGTTAATATAGATCCCCAATATTTATTCTTAGCGTTAAAATCTCCTCCTGCGATTAATCTATTGTGATATATGCGGAAAAGACTTTTAAAATCATTTTTCTTTATTCCATAGCTGGGAGAGCAATATACTGATGCAACAGATATATGCCCACTGCCCGTTTCTATACTTATAGAAATTCCTTGGATGGCACAAGATTGAAATTTTGCTTCTGTCTGTATTGTGTTTAATTGTATAGGACATGAGTTCAGAATAAAAAGGGGAGTACATCAAGATTACCCAATACTCTGCAATACTTGAAGAAATATTTAATCAGATTAACTGGAGTCGAATTGGAATAAATAATACCTATGAGAACAGCAATTAAAAAATTTAAGATTTGCTGACGATGTCGTGCTGATAGAACGGAAATCGGACAGCTTGAATTTTTAAAAACTATGTACTATACAGCGCAGTCCTCTTGTCAAAATCTGACAAACATCCGAGAGTATGATTGTCCTGAGAAAGCTTCCCAATTCAGCCGTTCGGACTCGACATAAAATTGTAGGTCCCTTCCATTCGTCCCAAAAATAGAAAGTCACACAAAACGAATGGTTGCGGGAAGCTAGGCCTTGGGTGTCTACCGCCTGTTGCGCCACCTATTTTTTTTTTTTATGTACTATACATTAATTGGTCTAAAACGAAAGTAATGACCAACTCTGTTCAAAATGACATTACACTTGAAGGCATATTTTTTATCTAATGTTTGATGGTGAGTCTCGGCGTACAATTGCTTCAAGAGCGATGCATGTTAAAGAAGTTTCATGATAGCACGTCACCTTGCAGTCAATTTCTTTCGACATCAAAGGGCTCTGTGGTGAACTTTTCTGCACTCAGCCGCGAGATTTCTCCATTCCCACTCTGCACAGATGGACGAATATGGCAGTGATGCCGAAATTTGACATGGATTTGTATAATTATGTCGATCTGGTATTCCTGCGTTTTTTTAAAGATCTGTTCGAGTGAGAAGATTTGGTCGATGGTTGACTTTCCTGGCCTAAAATGGGCCGAAGGGTTTTAGGTGCTTACACAGTATAGCCGACATAATCTTATACGTGACATTCAGAACAATCCATGATAAACTGCTCGTTCGGTACTCTATCGCTATCCTCGCCTGGCTTTTGTCATATGAAAGAAAACATTTTTATCATCGCATCGTACAGGTTGAATGGATCTTACTATCTGATACCGGCTTTTTGGATGTTTCGGCCGTTTAACATGCCCATCTCTGCAGGCTAATGTTAGGGTCTTGTATTCTTGGGAAGATCTATTTATCCTCTGAAAGAACTTCCGAACATTGGGTCTGCAACCGCAATAGAGACGGTTTCTGACAGTTGCTTTTTAAAGAAAGATGTCAAAGTCCACCGATTTAAAAAAAAATTTACGTAGATTATGGAAACAAAAATTTAATAAATATAAAACAATTCACTTTCTTCTTCTTCGTTTTCTTGATATTCTGGTGACAAGAATTTATTCAATCGTTGACAGAAAACATATTGCCAGAAAATATACCCCTACAAGACTGATATAATTCTAAGCTACGTTTATTATAAAACTGCAAAGATTAACATAGTAATTCGGCAGAGTGATGGTGCTAAAATGATTGGCTGTGTCACCGGCATAAATTAATAAATAAGGATAAACCTACATCATTAACATATTTTTCATATTACCTTGATGAATGGTTTCGTCTTGGTAATATACTCATCTTAAAATTGCTTTTGGTTTATGTGTAATGCCATAGTGCAACATGGTATTGTGAAGATACATAAACACGAAATAAAGTTAAACTATACATCCGTACAGAACAAAACTGCACTATCATTCCAACATAGGGATAATACCAGATTTAATTTATTTGTGGATTTGTACTAGATGAAGTCCATCAATCACCTTGTAAAACAGTGACGAATGAAAACAGTTGTAAGCGATTCAGAACAGATGACAACATTAAAACGGCAAGATGCAGCCCATTATGGGATGTGGCAAGCCCATTAGATCTAGTTCTAGATGAATAGAGTGTAATGGAAGTGAGAACGCATAAATAATGTTAAGTGTTTGGTAGATGCAAATTACAGCAATTAGCAGCATATGCATGGAAATTTTGTGACAACAAATGCACTTGTGGAGGCGGAAACAGCCATACGAAATGTGGGTGCGCAACATGATATTAAGATATATTTATTGCACCAATAGCAGGGCAATAACACTAAATTATTTGCTTAACGGTTTTGAAACCAAGAGAACTAGCTACTACAAATTCAATTAAGCAGTTATGTGTAATAAATACATTATAAACTGCATCAAGTTGATTAATAGCAGCTCCAAAATAAAACATACCTATAGGTATAAATAAGGTTAGATACCCGAATACTCCATCCAATAAATGTAAAAATACTAGCGTCAGCAACAAGTATCGGTATCCGTAACCATACACCACACATATCTCTCACCACTCCCACTGCAATAAGCATATGGATTAGGGTGGTCCTTATTTATCGACTTTTGAATTTTCCCCGGGGCACTTTCTCATTTGATATATGTACCTCTAAATATGAATTACGTTTTTTTGTTTTTTTTTTGTTAAGGTAGCGGCTGTAAACATTTTTACAAAAAGCGTTGAAGGACAGCTTAAATGATGGTTTAATTAATGTTTCATTTAGGTGTTTATGTTATATTTTACATGCAAGTGAAACTCGCATAGACAATCGGTTCTTATCCCTTCCGACCCTCGACCTCTCTTCTGTACCGACGCGTCGAGATTTAGACCGTTCACACAATCAAAAATGTAAGCATACGAAAAAGTACCCTAATACTAACAAGTCAACCCTTCTATCTTAAAAATAAATGATTCAAATATCTACATAATATCTTAATTCATAACAAACACCCATAATTTTGTAATATTTTGTATGTCCTGGCTATAAAAATAAAAGAATCTAACAATAAAACCCAATAAAATTAATTTACATACCTACTAATTGAAAATCTAGGATTTTCTAGCCAGCCACAACCGTGATGTCGACAACTTTGTCATCATTGTTCAAGATTTATTATTATTAATTTTATCATATTATTATTATTATCATTATTATCATTCATCATCAGTAAAGTAAAGTTTTCAAGTAAATATAAAAATGTATTATTGTGAATAAACCATGTCCACTTATGGCTTTAATTCACTTTCAAATGAGAATTGAGAACTAAAGCCATTCGTTTTTAAAAGTGGCCTTAGTTGTCATTTGAATGTGAATTAAAGTCACTCGCAGCACTCAGAAGTGCTCAGAAATAAGAATGGTATATTAGATTAAAGGTCGATAAAAAAATATTTAAACCTAATTTTTCTTTTTAATAAATTATAAACCATTAGTCACAAATTTGCATTAACTTTCATTTGTTACATCACTCCTAAATCATGCACCTTGTAGAAAGAAAAGCTCCATATTTTTAAACAACAAAGTTATATTTCAAAATAATTTATATATTCATAATTTTGTAATCATAAACTAGATCATTAAATTCAATAATGAAAATAAAAAATAATCCATTTTGACTTTAGTTGATTAGGTAAATGAAATTAAATATTGAGTTCTTTCAAAAAGAAATTAACAAAATTAATTCAAAAAAATTTAACAAAAGATTGTTGTTGACTCAAGAACAATTTGCCTGCAAAATTGACGCGTTTCTCATAATTTGTTTTAATTTTTTTCAAAACAATCAGAGCATAATTTGAAATGTTGGCAAGGTAAAAAAAGAATTGATTTTAAGTTTAGGCTAAATATTTCACAAAATAGTGTAGATGTTTCATTCGAATAACTTGCTTGGGTATTGCAATTCGATAACTCATCAGAATATTCTTCGTTGTCAACCAAAGCTTTGTCGTCATCTATAAAAAATTAATTGTGGAATTCTGATAAATTTTCAATTGTAAATCGATTTAAAATATCAAATAAAGTTAAAATTCCTCTGTCTAATTTGTCTACAGTTTCCTTATTAAATTTAATTATCTCTGTCTGTAATATACTTTTTTTTTGGCTCATAGAGGCAAACATTGCCATCAATTTATTTGTCCAAGTCGATTGTTTTTTGTAAATCTTCATCTAAGAGAATATCCAAAAACTTAAAGAAGTTCCCATTTTTAGCTAATTTTGAGGATAATCGACTATTAAATCTCTCTAGTGCACTTGTTGTTCTACGACTCATCTTGTTTACCGATAGGGCTTGTGGTGTAATCTAAAATCATAAAATTGCAAAATATAGCGTAACGACTACAATTATTGGCATCATTCAACAGTGATTTTCTCAATAACCCTTTGTTCGAATAAGTCAATTTATTTTTTATTTTAAATTTGCACATTTTTCTCATATTTCTGTGCCTTTAGTTTGGAGACATTCCTTTCCAATTCTGTTTTATAAGTGAAAGTAAAATCACGTGCGACAAAAAAATCAAAACTTAACAATTTTCAATGTTTTGGTTAAGGACGCATAATTTTGTAATTTTTTTTTCACTACTTCCTTCTATATTTTTTAATGAAAACTTGCTTTATTTACTATAATAATGCATTAAATAAGTCGTTTGTAAATAGCTATATTTTGTTAAAAAAGATATTGTTTTATTAATAAAAGGGGTGCCAATAATTGGGTTACAAAAATGGGGTTCAATTATTGGCAGGGGGGTGCCAATAATTACTTCCTATGTAGCTACAATTATTGGCACTGCCAATAGTTGAACTTTTGTGAGTGCCAATAGTTGTATCATGCAACCGTTATTCATTGATTTTTGGGGTAAATGCGTTTTTCTGCACCAATTTCAGGTTTGTTCAGAGCAAAAAGATCTAACATCTTTATGATATTCATACATATTGCCAGTAAATTTAGGTTGCCTTTTTTTTAAATTTTTTTTTGTTTCCTTTACAAAATACATACTAGTTTTATAATACTTATTTAAATAAATTAAATTTCCAACGAAGAAACTAATATTTTTTGTTTATTTGCCTTTGAAAAACATTTATCTATATTTTAATTTATATTTATGTTTTATTTTATAATTTTAAATAAAACATTTTGAAAGCATATGTAAGTAAAATAATATATAAAACATGACGTTTTACTGTTTAAAGAGTGCCAATAATTGTAGTTTTTTGTAAGCTTTCACTAAATTGGCATTTTAAATATATTTTCAATAACTAAACCGTTATTTATAAATTTTAATCAACAAGAAATTTAATAATTTATACTTCTGTATAAAACAGATTCAAATAATTCTAGAAACGAAAATTTTATAGTTGATCAAAGTTGAAATTTCCTTAGGGGTGCCAATAATTGTAGTCGTTACGCTATTTAAAATATTCTCAGAATAAACAAAAACAAAAAAAGTACAAACCTGATTTATCCATTGCTTCTCAAAATATAAATTAAAACTTTTGAAAGGCCTTTCAACATCTTTATCAATTACGAAAAGTTCACTGGAATCTTTTAACATGTTGAATGCAGTAACTAGATTGGGGCGAATTTTTAACTTTTATTTTCTCAAATTTTTGAAATCTTAATTTAAATTTTTTAAAGCTTAAATGAAAATCTAGCTGACTTGAGGCTTTAAAAAATTTGAGAAAATAAAAGTAAAAAATTCGTGGTCTGGTCGATGTAAGGGAATTTGTCTGGGATCATGACGTTAACTAGAACGACTAAAATCTAGAATGGTCAAAATCTCGAAAATGAATTTGATAAATCTCGAATGCAAAAATCTCGAATGGGTCAAAATCTAGAGAGTACAAAAATTTCGAAAGACTCTATCTCGAAAAAAATCTCGAAAACAAAAAGTAAATTCGAGATTTTTTCTTTGCACCCATCCCATAGCCAGGCAGTAAACCCAAGCAGGGGGGTTGCAGGGGGGCAGCATGCCCTCCCCATACGCATCGAGATTTTTGTTATTCGAGATTATGTTTTCTAGATTTTTTTTTCGAGATTTTTACATTCGAGATTTTTGCTTTCGAGATTTTTTTTTTTTGACATATAGGGGTAGACCCAATTTGTCTATTCGGGCTCCGCTATAAACTCTGATAACCACATCTCATCAGAAATTCAATGAACAAAAAGTCTTGTAAATCGCTGTTTTTTGGGAGACGTTGGCGACAGCGACGTACCTACTCCGCTGTAGGTACGTCGCTGTCGCCTCTTTACACTGTGCTGTGCAGTGACAACAACCTGGTCATCAGTCGTCTAAGATGGCTAGGACATGTAGAGCATTTACATGGGAGAAAGGTACAGCGAGGGTGGTTAAGCATATACAAAGAGTAGTAGTGGTTTGAAAAATAATAAATTTATGATAAGAATGACATAAGGAAGCAGAGTGTGATGTCATTTAGATATTGGCGAAAGTTCTAATGAAAAGCCGTTCAGTGCAGGAAGTGAGATACCACCACGAGAAGATCCATCAGGTAAAAGAGTACTACCCGAGACGAAACTTGGTACTTTAAAATTCTGCCTTGATCAAAGTGCTTGCCCTAACAACAACATACACAACGCACATAATTTTATTTTTGTTTGTGCGAATAGATACATCTACATTTCGTACGTTTAATTCCCCTCCTTTTTTAATAAATGGGAAATCAATGTTTTAAGATTGGAGTTTGGTGAACTTCTCTTTCAACACTTTCATAAGTGTCAAAAAATTGTCCGAGGATAATTATTTAGCCCAATTGACACATGGCCTTCTAATTACGACTATACGAGTGAGGTTTTCGCGTCGTTGGACGCCATTTGTCACTGAACGACATGTGGAACCTATTGGAATACCCATACGACGAACGTCATGTTGTGAGAAATTTCACTGGCATTCTTTAAGGCGTTGAACGCAAAAAAAAAAAAAAAACACAAGAAAAACGACGGTATTTGTCGTTTACAAGTTAGATACTAATCGACAAGTAATTTATGTAATTTATTCAAATAACTAGACTAAATTAGATTAATTCCTAGTGTGAAAATAACCAATCAGAAAGAGTTTAAGACTTTGGTCGAATTAATGGAAAAAACCCTTGGTGGTGCACAATTTGGTTCAACTTCGAAATCATCCACATCAACGAATAATTATTCTTGTACCTATGTATGTACGTACATTAACAATTAAATATACGAATTCTAACAGCTTCGAAAAAACAGCTCAGTTTATTTATGATATTTTTTGACTAAACTAAACAATGTAGTCTCAAAAACAATAAAATTACAACTAAGCAATTTATAGAAAAACAAATCATATCATACAAAAATTAAATACACACCACATTTAGGTACTATTTTGATCAAATTTGTCTGTCAAAATCAGTATGGCAACGTGTTGTTATTAGGTCAATAGCTTACTGATTGCGGAAAGTGATAAATTTAATATGGTTTAATTTTGACAACTATTATACATACCTATAACTGGAAAGTACACTTTACGTGCATTGTGAGACGTACTACCTTGGTGTAGCAGTTGTCAATAAAGCAGTATATCGTCGACAAAGATCTTTTGTCCTTGGCGTTCAGTTTAATTTGTTGCTGGAACAATATTATTTTTAGGCAGTATATTGCTTTTGCCATCCACCGGGCCAGATGATAGGCTCCTGGTGCCCGAAATCGAATTCCATCTGGCGGACTTCCCCCCAAAACAATTGCAATTAGCTTAAGAAACTCCTTGTAATCATCTTCAAGCTTTTTCATAGCAAACACAAGAATTTCTTGCCCTACATCGGATAGGATGTTAACAGCCTTGTTGTCAATGAGAATTGTTGTTTATCAATGTTTTTCCACTGTGATTTAAATCTTTTAAGCAAAGGAATATCAGAACGAGAATATGGGTCAAAGTTAGCTCCGTTAAACACACATTGAAGAACAATCTCAAAGATGTGATGTCTGCAAGCTAAGTAAAGTATGTATATCTCTCCCAATTTTACTTTCAAGAACACAAGCTCCGTTCAGACGTCCGGTATTAGATGCATTTGTGTCAAAAACAAAAGCTTGAACTTTATCGAGCAATGACCAATCTTCCAATAGATCATACACGGCAGACGACACCTCAATACCAGTTCCAGCTGAAAGTTCTGGTACTCAAAGAAGCTGTTCTATGTTTGGAGCAGTTGCAATAATTGGAAGTCTGTCAACTTTGATTTGACCAGTAATGTCAGGGAGAAGTTTAGAGTCCCAATGTATAACAGTGAAATCTAAACTCAAGTCGAGAATTTTTTGTTTGTTGGCAGCAGGTGTCTGTTTACGAAAAAATCGGCGAGAGAGTCTAATTGATGTGCGGTTAATAACAAATTTTGACGGATCTATGGAAGTGGCTTCGACACAGGCTGTCAAGAGATGAACGGCATCTCTGTCACTTATCTTGCATCTGTCGAGTACTGCTGAAAGCCTGGGAGTTAAAATATCCACTCTTGTTCTTTTTGCGCCTGACGGTCCTGCGACTGGGGAGTTCAGAACGTCATTTTGAACTGTATGTTCTTCTTCCTCAGACGAACACGTTGAATAAGGTCCACTAGTAAAATATTTGTTTCCAGTCAACTATTAATATCTAATAAAAAAAAATGCTACTTACCTTCGTGAGAAATTCTTGAACTTTGATCTTCTTTTCGTTGTTTAGTTCTTAACTCACGATCCTCCTTTCTTTTTTTCCAAAGCAGCAAGTTTAAGATCCATTCCAAGCATGCATCCAGGGGCCTATGTCATAAAACTATTAGTCTAATAATTATTAGCAAATAAAATAGTGTTTCATAAATATTTTTCCTACACTAATATCTTATTTCTACAGCGCCAATAATAATCACCCCTATCGTGGAATCCGCCGGGGGGAATTATTCACGGAAAAAAACATTTTGGTATCGTCGAATCCGCAAAGTGAACAGTTCCCCGTATCGGTAATGTGAATGAGTTCCGCTGTATCGTCGTAAACGTTCGAATCGGTTTTTTCCCGAGCAAAATGACATTTCTTACCCGCATCAAAATCATTGCGGATTTCATTCAATCTTGGTTGCTGCACTTCGAGAGAATTTGATTTTTAAGAAAATGTAAGTGAAATTAACAAAAAAAAAAATTAAAAATAAATAAGAACATTGTATTTATCTACATAAACAGGAAAAAAACAACAAACAGACTTCAGTTCAGAACAATGGTGAACTTTATGAAGGAATCACCAGACATAGCCAAAAATATGAGCAAAAGGCCGCCAGAACAGGTGAAAAAGTTTTGGGACGATCTTCGGCTGGAGTTAAATAAATATGGGCCACCAGCAAAAGAAGTAAGCGAGTGGAAGAAGGTAAGAAAATATTCTAAGACCACATAACACATGATACGAACTGTTTTGTAAAATATTTCAGGTTTGGAGCGACCACAAATCGTATCTAAAAAAGAAACTCGCTTACAACAACAAAGAGTTGGCAGCAACTGGTGGTGGACCATACAAAATTCAACAGTTCACCGCTGATGAAGAAGAAGTGGTTGCTCTCATTCAACTAAGAGAGTCAGCTGAGGGGGTTGAAGGAGCTTCGTATTTTGGGCCCCCACATGAAGTACAACCAATCGAAGTTCCTTTGGACGATATCCCAGACGAACCTATTGCTTCTTCAACAAAGAGGAGATATTTAGCCACGGAAGACTTCACTCCACAAGATCCTAAGCCTAATTGTTCATCAAGAATACAGGAAAAGAAAAAATGTTCATTGGTTCTGCTGGAAGAGCAAGTCAAGATTCAGGAGAAGCTGTATGCTGATATAGCGCGCTCTATAGAACAGAACAAAGAAAACCTAGGAGAATTGAATTCCAATGTAAGGAGGATCTATCGAAGTCTTGATAGAATTCAAGAGCAGCAAAAACAGCACTTTGAGGAGATGCAGTATATAGCAAAAGAGAAGCTGAAAGTGAAGCAGAGACTCTTGGAAATAGAGCTCGAAAAGAGGTCACTGGCAATGAACGTAGAGATGTCAGACTAATAAAGACAACCGTTTTTTTTTTGTGATAGGTACTTACCACTGCATGGATTACCTAATTTGAATTAAGAAGTGTTTAAATACCTACCTACTTAGTACCTATGTTTTTTTTTGATAATCAATCTATTTTATTCGTACCACTATATGTGATATTAGTATGTAAATATAACTTAAGAACTCTTAAATGAGAAAAAATTAATTAAGAAGTGTAAATAACTATGTTCCTTTTTTATTAGTATGTAAATATAACTTAAGAACTCTTAAGTGAGAAGAAATGAATTAATAAATGTACCTACCTGTGTTCTTTTTTTAAATAATTAAACTAATCACCATTGAATTTTCCTTTTTTCGTTTTTATTTTCCAAAAAATGTTACAATGATCTCATAATTGCATTTCGAATTTCAGTAGCTTCACTCCCATATTGCGATGATAGTATATTTTCTGCTGGAGAATATTCATCTGAATTGTTACTTTCGAAGTTTGCTGGCTCTTCCCAAAAAGCTTTGAAGTGCATGCAAATGTTATGCAAAGCACAACACACATTAGTAATTTGCACTGCCTTTTTGGGTGTGTAGTGCATTGCCCTTGCTCCCATTAAGCAGCGAAATCTATTTTTTAGCACTCCTATTACTCTCTCCACAATATTTCGGCCTTTACTATGGTGTTCGTTAAACTTACTCTGAGGCGAATTGGGTAGAACTCCTCTGTAAGGCGTTAAGAGCCAAGGAAAGAGACCATATCCAGCATCACCTAAAAAAATAAATTTGTATTAGTGATATACGTAAATAAGTAAGGAAAAGAAACTTGCCAAGTAGTTTGGAATTAGTATCTCCATTCTGATACATGCGCTGAAAGTATGTGCTTACTTCGCAACTATTCCAAATAAACGAATCATGATTGGAACCCGGATATTTTGCATTAACACATCTAATCCATAGTTTATGGTCACAAATCTGAAATTGTAGGATTTTAGAAAAATAAATGATACTCTCACAAAACATATTTGAAATAGCTCACTATCATGGCATTTAAGCTATAAAAGCCTTTTCTGTTGTAGTATAGGTGGCGATTTTCTGATGGGGTGTTAATAGCAATGTGAGTCCCATCAACGCACATGATCACTCCTGGGATTCCACATTTTTCGTAAAAATGGAGCTTAGCTTCATCTTTTTCCTCATTAGTCATTGTTAGTTTAATCCACTTCGGACATAATTTTATTTCAAGGATGTTAAGTACTTCTGTTAACACCTCAGAAAACGTTGATTGAGCTATACATATATTGAAATCCTTTCCAACACCATGCTGATAGTTTCCTTCGGCGAAGAAACGCAAACATGCTGCTAACTTCACTTTTGGTGAAATGGAAAAGGATTTTGTGTTTGGAGCCATTTCCATTTTTTGAAGCACATATAAAAAAGCTTCTTTATTAAGCCGAAAATTTTTAATAAACCTGTGAAATATTGAACTTTATTAAAACCAAAAAATAATCTTTCTAAAAACATACATTTCATCCGGAAGGTCCATAAAATCATCCACTGTTCCTCTTAATCTGTCTCGTATTCTTCTCTGGGAACACCTCTCTTCTCGTTCTTCCTCTTCTGATTCGAAAAATAGAGCTATCGAATCCATTATGCTTTGAACACTTGAGCACTTTATTTTCTATTTCTATTTATTTCTATTTCTATTTAAATCACTTTTAATATTTTTCACTTTTTCATCTGCATACAAATTTTTATTGACAAATAAAAGACAGCCGTTTGACAGTGAAACTACCTTTCCCAAAAACATGTCGATAAGGAAACTTTTCCGGCGGATTCCACGATAGCAGTAGAAGGTGAAAGGGAATCGAATAGGTGAAGTGAAACTCAATTCCGCCGGATTCCACGATAGGGGTGAATATTAGTGGGAAATTATTACTGTAGCAAGATTATGTTTCAAAGGAACAATTTTATTATTATTTATTTCTACTGTAGGCACTAATAACTAATATTTTTTTTTCTATTAGTCGAGAAACATGGGTAAACATTTTCTAGTAAGAAAAGTGTGGTTATTCAAATTCTTGGCCGTCAAGAAATGTGCGTAAACTTAATTTGTAGCCATCATCGTGTATTTAAATTATTATCGCGTATTAATTCATTAAAAAAAAATATAAAACGTTTTCGAGTATTGATGATGAGTTTAATGAATACGATTTTATAAGAGTACGTCGCGGTCGGGTATTCAAAAAAAGAATCAATGAAAAATTCAGAATTAATAGTGAATCCCTTGAATATTTGTTGCAATGAATAGGACCTTACCTAAGGACCGGATCTAAGTAGTAGTCTTACATATGTTCTGGCACAGGTTGCAGGTTGCAACCCTCAGGGATGCACATCGAGTAGTATTAGGTCTGTTCTGGTGGAGATGTATGTGCAGGTAGCACGCTGGTTGACAGAGGTATATTTTTCTTGTGTAGGTTGTAGGTATAATTTGTGTGAATGAATATCATATGCGTATGCCCGCCGTCGGGTCTTAGATCAGTTCTGGGGTAGGCGCACTTTTCTTGTAGGTATAATTTGTGTGAATGAATGACTGTTTGTAGTATGTTTCGTCGCACTCAGTGTTGTGCCGCGTAGACTACGCCATGTAGACTACACAATTGTCGACGCGTCGTCAATTACGTGTCGTTAATTCAAAATTGACGACACGACATGTCGACAAAGTTCAATCAAGCAATACATTATAGCTTTTATAAAATTAAGACAATTGAAATAAAAAATATAGGTAACTTTTTTATTTTAAAATGGGTACCTAAACGTTTTTTTTTATTTGAAACTTTGCACACATTTCTAAATAGATGAATAAAAAAAAGTGTCTGAGGCCATCAGGTGTGTTTAAAAGATTTATTTTGCAATTATTGCAACACGCTGCTTGTTTATTATTTAACTTGACCAACTCAAAGTCGTTCAGTCATTAAATTCTAATTTATAAATAAATTCATATTCAAGCAGTCCTGTTCTGCTCCTTCTTATACTATTAATAGTAACTAGTAGAGCTAGAGACGTTGCACTAACAGCTGTTTTGGATGACATTGACTATCCTATTGACGACATTGACGACGCAATTAACGACATTGACGACATAGATGACGCAATAAACGACATTGACGACATAGGCGACGCTATTGTCGACATCAGAGTGTCGACAATTAAAAACGACGCGTCGTGGAACAACACGGGTCGCACTTGTCTCAGCCTGATATTTTTTTTATGAGTTTTATGGTGTTTCGAAAAGAAAGGGGTAATTATTTGAGTGCATTTTTCTTGTGGGTATAATTTGTGTGAATGAATGACTGTTTGTAGTATGTTTCGCTGTACTTGACTAAGCAGGCGTAATGTTCATGGATAAGAAAAGGTTATTTTTTTTACGAGTTTTATGGTGTTTCGAAAAGGAAAGGACCATTGTTTGAATGTTTATTCGCATGTGTAGGGTAAGCGATGTATCGAATTCGGCGATAGGCTAATTTTCAAGATGAAGCATGTTAATTTTGTTATGTATCGAGATTGGTGCAATGCATTCGGCGATAGCCGAATTTTCAAGATGAGGCATGTTAATTTTGATATGTATCGCGATTGGTGCAATGCATTCGGCGATAGCCGAATTTTAAAGACGAGGCATGTTTATTTTGTATCTCTCACGATTGATGTAATGCATTCGGCGATAGCCGAATTTTAGTTTTTCTCTTTTCCCCTGTTTGTATACATTTTTTTTTGTCTCCCCTCCAACCGACGAAACGAAATATTCTTATAAAAAGGGACATCGGATTTGTATTTCTAACTAGTTGTAGAAGTTTAACCGAGCTGTATATTCGAGTTCTGTGTATAAATAAATATAGCTGGAATGGATTCAGCAATGATTGAACTGTCGATGTTGGAAGTGAATGATATGCAGTATCTACAGACAGTGAAAGTCGAACAGTTAATCCAAGGGAAGGATTATCATATTTCGGAGGTGAAACGTGTAAATACGCGTTTCGGTGAAGGAATCGTAGCAGTACTAGAAAAGAGTTGTCAGGTATGTAACTAACTTCCCCATATTTATTCTCATGTATATTTTGTTAACATTATTTTATTTTTTTTTTAAGGTGTTTTTGGCTGGACGATATAATAAGATGTCGGAGGAAACATTCAGCGCTGTCAACAGCGGAATGTACTCCTTAGTATATGATTGGAAAATTGGTCGGAGCAGCAGATTAATGTTTAAGTCAATAATTTAGTTTAAATTAAATTTACCATTTCTTTTAAATGAATACGCAGATATTCGAAAATTATATTAAAAAAAAAAAAAAAAAAAACTTGCTTGGAATAAAAGATTTTATTTTGAAATATTATTTGTTTATTTATTTATTCTATAATATAGACATATAAGGTTTTTAATCCTAAGGAGCATTTTTGTGTATGGCACGAGCATGTATCTGGTCCTTCCTGGCAGTAATCTGACGACCAACAACAATTACTTAAGTGGTATCCAAAGGTTGATAGTTTAATAGTGGAATTTTTATATTTCTCGAGAAACAGCAAACAGTCGGCAAATTCTTGATAGTGTTCTTCCAGAGAGTTTCTCTATAATTTTTCAAAAATAATAAAATATTATCGGATTCTTTGGAGGGATCCATGTTTGACTTCTGCTCGATAACGATTGCGGATGTATACTGATTTGTAGATATTAGAGTTAACGAAAGGAAACATCCCGTATACCTACGGTTTTTAGTTTTATCTGTTGAAACCGTCCATAAAAATAGTATATTGGGCAAATAATCTGCTGACTTCCTTATCGACATATATTCCTTTGTCACAACATCGGAATTATGAATCGGGTCGGCAATATTCTTAATTAATTTTTTATCACCGTCAAAGTATCCTGATTGAGTTAGTTTCATCATAGTTAAGGATTCTGCGTTTATTGTCTTCATGAATGTACTAAAGGTATCATCGACATGTTGTCTTAAAACAGAAATTAATTTATCTTGGAAATCTATATTCTCATCCACATATTCCTTAGTAGCAGCTTGATGTGGTTTTTTCGGATTATCAACATTACTCAAACATTTACGTTTCATGTCGAAATCTCCGTTAGATAATAGCTGCAAAGGGACTTCCGATTTTTCTGCAGATCGAATTGCTTTAATCGTGTGAGCACCACTTCTACCAAACTTGTCAACGCTCATTATGATAATGATGGGCTACGTATATTCGACATGATTAATATATTATATCGGATTCTCTCAACTCATCAATGATGGAATTTATTTCATTTTGATGGTTATTGTTACCGGCATTTTTAGATGCGACCAAAAGCGATAATCTTTCTACGAGCTCATTGGGATCATTCCAATATACATAATCAATTGGTTTGCTGGAGTAATTCATTTCAGGATTAATTGTATTTGCATATGATTTACCAGTTTTTTCTTCTATTGCGGTATCAGTATCGTTTCTAATTAGATGTTTTATAATATTCTTATATTTGTATCCTCTATTGCTTTTGATTCGGGAATAATTTCCTTGACAAGTCCAGGTGTAGCTTCATAACGTTCATCATCAATTATTATGTTTTTATCGTCTATCGAGAATGTCGATAGCCCCATTTTTGTAGAATTACTATTAACGTCGAAATATGGACCATACACCTTATTCAATGCTAGTTTCCAAAATATGCATTTGCTTGAATGGGGAATTCTTATTTGATAATGGGGTGCTAAATGAAATACTATCGTCATCGTTAATATTTGACTCTGGAGTAAATGTTCTTGCTAGATCTTCATCATAAAATTCTTCGCTCGTATTAGGAGACTGAAACTCTAGACGCTGACGTTTGATATTTTTTTTATTAGGAGTCTGAGTCTCTAGATGCCGACGTTTGAGATTTTTAATCTTGCTGTCAGAGAATTCGGGTGTACCTACCCGACATGATCAATTCGTTTGAAATATTTTTTTTATGGAATTTTCGGCGATTTCTTTTAATGGATTAATAATAGGTTTAAAGGTTTCCTCTATCTCATCATCATACGCCATTTTGTCTGATTTAAGACTCATATACTTTTTCTTTAACTGCTTCCGACCCAGAATTAAATCCTTCATCATATTTTCATTAATATCCATGTTTTTTTTTTTTTTTTAATATAGTAGTGCTCTTCCAACAGGTCAGGTTGGGTATACAACGTGGGTTCACAACGTGGACTCACAACGTGGGTTCATAACGTGGGTTCACAACAGGTATGCTCGTAACAATACGTTTATATCAAGGAGTAAACTGAATGCTGTAGGTTTGATATTCACGTGCGATGTATACGAATGCAGATGATTGATTGACGGATTTTTACTGCAACATTGCTATTTACAGAATAACGATCTCTTGAAAACATTTTTTATAACGACCATTTTCTATTGTGCTATCCTTATCAATGACCAAAAACCCATATCTTCCATTCCAACATTTTGAAAATAACTCTTTGAATTGTGTAAAAGTCATATCCGAATTTATATGGTCATTATATACATGTTTCATATTCATCTCATCCTGTTTAAATAATATGATGAAATTAGCATTATTGCGAATTAAATGTTTCGGGATATGTGTATATGATTGACATAGATAGAAACTGTCGATACCGCTATGGCGACCCATGCAGAAGTAATTACGAATATTATTCTGTTTATCGCATGCAACATCATCGAATATGAAAATAGAATTTTTTTTAGATCCGGTTGGTTGCATAATTTCTTCGTTATTAGAAAATTCATGATATCCCATTCCTTTAACCGATTTAACAAGTTTTTTCAAATATTCATATTTTGGTTGATGTAGAGATTTAGAGTAAATGTAAATATTTTCAAATTTTAATCCGTTCTCATCCAGAAGAATACTGAGCATGAGATTTGTTTTTCCGCAATTCGAGGGATCTACAATGAGTCCCCGAATACTATCCGGAAATAGCAAACCATGTTTCGGAGCCTTTTTGTTTTTAACATCGAAATTGTTTACTTTGATTGTATAATGTTGTTTGACAAACCTCATTATTATAACTGATCAACATTTTGATAAAACGATGTGTTTTATTCATTCATATCCTCATAATCTTTTCGACGTTGAAAGGAGTTGGGTGTATATATAAATATGATCACATATCAAACACCATCAGTCAGTCGCATCAATACTTTCTGTGGAAAAGGTCTTTTAAATACCTACAATTATTAATAGGTAAACTGCCATTCGAATTGCATGTTCCATCTTACAATTTCTGTGGTCCCGGAACAAAACTAGAAAAACGATTAGCTAGAGGAGATAGAGGTATTAATCAGTTAGATGAAGCTTGTCGCATACATGATATAGCATATTCAAAGAGCGAGGCGTTATCCGATCGGCATAGTGCAGATAAGATATTAGCTGAAAAGGCTTGGCAACGTTTCAAAGCCAGAGATTCAACAACTTCGGAAAAAATAAACAGTCTTCTGGTTACAGCTGCAATGAAAACAAAAACAAAACTAGGAATGGGGCTCCAAAATGTTAAGACAGCGAAAACGCGTAAAAGGTGTTGTAATACAGACATTTTTAAAAAGGCTATCAAACATGCGAGAAAGGCAATCAGAGAAGTTAAATCGAAAGAACCCATCCCCATTGTCAGAACGGCCTTAAAAGCAGCAAAATCCGTTATTCGAAATAAACGGAAAAATATAAAAACTCCAAGAGTTATTCCTGTACCAAAAACGGGTGGGTTCCTACCATTTTTAGCACCTGTGCTTGCGGGTTTATCAGCAGTCGGCGCTCTATCAGGAGGAACAGCTGGGATTGCTAAAACCATAAATAGTGCCAATGCGGCAAAAAGACAGTTAGAGGAAAATATACGACACAACAAAAGCATGGAGGCAATCGCTATTAATGGGAAGGGCCTATATCTAAAGCCATATAAGGCTGGGTTTGGACTGCAACTCACACAACGAGACTCAAAAAACTAATAGCATCGCTACCTAATCGAGTCCTCAATAATTTCGATATAATTCGGTTTGGAAAGAAACACATACCCCATTTTCGAGGAGTTTTTATGAGGAATGCTCTACCAGCAAAACCATTTGTATATGAATGTGGTATTATTAATTTAGATGATGAAATCGGAGAGGGTACACATTGGGTAGCATATGTTAAACATAAAAGCAATGTAAAATATTTTGATAGTTTTGGTAACTTAAGAACTATTGAGTAGTATTTGGGTAAAAGAGTGAACTATAATTATGATTCATATCAAAAATTTAATACATTTAATTGTGGGCATTTATGTTTAAAATTTATAATTGAAGTATATTCTTCATTATACATAGCTATTTACATGAATAAATAAAATAAAACAGAATGTTGTATGCATTTTCTTTCATTCTATTTTTGTATGAGATGACGATAACACTTACATTGAGCGGGAACGAATCCAAACTTACTGCGGAATATTTTCCACCAATCGCTATAAATGGAGAATATCTCTGTGGGCTAATTGATTTTCAAACATATAATTTTATTCCAAATGTGGACTACGTTAATAATTTATTCCACCAAGTGATTTCTTTCCCTGTTGGATCATACGAAATTGAAAATATTAATGATTTTATTCAGAGTCATCTAAAAGAACATCAGTCGATTAAGATCAGAGCGAATAATAATACATTGAAATGTGAAATTTTTAGTACTGAGACTATTGATTTCTCAAAGGAAAATTCGATTGGTTGACTACTTGGGTTCAGCAAAAAGCAATTAGAAGCAAATAAAATTCATGAGTCTGATATATACGTCGATATCAACAGGGTAAACGCGATCCGCGTCGAGTGCAACATTATCGATGGATCATATATTAACAATCATCCTGCCCATATTTTGCATGAGTTTTCGGTTAAAGTTAGTCCGGGGTATAAAATCGTAAAAGTTCCTAGGAATGTAATCTATTTACCGGTGAATGTCAAGAGGATAAGATCTATGAGTCTAAATCTCCTAGATCAGGACGGTAAACAAATAAACTTTCGAGGTGAAAACATAACGATAAGATTTAACTTAAAGCAGCGAATATGATTGTATATGGCGCAAGTTTAATCAATAAACAGTATAAAAACAACGTAAAAAGTGAATACCCCATTACTCGAGTAACAGCATTTGCAGCGAGAACACGGCGGCTTACAAAACAAAATCGTGAAATTTTAACATCGCTCGGATATAAATTAAAGAAGGCGTAATATGTTCGATGTTTTTCAAGAACCAAAGTTTGATGATAATATTTCAAGATATCAGTATCATACGTATTCGCCATATATAAATAATTTCGATAAAAATGACATTATTCAAATTTGCATACAAAATCAAAACCTTAACGTTGTCCATTCTGAAAGTCTACTATTTATTGAGGGAACTATTTCAAAAAGTGATGGAACACCCCCTAATAAAACGACGTTAGCGAACAATGGGATTGCGTTCTTGTTCGATGAAATTCGATATGAGTTAAACGGAAAAGAGATTGATTGCAATCGTAATGTTGGAATAACTTCATCAATTAAAAACTATATTTCGTTAAACAAAAATGAAAGCGAAATGCTTAGCAATGCCGGATGGTGCTCTACGAGTAAAAACCAGTAAGACAATTATCTTCGACTATGCCGAAGCTCAAATACCCGGTACTATATTATTATAAAATAAAAAAAATATTTTAGTATTAAAAAATTATATATTTGTATGGGAGGTGTGGGTACTTTTTATTCGACCAAGCTCATTTTTTGTCAAAAATTTTTAAATATTATTAAAACAATTTGTGCAAAGTTTAAACTTGCTATCTTTACTGTAGCTATTTAAATTTAATTTTTAACATAAAAAGCTATATAAATCTGATATTTTTGTATGGGAGGTAGTAGTAGTTTTCATCCGATCTTGCTCATCTTCGAACTTAGCCTCAGTTTGGTGGATAAAAGCTTACATACCAAATTTCAAGTCGATAGCTCTTAAATTACGGCCGTAATCGTGCGGACAGACAGACAGACGGACAGACAGACGGACATCGTTAGATCGACTAAGAAAGTGATGCTGATCAATAATATATATAGTTTGTCATACCTACAACGCCTCCTTATGGGCGTTACAAATGGAATGACAAAGTGAATATACCCTCACCACAGTGTGGTACCGGGTATAAAAATATGATTTCAAACCATTTTAACTTCTGTATTCCTCTAAACAAACTTTTGGGTTTCGCCGAAGATTATAAAAAAATGATTCCAAACGCACGACATGATCTTATTCTTATTAGATCTAGATCTGATGCGAATTCTATTATTTCTGACACTGATGAAAAAGTAAAACTACAAATACATAAACTGCAATGGAAAGTACCACACATAACAACATCTGACTCTCTGAAATTAAACCTTTATAAGGCCATTAATAAGGGTGAATCTATCAAAATACCATTTCGGAACTGGGACTTATATGAATATCCATCATTACCTCCAACCAATCACCACATTTGGAATGTGAAGACTACTTCTCAAATTGAAAAACCGCGTTACATTGTGCTAGTTCTGCAAAACAACAAAAACAACATACTTGCCGCGGATGCTTCACGTTTCGTTAATTGCGATGTTACCGATTTGAAGGCTTATTTGAATTCTGATGTATACCCATATGAAGATTTAAACGTGTCATTTGAAAACGATCGGTTTAGTATTTTATATAACATGTATGCTGATTTCCAAAAAACATACTATAATCGGGTAATCGCCGAGCCGCTTTTAACTAGAGATGAGTTTAAATCACATGCTACAATATACGTAATAGACTGCAGACACCAGAATGAAATGATAAAATCAGGATCCATAGACATCCGACTGGAAATTAAAACAGGAAAGCAAATACCACCAAACACTTCAGCATATTGTGTGATGCTACATGACCGCATCATTGATTACAACCCATTAAGCCAAATGGTTTCTAGAGTATTGTAAATCTAAATGAATAAAATATTGTTCGTGTTATATTTTATATGTTTCTATTAATTTTATAAATCTTAATAAAAGAAAAAATAAAACCAGATGATTGTGTATATTGTTTTTCATTCTATGTAATTATGAGTAAGAGAAAAGTCGTTGAAGAACTTCACAGATCGGCACGGAGAAATTTCAAATGACGTCGAGTTATAATAATATTTTTTCATGTATGAATGCATTGCATATATATATAATGTAATGCATGTTTTTACAATTGAAATAATACAAAGATTTTCTTAATTTCTCTTAAATAATCGGGAATGTAACGGCAATAACACGGTTCTTCACTGGTAATGATTTCGTTTGACATCCAGCAGCAGTCTACAAAAGGATCTCCATAAATTGTATGTTTTTTACCCGATTTGTAAACATTTTCCAAGAAATTGTTTAACAGTATAAGCTCTTCGATATGCTCATGAACTAAATATTGTTCATAGCGCTGTATAAACATTTCCATGTTTATTATCTCTGGTCTATGCATGCTGAAACAACTAGTGAAATACAAACCGCTGAAGAAAATAACTTCCCTGTTTATATAAATTTAAACCATAGACGATTAATTTTTTTCAATTTTTTTTTATTTTTTAAATACTATTGTACAATTCACAGAGATTCGATTATTACACACACTACTGGCGATTTATATTTTATGTTGTAAATAAATTAAAATAACAAAAATAAATAAATTGGAAAAAATATATAAACAAATAACAGGTATAAAATATTTTTATTAATCATTTCCAAGTTATAATGCCCCCATGCATATGTACTTATCCCATCCTCTCTTATATAACGTTTTGTGTCATTATGACTTAGGGATAATTTATTTATTTCCCTGGTATATACATCATGCAACTTACTTCTAAATATATACATAGATTTATATACAGGTCTCTTACTTACTAAACATTTGCTATCTTTTATATCTAATTTGGATGTTACATTTTTTTTATCCCTTTTGCCTTTGTGCACACTTTACCGCTGTCTAAACTATAAGAATACAATTTAGCCTTCAAACCAACAAATTCCTTAATTTTCATCCCATTTTTTTCATCTTTAAAAAGCCCTATTTCCTTCGCGTTTTTTAAAGGAAAATTATGTGGATTATCAGCAGGATACTCAGAAGTATCAAAACGTTGCTTCATTGGATCCGGATTAACGACATCATCGTAAATATCTGCATAAAAATCATCGGTCTTTATGGAATATAAAAGGGAATCAGTATCCGTATAATTTAGTCTTATAGAATCGCCAAATTTGTCCTTCATATAATCATAATGGAAATCATACAAGAGCCATTTCGCTAATTCTAGCACCGAAAACCCTATATAAATAGGTTTATTTAAAGTGACTTTCACCCTATTCATTTCAACCGCTGCTAAATCGGTGGTAAATTCTGAAATGCTTTTGAAATTCGGTCTAGATATCAACGGTCTGGCACCATATCTTCTTCCATCACTATCCCACTTTGAAACAATTTTGATATCTCGTCGATTTTCGACGTTTTCTAATGCTTTCCCGAAAACATTACAATTCATCCCTTTATAAAAATTCTTTTCGCATAAATGTTTCGCTTTTTTTCTCTGCTCCGTATTCAAGTTTATGTATTTTAACATAAATGTGGATTGCTCGAACTTTAAAACATGGTGAACCTTTCTTAAAATCAGTCTATGTTTTAATGCCTGCTGCAGATTTTTTATATGCAACTTATAGTTCTTGCGTGGATTAAGAAATTTACGCGTTTTACTGCCGGGAGTTATAATGTTTTCGGGACAAAATGGGAGATCATTATGTTTGGCATGAAGAGATTCGGGGTAATCGAGATCAACTTCAAGAATCATACCGAAATTCGAAAATTTCGGGAGAAATTGAATCATAGCCCAAGCATAAAAATTAAATATCCGTGATGAGTTCAAGTTTTACTTTGGTGATTTTTAGCATAGAATCCCATGCTAATCCCGGAGCCGTGTAGTAGTGACAGGGATCTAATTCATAGACCCCTCTACAAATTTTTCGAAAATTCTCGAAAACATCGGCGAGTAAAAGAACATCACACTCGAGATATAAAATCATAAAATCACGTAAAGTTTTACATTTGAAATGATTCCATACATTCACAGCGTGAAGATAATTTTCTTGTGAGCATTCTTCATCCGTAAGTTTGTTATAAAAATCTTTTATGGATGGTAGAGCCTGAACGTCAAGACGTTCCCAAGAACTTAAATATTCATAGGGAAAAACACCTTTTCGAAGCATTAAATTAAAATATGTATTATTTTGAAAACATGATTTTGTAGTGGCGAAATCACCACGCTGCAACGTCTTTGCCGAGGCGTCTAGACTCGATTGAAGGAACTTGTTCGAGTCCAGGAAACGGATTTCGAAAGATCTCTTCTCATCCACCTGAATACGCTTAGACAGTGATATATAATTTTCCTTGTTTAAAGGAATGATTTTTATAGTACCTTTAATATTGCTAAGGCTTTTAATGAACATGTGGCTATCATAGCCGGAGAAATTATGGAAGAAAACAGGGAAAAATGTTGGAACTTTAAAGTTTAAATTGCACCCTAAATGTGCTGGCCCTCTATAACAACCAGTAAAGTGGCAATGATCCCTAACTCTTAAATCTGATGTCTTAAAATCTACATCACAAATATGACATATCTTACAATTATCCTGCTTAAATAACTCGGCTGTTGTCAACGGCTTCATCGGCTTTGGAGTTTTTACGATGTCGACATATATCTTCCTCAGGTCTTCGACTATGAATTCAACGAACTTTTCTGGACAATCTGCTCCTGTAAAAGAAAAAAAAATAAAAGAGAAAAAATAAATATGATTTAAATATTAACTTCGAATATAGGATTTTTGAACTTACCTACATACGTCCTTCTTTTGTTGAGTTTGTCGTCGTAGGAGCATTTAATAATATATGAAAATGCACAGGGTATGTGCACCTGTACATCAGTGGTTGAAGATGTGTTGGGGTTCGGCTTACAGCTATTAATAGGGGACAATATAGCTTCAAAGTCGGCATACACTACGAACGGGACAGTTAATTTCTTCTCGTGGTTTTTGAATTCCAGTATATTATCGCCCTCATCCGGTAGTACTGTTACTACTTTTTTTCATTCAGGTTTATGCTCTTTCAGACATTCCGAGTCTTTAAACCTCAGCAAACATCCGTTGCAAATGGATGTTTTTCGCGTGTACGATGTTTGCTGACTTCTTAGCAGACGCGATATGTTCTTTATATAAACATAGTGCGTTTTAGCACCCTGCTCGCAAAAAAGTAGATTAATGTGCGTTTCCTTTTCTTCAGCTGTGTGGTAGTATGGTCCCACAATTTGTAGCTCTCCGTCTTCTTTACCCGATGATTCGTAACCGAATACATTAATGCTTATATTTGCATTGTTTTCTTCAAATCAGCTATTTTCAGCGGGAACTCTATATTACTGAAATCGAGCAAGTAATCATCCACAGCAATAACTTCAGCAGCAATATTAGGAATCATATATTTTGAACTTCTTTGCGGCTGATATTTATTAATATTAATATCAATTCTGTTGAATGACAACAGAGCCCAGCCGCTATCCTTTTCTTGAAATTCTTCAAGTTTAGCAGCAATATCATCAAACCTGGACGATAATATTTCGCCGAGTTCTAATTCTCTTAGTAGAACACGCATTTTGGTCTGCATGTTCTTCACTTCGACAATCAATATTAAATTTAATAGATTTTAGTCTATTTAATTCGTTTATTATAAGCTCTTGAATTATTTCGTGATTTTGATGAAATATAAGCCCCACATCGAGGTTGCCTTCGTCTTCATTTGCAACAGAGTAGGTTACAACTCTCTTGTTGAATGCACCTCTAATGAAACTCACATTTTTATCGAGTTTCTGTTTCAACTTTAATTTGTGGGAGCTTTTTCGCTGGTGGTGCATCCAATTCCTCTCCTCCACATTCTCATTGCATGCTATGCATTGATAGTTGTCGGTCGTTTCTTTTTGCTGGCAGCTGACGTCGATGGTTGTTCATCATCATCCAATTTTCTCCGAACGCTACCTCTCGATATTGATGGACGCTCATCATCAAATAAAACTCCCTCTGATGGTGGGGTATTATCGCATTCTAATACGTAATCTTCGGCACATTCATTAATATGGTGAATATCCCGAAGATGTTGATGTAGATCATCGATAACATGCACAGCATGCGCACATAATCCGCACACAAATTTCCTCCCCACCGTTTTAACACATCGTGGTATGTTATCGTTTACCTCTTGTTTTTCGACCGTGGCATGCTTTACTCTCAAGTGTACTTTGAGATTGTCCACTCTCTTAAATACTGCTGCACACAAACCGCAGGTCATCCTCTTACGTTCATGGATGCTTCTGACGTGACTAGTCAGAAGCCACTTTCTATCGAACACTTTGTCGCAAATTTCACACGAGTAGAACATTTTTTTTTTATTTAGCAAATATTATTTATAAAAAGGATAACACACTTTTTTAGCACTTTTAGTTTTTTTTGAATATCGTTCAATTTGTTTTTTATTTAGTTAGATTCGGGGTAATCGAGGGACGAGGGGTAATCGAGATCAACTTCAAGAATCATACCGAAATTCGAAAATTTCGGGAGAAATTGAATCATAGCCCAAGCATAAAAATTAAATATCCGTGATGAGTTCAAGTTTTACTTTGGTGATTTTTAGCATAGAATCACATGCTAAACCCGGAGCCGTGTAGTAGTGACAGGGATCTAATTCATAGACCCCTCTACAAATTTTTCGAAAATTCTCGAAAACATCGGCGAGTAAAAGAACATCACACCCACCTGAATACGCTTAGACAGTGATATAT
This sequence comes from Cheilosia scutellata, assembly GCA_955612985.1. Lineage (NCBI taxonomy): Eukaryota > Metazoa > Arthropoda > Insecta > Diptera > Syrphidae > Cheilosia > Cheilosia scutellata. The sequence goes on from OY015312.1 coordinate 89,594,488, forward strand.
AATTTTCCTTGTTTAAAGGAATGACTTTTATAGTACCTTTAATATTGCTAAGGCTTTTAATGAATATATGGCTATCATAGCCGGAGAAATTATGGAAGAAAACAGGGAAAAATGTTGGAACTTTAAAGTTTAAATTGCACCCTACATGTGCTGGCCCTCTATAACAACCAGTAAAGTGGCAATGATCCCTAACTCTTAAATCTGATGTCTTAAAATCTACATCACAAATATGACATACCTTACAATTATCCTGCTTAAATAACTCGGCTGTTGTCAACGGCTTCATCGGCTTTGGAGTTTTTACGATGTCGACATATATCTTCCGCAGGTCTTCGACTATGAATTTAACGAACTTTTCTGGACAATCTGCTCCTGTAAAAGAAAAAAAAAAAATAAAAGAGAAAAAATAAATATGATTTAAATATTAACTTCGAATATAGGATTTTTGAACTTACCTACATACGTCCTTCTTTTGTTGAGTTTGTCGTCGTAGGAGCATTTAATAATATATGAAAATGCACAGGGTATGTGCACCTGTACATCAGTGGTTGAAGATGTGTTGGGGTTCGGCTTACAGCTATTAATAGGGGACAATATAGCTTCAAAGTCGGCATACACTACGAACGGGACAGTTAATTTCTTCTCGTGGTTTTTGAATTCCAGTATATTATCGCCCTCATCCGGTAGTACTGTTACTACTTTTTTACATTCAGGTTTATGCTCTTTCAGACATTCCGAGTCTTTAAACCTCAGCAATGGATGTTTTTCGCGTGTACGATGTTTGCTGACTTCTTAGCAGACGCGATATGTTCTTTATATAAACATAGTGCGTTTTAGCACCCTGCTCGCAAAAAAGTAGATTAATGTGCGTTTCCTTTTCTTCAGCTGTGTGGTAGTATGGTCCCACAATTTGTAGCTCTCCGTCTTCTTTACCCGATGATTCGTAACCGAATACATTAATGCTTATATTTGCATTGTTTTCTTCAAATATCGCGACATCAGCTATTTTCAGCGGGAACTCTATATTACTGAAATCGAGCAAGTAATCATCCACAGCAATAACTTCAGCAGCAATATTAGGAATCATATATTTTGAACTTCTTTGCCGATTGTCTGATGCTGTGTTGCTGAGTGCCGCGATAATTGACCATTTAAAACAATATTCGTCATTGTTCTGCACATTAATGCATGCATGTTTATTCGATATGCACTTCGGCAATGGGAAATAAACCGAACCCCTTAGCGGCTGATATTTATTAATATTAATATCAATTCTGTTGAATGACAACAAAGCCCAGCCGCTATTCTTTTCTTGAAATTCTTCAAGTTTAGCAGCAATATCATCAAACATGGACGATAATATTTCGCCGAGTTCTAATTCTCTTAGTAGAACACGCATTTTGGTCTGCATGTTCTTCACTTCGACAATCAATATTAAATTTAATAGATTTTAGTCTATTTAATTCGTTTATTATAAGCTCTTGAATTATTTCGTGATTTTGATGAAACATAAGCCCCACATCGAGGTTGCCTTCGTCTTCATTTGCAACAGAGTATGTTACAACTCTCTTGTTGAATGCACCTCTAATGAAACTCACATTTTTATCGAGTTTCTGTTTCAACTTTAATTTGTGGGAGCTTTTTCGCTGGTGGTGCATCCAATTCCTCTCCTCCACATTCTCATTGCATGCTATGCATTGATAGTTGTCGGTCGTTTCTTTTTGCTGGCAGCTGACGTCGATGGTTGTTCATCATCATCCAATTTTCTCCGAACGCTACCTCTCGATATTGATGGACGCTCATCATCAAATAAAACTCCCTCTGATGGTGGGGTATTATCGCATTCTAATACGTAATCTTCGGCACATTCATTAATATGGTGAATATCCCGAAGATGTTGATGTAGATCATCGATAACATGCACAGCATGCGCACATAATCCGCACACAAATTTCCTCCCCACCGTTTTAACACATCGTGGTATGTTATCGTTTACCTCTTGTTTTTTGACCGTGGCATGCTTTACTCTCAAGTGTACTTTGAGATTGTCCACTCTCTTAAATACTGCTGCACACAAACCGCAGGTCATCCTCTTACGTTCATGGATGCTTCTGACGTGTCTAGTCAGAAGCCACTTTCTATCGAACACTTTGTCGCAAATTTCACACGAGTAGAACATTTTTTTTTTTATTTAGCAAATATTATTTATAAAAAGGATAACACACTTTTGTAGCACTTTTAGTTTTTTTTTGAATATCGTTCAATTTGTTTTTTATTTAGTTAGATTCGGGGTAATCGAGGGGTAATCGAGATCAACTTCAAGAATCATACCGAAATTCGAAATTGAATCATAGCCCAAGCATAAAAATTAAATATCCGTGATGAGTTCAAGTTTTACTTTGGTGATTTTTAGCATAGAATCCCATGCTAAACCCGGAGCCGTGTAGTAGTGACAGGGATCTAATTCATAGACCCCTCTACAAATTTTTCGAAAATTCTCGAAAACATCGGCGAGTAAAAGAACATCACACCCAACTGAATACGCTTAGACAGTGATATATAGTTTTCCTTGTTTAAAGGAATGATTTTTATAGTACCTTTAATATTGCTAAGGCTTTTAATGAACATATGGCTATCATAGCCGGAGAAATTATGGAAGAAAACGGGGAAAAATGTTGGAACTTTAAAGTTTAAATTGCACCCTATATTTAATAATATATGAAAATGCACAGGGTATGTGCACCTGTACATCAGTGGTTGAAGATGTGTTGGGGTTCGGCTTACAGCTATTAATAGGGGACAATATAGCTTCAAAGTCGGCATACACTACGAACGGGACAGTTAATTTCTTCTCGTGGTTTTTGAATTCCAGTATATTATCGCCCTCATCCGGTAGTACTGTTACTACTTTTTTACATTCAGGTTTATGCTCTTTCAGACATTCCGAGTCTTTAAACCTCAGCAAACATCCGTTGCAAATGGATGTTTTTCGCGTGTACGATGTTTGCTGACTTCTTAGCAGACGCGATATGTTCTTTATATAAACATAGTGCGTTTTAGCACCCTGCTCGCAAAAAAGTAGATTAATGTGCGTTTCCTTTTCTTCAGCTGTGTGGTAGTATGGTCCCACAATTTGTAGCTCTCCGTCTTCTTTACCCGATGATTCGTAACCGAATACATTAATGCTTATGTTTGCATTGTTTTCTTCAAATATCGCGACATCAGCTATTTTCCATATTGCTGAAATCGAGCAAATAATCATCCACAGCAATAACTTCAGCAGCAATATTAGGAATCATATATTTTGAACTTCTTTTCCGATTGTCTGATGCTGTGTTGCTGAGTGCCGCGATAATTGACCATTTAAAACAATATTCGTCATTGTTCTGCACATTAATGCATGCATGTTTATTCGATATGCACTTCGGCAATGGGAAATAAACCGAACCCCTTAGCGGCTGATATTTATTAATATTAATATCAATTCTGTTGAATGACAACAGAGCCCAGCCGCTATCCTTTTCTTGAAATTCTTCAAGTTTAGCAGCAATATCATCAAACATGGACGATAATATTTCGCCGAGTTCTAATTCTCTTAGTAGAACACGCATTTTGGTCTGCATGTTCTTCACTTCGACAATCATCCCGTCTTCGTCGAGGCAATTTTTAACGAAATCGCCGTGAACTTCAATATTAAATTTAATAGATTTTAGTCTATTAAATTCGTTTATTATAAGCTCTTGAATTATTTCGTGATTTTGATGAAACATAAGCCCCACATCTAGGTTGCCTTCGTCTTCATTTGCAACAGAGTATGTTACAACTCTCTTGTTGAATGCACCTCTAATGAAACTCACATTTTTATCGAGTTTCTGTTTCAACTTTAATTTGTGGGAGCTTTTTCGCTGGTGGTGCATCCAATTCCTCTCCTCCACATTCTCATTGCATGCTATGCATTGATAGTTGTCGGTCGTTTCTTTTTGCTGGCAGCTGACGTCGATGGTTGTTCATCATCATCCAATTTTCTCCGAACGCTACCTCTCGATATTGATGGACGCTCATCATCAAATAAAACTCCCTCTGATGGTGGGGTATTATCGCATTCTAATACGTAATCTCCGGCACATTCATTAATATGGTGAATATCCCGAAGATGTTGATGTAGATCATCGATAACATGCACAGCATGCGCACATAATCCGCACACAAATTTCCTCCCCACCGTTTTAACACATCGTGGTATGTTATCGTTTACCTCTTGTTTTTTGACCGTGGCATGCTTTACTCTCAAGTGTACTTTGAGATTGTCCACTCTCTTAAATACTGCTGCACACAAACCGCAGGTCATCCTCTTACGTTCATGGATGCTTCTGACGTGACTAGTCAGAAGCCACTTTCTATCGAACACTTTGTCGCAAATTTCACACGAGTAAAACATTTTTTTTTTTTTATTTAGCAAATATTATTTATAAAAAGGATAACACACTTTTTTAGCACTTTTAGTTTTTTTTGAATATCGTTCAATTTGTTTTTTATTTAGTTACGTTTTTTTATTTTTAAATAACACACTACACTTATTGCAATTATTGCAAATATTTCTTAAAATATAATTTTGTAAATGTTTTTTTTTCACGTTTTTTTGAAGGAAAATTATTACAAATATTTTTTGAAATATAATTTTTTAAATGCTTTTTAAAATCGACGGATTTTAAGAAAATAAAAAGAATATGTTGAAACTGAATTTATTATTTATCGAAAATTGACACGTAATACACACGACGAATATTGTACTCGAATAGTCTTTCACAACTAGGCAGAAATAAATAACCGACAGGTCCTTATATCTATTCGTTATCCTAATATTCTATCCCTCTTTAAAAAAATGTAGGTATACCGTATATGACTACTACGACAAAAAAAAATTAAAATTCGACTAACGTCGAATGCATTGCACCAATTTTACATAAAAAAATTATCATGTCCCATCACGTCATGCTGTCGCTGAATTCGCTGCATCGCTTACCCTACGCATGTTAATAAACATTCAAACAATGATCCTTTTCTTTTCGAAACATCATAAAACTCGTAAAAAAAAAAATCCTTTTCTTATCAATGACATAGCGCCTGCTGAGTCAAGTGCGGCATACTACAAAGATTCATTCGCACAAATTATATCTGCAAGAAAAATGCATTCATACGATGATCCTCTTCTTTTCGAAACATCATAAAACTCGCAAATAACACTAGAGACAAAAAAGAATTTATACAAACACGGGAAAAGAAAATTGATAACCTTTTTTTTATGAAATATAGATACAATAAACGGAAATTCGGCTAGCGCTGAATGCATTACACCAATCGTGAGACAAAATAAACATGTCTCGTCTTGAAAATTTGACTATCACCGAATGCATTGTATTGGTGATGATACATAGAAAATTAACATGTCTTGACTTGAAAATTGGGCTATCGCCGAATGCATTGCATCAATGGTTGGCGCCCACACCCACGATCAGTGCTTTTGGGTGATTCGACTTACCCTCTTAAAGAATGGTTAATTACACCTAAGTGTAATGATTTAGAAGATCCTGCTGTGCAGATGTTTAATAGGGCGCATAAACGTACACGGTGCGTTTAATCGAAAATTGTATAGGTATCTTAAGAGAAAAGTTATCTTGCCTTAACCACTTAAGAGTACAGCCAATATATGCTTGTGAGATAATAAAAACATGCGTTGCAATTTGTAATTTGACCTCTCGCACACATGAAATTTCAAATGTCTAGAGCGAGCAGAGATTTGATGAAGAGGGATCAACTAACGACGGAATAGAGGCAACATCAACGACAGGTGTTTTAAGGCAGCAAGAACTTGTAAAATCACTCAGATAATAAAACGAAAATCTATATATGTTAGTAAATAAAGTTATTTTATTTAAAATTCCTCTAAACAAATAATTCTATGAAGATCATCATGTTTTTCGGATCCATCTGCAACTGCCTTCTCAAGAAGTTGGTTTTTCAATTTTAAGTTTTCTATTTCAAGGTCCATTTTACGCTGTCCTTCTTCAAGCATTCTATTTCATTTAGTTTTTCTTCTAGTAAACATAATATATTTTGGTCATCAAATTTCATTTGCTTCCTTTTTGGTTCTGCAAGTATATATGTGTGTGTATGTATGTATATAACCCTTGTATTGGTTACGCATTTGGATATCGTTTTTTAATTTATGTTACCTAAAGTTGAGAACATTTGTCTCCGTAATGTTCTTGTTTCCTTTGGTATGCCATCAACATCGCCTTCGTTTCGTCCATCAATCACTTCTTCTGCGGTCTGCAAGAAGTTTTCCTCAACGGCCTTTACATAAGATTTCGAGAACCTTCTCGTCGATTTCCTAATACACATTTCTTGCCTCCGCCTGACCCAGTTCTTCTTGCATTGTCCACTTTCATCTATTTCAATTCGATCCAGTATTACAGTATAAGGGAATTATTAGAACCCGACAATATTTTTATGAAATACAATTTTATTAGCCCATACATTATTAGAGCTAATAACTTGGAAACTATTAGTATTAGACTAATAGTTTTATGAAATAAGCCCCAGGTCGATCTTTTTCTCTTTGTAATATTAAAAACTCCTTGTCTTTAATTTATCTTTAATTTTTATTAAAGTCAAGGCATCTGCATGCGCGATGTCAAATAAATCTTTGACTAATTTTTTTTTTTTATATCTCTGTGTTTCTATTTTTACTTTTTTCAATATTTCTTAGCTCTTCGTAAAGTTTTTTAATTGTTTCAAGCAATTGCATCTATCACGAGTAGGAATTATTGTCTTTTTCCATAATATTGTACACTCGTCCATGACTAATGTCACACTATTCGGTAAACTTAACTTCACTTTTCTCATGTTATAAAATAAAACACATAAAACATCGCGTTTTGAAGGCAATTTAGAACCGAGAATTTGACTTTTCATGGAACCAACCAAAAATAATTTTTCTCCTGGCATTTTGTTATAAGTAAGCTTACTAGAAGCTTTACAATGTCTTATTGACGGAATGCCATACACGAACTTAACCAATTTGACATCTACGCTTGCTGTGATGTGATAAAAATAAATACAATCAAAAGTGTCAAAGAAAAAATAAAGATATGCAAAAGAAGTAATCCGCATGTACAAGTGCTGTGCACTGACGCTGTGTTAAGTTTAAGCTCAATGCGGCACGTGTTAACGTTGTCGTAAAAAAAAAATGGGTACATTATAGGTTTAAAGGAACAAAAAAAAAAATTCGAAATTTTAAAAAATAAGAACCACCCTAATATATAGGTATGTAATGTAAGTATTATAATTTATGCAAATACATATACCTGTTACATTTAATTCATACATAGCTATTACATATTTGAGTGCAAAAACACTAGTTTTTTTTACGTTTTCTGGGTTTAGCAATGTTCATCTTTCATTTATGATTTGGCCAGTTGCCGAAAACACACGCTTGCATGGAATGGACGTTGCTTGAATGGAAATTCTTTGTAATACATAATGTTGCGGATGCACATCCCTAGGCTATTGGTACCCTCTGAACTCCCGTCAAACACCGAGAAAATGACAGCTAACCTTAAAAAGAAACCTCATGGTTTTTCATTCTTTTTTTTTCTTTTTGTGACAGCAAGCCGGCATCGTTTGAGAAGTAAAGAAGAAACTTTTAAAATTGTAATTCAGCTAAAAACCAAGACAAATAAAGTGAAGTTATTGAATTTGTTTAATTTGGCGTATTCACAATTCGTTTCTTGTTGCAGATCGCAACAATTTTACAATTTTAAAAATATCAACGACATCTCGCCGGCCATTTGCCATGTCGACGAAGGAAAATTCACCAAATCCAGCAGCGGAATACAATTGCCAATTGTGCAATGCTCCCGACGCCGAGGATAACATGGTAGCATGCGATCGCTGTGATTTGTGGTTCCACTACATGTGCGCTGGTGTTGACAGCTTCATCACAACCCAGGACTTTCTTTGCCGAAGTTGTGCGGAGTGTAATCCGCCACCGAACATTCATTCGACACCCACAGCACTGGAACACCCACCACCCAGCATCGAGACTCTGTCCATCGCACCAGTTACCACGAACCCCCCATCTGCCGAACTCGAGTCACCACAACATATTGTATATACATCAGTGGCTCGATTATCGACATCTCGCGTAAATCCAGACACAACGATCATCAACGGAAAACCTGTTCCTGCTAAATCTGCGATAACATGTGGCGCGAACTTCATTCCATCAATGGAGTTTCGTTCGGCGTCAGCAAACCCAATGATAGGTACAGCTCCAATAGCAACTAATGTTGGGGTTGAAAGCGCCGTTTCGAAACGACAAATTTCTATCGCATCGTCCAAAAATTCTAAGAATTCTAATTACAGGAAGTTAGAGATCGAATTACAAAGATTAGAGGAAGAGAAGGCAATGGAGGAAAAGCGGAACCGAGAAGAAAGTGAGCTGAGGCGAAAGACGGACAAGGACTACATCGACAGAAAATTCCAGCTTATCAACCAATTTGCAGAAGACAGTTCCGGTAGTGATGTCGAAGCGGACGGCGACGACGTTGTTTCTGCAAAAACCAATAGTAAAGTGCAGGAGTGGTTAAAGCAGACAAATAGCTCATCGCAAAGGTATACGAAAGGCGACAACCAAATAGTAACAGCTATGTTAAACCCAAAGGGTCATAATACGAACGTAAATGTAAAATGGCTGGGTGCTAACGTGATACCACCACAACAGCAACAACAGCAGCGAACAGTAAAGTTGTCCCAAGACCCAGTGCCCCAACCGCAATCCGATGTTCAGCGAACGATGGCGTATTCGTCAGCTTTACCACGCGAATTCATTCCACGCGCTGGCAGTCAACAGCCTACGACTTCGCGCTACAATCAGAACTGTGAACGTGTGAACACTCACTGTTCAATCCCTCACCACTTGCAATCATCAACAAATCTTCCGCAAGCAACAGGCAACCATCTGGCTCACTGTTCAACCCCTCATCACTTGCAATCAACAAATCTTCCTCAAGCAACAGGCAGCCATCATTATGAACGAAATGGAGAAACACTCAACATTCATCAGCCACAGCCACCGCCGCCACAACATCACAATCAACTTGAAGCTCCGCCAGTGCTCACTAGGAATCAAATCGCAGCCAGGCATTCTATTTTAAAGGATTTGCCCATCTTTGGTGGGGATCCCGAGGATTGGCCATTGTTCATCTCCAGCTTTGAACGGACAACACAGATCTGCGGGTTTTCAGAAGAGGAGAACCTGATTCGTCTTCAGAGGGTACTCAAGGACCAAGCGTTAAAGGCCGTCCAAAGTCTACTGTATCAGCCAAGCTGCGTCCCGCGCGTAATAGCCACATTAAAAATGATGTTTGGAAGACCCGAGCTCATTCTGAACTCTCTTCATCAGAAGATTCAAGCTACGCCACCACCGAAAGTAGAGAAATTGGAAACTTTAGTTAATTTCGCCATCGCCGTGCAGAATCTATGTGCCACTTTGGAGGCTTCAGGGCTCGTCACGCATCTCAACAACCCTACGCTTCTGCAGGAGCTCATAGAAAAACTACCGTCTTCCATCCGACTTAACTGGGCCCTGTATAGGCAAACCTTACCTACCACCACTTTGTCTGAATTTAGCGTTTGGCTTTATCAGATAGCCGAGGCTGCAAACTGCGTAATAGTTCCAGGACCATCAAATGCAGCTGGAGGGGGCAAGTCGACGGGCAAGAGGGAAAAGGGATTTCTCCATGCGCACTCGGAAGTAAAAGTCACCGGCAGCAGATGTTCCACCACCTCTCAACCAAAGTGTCCGCTATGTAACGAGAACTGTGGTTCCATGGACAAATGCACCAAATTTCTGCAGTTAAATCATTCGTCCAAATGGAATGTCGTCCGGGATTTCAAGCTTTGCAGGCGTTGTCTAAAGAGACACGGTAACGTTCGGTGCAGATCAGATGCTATCTGTGGTAAGAATGGCTGCATATTTAAGCATCATCAACTTTTACATAACGATCAAAAGGACGCTGCGAATATACCCGAAGTACGTACCATTGTTCAACAAGTGGCTCAGCCTAGCAACACGCACATCCAAAACACCGCCACCATAATGTATCGAATAATTCCTGCCATCCTTCACGGCAACAACACCCAATTGAAAACTTACGCGTTTCTGGACGAGGGTTCTTCACTCACACTAATGGACGAGGAGATAGCAACTCAGCTAAATGTTGCTGGTACCCCGGATGCCCTCTGCATAAAGTGGACTCCCAACACACACAGGTTCGAGGACGACTCCAAAGTTATAAACAACATCCACATCTCCGGTACCGACGCCAAGAGTAAAAGGTACCCACTTCTGAACGTGCACACGGTAAAGGCTCTCCAGTTGAATACAGAGGAATTGAAGGGCCAATATAGACATTTGCAGAGCCTGCCATTGGAGTCTTATACTGACGCATCTCCTCGTTTGCTGATCGGACTAAACAACAGCAAGGTCGGACTCCCGCTTAAATGCAAGGAAGGTAAACTGGATGAACCCGTAGCTGCAAAGACGCGTTTGGGGTGGACTATTCACGGCTGCTATTCACACCTGGACATATCGCAGGAGCAAACTAGTGCCAATACTTACAGCAACTTCCATATGTGTGAATGCAGTCGCAGTAATGATTCCGAGCTGACACATCTTGTGAAAGAGTTCCTCTGCACTGATAATTTTGGGGCATCAGAGCCAACACGCATTTTGCAATCACCAGATGACCAGCGGGATATGGATCTGCTTCAATATAACACTCAACGCAAGAATGGTCGCTTCGAGACAGGGTTGTTATGGAAATACGACGACTTCGAACTCCCGGACAGTTATCCAATGGCGAAAAGGCGTCTAATCTGCCTACAGCGACGTATGCGCCGAGATCCAGAACTGGCTAAGGAACTTCATCAGAAAATAGAAAGTTACATTTCAAAGGGATATGCCCGAAAGTTATCCCCGAAGGAAGTAGCCGAGGGACGTATGCAGTCATGGTATCTTCCGATATTCCCTGTAAGGAATCCTAATAAGCCTGGTAAGCTAAGGTTGGTGTGGGATGCGGCAGCCAAAGTTGGGGGAGTGTGTCTGAACTCTGTCCTGCTGAAGGGTCCGGATCTGCTTGTGCCCTTAACATCAGTAATTTTCAAGTTCCGAGAGAAGCGGTTTGCAATCTGCGCGGACATCCAGGAGATGTTCCACCAAATCCGAGTCCGGGAACAGGATCAGAGCTACCAGCGGTTCCTATGGTTTAATAAAGACACTGGAGAGGTGGAGGAGTATGTACTGATGGTGCTGACTTTCGGCGCAACGTGCTCACCGAGTTGTGCGCAATTTATAAAAAACAAAAATGCAGACGAATTAGAACGCGATCTTCCCCGAGCAGCTCAATCTATTCGACAAAACCACTATGTGGACGACCTAATGGACAGTGTGGACAGCGAAGATGAAGCGGTTGAACTCGCGAAACAGATTACATTCATCCACCAGCAGGGAGGATTTCACATAAGGAACTGGATTTCCAACTCCGTGAGGGTGATCGCAGCCCTGGAATCCGAACCCACCGACGCAGTCAACTTCAACACTAAAACTGATCTCGAGACTGAAAAGGTGCTAGGAATGTGGTGGTGTACCCAATCGGATTGCTTTACATTCCGAATTTCATCGAAATTTCGAAATCAAGAGGTGCTTCAGGGTGGAAGAGCCCCAACAAAGCGCGAAGTATTACGGATCCTTATGCAGATTTTTGACCCACTGGGACTTCTGGCAAACTTCCTTATGTACGTCAAGATATTGCTCCAGGAAGTTTGGCGTACTGGTATCGATTGGGACGAACAAATTGCGGAACCTCAGCACAAGAAATGGCTACACTGGACCCGGTTTTTACCACAATTGGAAGATATACGAATTCCTAGGTGCTACATTTCAAAGAACTTTATCAGCTACCCTGAGATGGAGTTACACATCTTCGTAGATGCGAGCGAAAATGGGTTTGCAGCAGTAGCCTACGTCCGCTCGAGCTTAAACGGATTGGTTGAGTGTTCGCTGATAGGAGCTAGGACCAAAGTTGCCCCACTTAAGCTGACTTCGATTCCCCGACTGGAGCTGCTAGCCGCTGTTCTAGGAGTAAGGCTTGCGAAGAGAATCTCGGAATCCCACTCTATAAAATTCCACAAACGATTTTTTTGGACGGATTCAAAGACTGTGTTAAGCTGGTTCCGGTCTGACCATCGCAAATACCGCCAGTTCGTAGCCTTTAGAGTGAGCGAAGTTCTAGAGTACACCAACATACGGGAATGGCGCTGGATCTCGACAAAACTTAATGTCGCTGATGAAGCAACTAAGTGGCAGAAAAATCCTAATTTTAATCCATCAAGCCCATGGTTCAAAGGACCCTCATTCCTTGTGTTGCCTCCGGCTTCTTGGCCACAAGAAGAATCACCATCAACAACGTCCACTGAAGAGGAACTTAAGGTACATTTTGCTGGCGTTCACTGCGTGGACCGAAAAAATGTGTTCGATCCAGAGCGATACTCTAACTGGACCAGACTACTGCACTGTGCTGCAGGTGTCCTACGTTTCGTTTCCAACATACGAGCAAGATTAAATAAAACCCCTCGCACCGTTGGACCGTGGACTCGCGCTGAACTGCAGAATGCCGAACGAGTTCTCTTCAAGCAAGCTCAATGGGAAAACTTTGCGGAAGAGATGTCTAGCCTATCTTCAAAGGGACACGTCAAGAAGTCAAGCCCGCTCTTATCGCTATGCCCGCATATGGACGAAAATGGCGTTCTTCGAGCCAGGAGCAGAATAGAGCGTTACGTGGAAAATTATGCCGACATCAGACGACCTATAATTCTACCGAGGCAGCATCCGGTGACGAATCTAATTGTAAAATACTACCATCATGTATATCATCACGGAAATCATGAAACTGTGATCAATCAGCTGCGACAACGATTTCACATTCCCAAGATGAGGACTGTTCTTTCGAAAGTGCGAAAAGGATGCCAACTCTGCAAGAACGCCGCCGCAAAACCACGTCCTCCAATGATGGCGCAACTTCCAGTAGCTCGGTTGTCCTCCTTCTGCCGACCATTCTCATTTACCGGCATCGATTACTTCGGTCCTATGTGTGTAGTAAACCTGAGGAGAACCGAAAAGAGATATAGAGTGTTGCTAACATGCCTGACGACACGTGCCATCCACTTGGAGATCGCGCATTCGATGACAACGGACTCCTGCATACTAGCAATTCGCAACTTCATGGCACGTCGGGGAACGCCCATCGAAATATTTAGTGACAATGGCACAAATTTTAAGGGGGCGGAGAGTGAACTTAAGAAGGCATACCAGAATATCAACGCCGACGAGCTCATGCGTACCTTCAGCACTGTTACAACAAAATGGACGTTTATCCCGCCTGGATCGCCACATATGGGTGGCAGCTGGGAGAGATTGGTGCGCTCTGTCAAGTCTGCGCTCTATCAAATCCATCCTTGCCGAAATCCATCTGACGAACTGCTGAGAAGTATGTTAATGGAGGTAGAGAACATTGTCAATTCTCGCCCGTTAACGTACATACCGATTGACCATGAAAATGAGGAAGCTCTCACGCCGAACCACTTTCTAGTGGGCTCCTCTGATGGATCAAAACCTTGGACAGTGTTCAACGACGAAAAGGAAATTCTTAGACAGAATTGGAGAATCTCACAACAATACGCACAACAATTTTGGAGACGGTGGGTACATGAGTATCTGCCCACGATCACACGCCGGACAAAATGGTTCGCCCCAGTTGAGCCGATCAAGAAAGGTGACGTCGTCTTAATCGTCGATCCTTGTAATCCACGGAACTGTTGGCCAAAAGGTCGGGTCATCCAGACGAAACTTGCCAACGATGGTCAGGTGAGAAGTGCCACTGTGCTAACCCGAACGGGCATCTATGAAAGACCTGCTGTAAAATTGGCTGTCCTGGATGTGAAACAGCACGATGAGGTAGGCCCACCACCAGTGGACATACCGGGGGGGAGTGTTGCGGATGCACATCCCTAGGCTATTGGTACCCTCTGAACTCCCGTCAAACACCGAGAAAATGACAGCTAACCTTAAAAAGAAACCTCATGGTTTTTCATTCTTTTTTTTTCTTTTTGTGACAGCAAGCCGGCATCGTTTGAGAAGTAAAGAAGAAACTTTTAAAATTGTAATTCAGCTAAAAACCAAGACAAATAAAGTGAAGTTATTGAATTTGTTTAATTTGGCGTATTCACAATTCGTTTCTTGTTGCAGATCGCAACACATAACTATATACATCCACATCAATTTCAGTTTCATTCATCCATTCATCCACACCTAATCCAGCAACATCCAGTTCAAATCAAAGCATTCTTACGTTTTCGCAGACATCAACTCCATTGGCACCATACAGAATAATTATAAACGCCAACGGTGACTTACACTGATTTCTCTAATGATAAACCTGCAACTAAAGAAATTCAAAACTTATACTTCATCAAGAGATAACCATTTAAAGGAAAATGCTAGATATGAAAAAAGAATGAAGAAAAACGAGAAATTAATAATCGAAAAATTATATCTAAAGAAAATAAACCCTAAATTTACTTTTAATTTCTTTTATACCTATTTTAAATTTTTATTACTTCTTTAACATAATACACACCAACACAAACAGACTGAATTAAATAATTAAAATGTTGATACGATTTTTTGTTTATTAAGTTTTTAAATAACGTTAAGCAGGGTTTCGCATCTCTGCAGCTCATCGCCGCGCCCGGTCGAAATATTTCCTTTTGGCATGTTAAAGTCCGATTCATTTGTAAAATCAATTATATTTGGATCTACTTCAAGATCAGATTTATAATGAACGCAAATGTTGTGCAGAGCCGGGCATACATTAACAATTGTTCGTGTCGACTTTTGGGGTGTGTAGTGTAATTTCCGGGCACCGAGGAGACAGCGGAATCTATTCTTTAGAACACCAATAGTTCTTTCGATTATATTTCTGGAAATTTTAACAATTAACAATGGTTTGTGTACCACAAAATTACGAGTGAGTATAACAATTAACAATTGTACAAGCAAACCCTAACAATTGGGAAATTCTGAATTTCTGTACCACAAAGCTGCAAGAGTAGAGAAAAGTTGAGAAAATTTAACATGCGAATTCAAATTTGTTAAGTCGTTAAAAGTCAGATTTTATGTGGTTTCAAAAAGAAATTTCAATAGTTTGTCTTCATAAAATATTAACTTAATTATTCTTTTTTGATTGCATGGCCAATTTTGAAAGTAAACCGTTTATTTCAATTTGGAAAGTGTGGTGGACTACTGTGCAAGGGATCTCAGGTTCGATCCCCGGAAAACACACAAATTCTATCTTAAGGTTTTTTCTACTGCTCCACCTCTTGCGAATGTCTGACAAACAGAAACATCCGTGATCCCAGAGTAAAACTGTTCTGAAAAAGCTTCTCAATTCAGCTGTTCGGACTCGGCATAAAATTGTAGGTCCCTTCTATTCATCCCAAAAAATAGAAACTCACAAAAACGAAAGGTTGCAAGAAGCTAGGAGGGATCATGACGTAATCTCGAATGACAAAAATCTCGAACATATATCTCGAAAAAATCTCGAAAATAAAAAGTAAATTCGAGATTTTTTTTTGCACCCATCCTATAGACAGTAAACCCAAGCAGGGGGGTTGCAGGGGGGCAGCATGCCCCCCATACGCATCTCACTTTTTAACACCATTTTTAATATTAATTCGAGATTTTTGTTATTCGAGATTATGCTTTCTAGATTTATTTTTATTTTTAATCAAAGCTGTATCTTTAGCGGTTGCCTTGAAAAAAAACAGAATTTTACTACTGAGCTCCAAATCAATATTTTTTTTATTTGCATCAATTTAGAATTTGTTGTTATCTTATTGTTTACTGTCCATATTATTTCATTGAAGTACTAAGTTTACACTTAGACAAGGCGCCCACCGAAGTGGTGAGGCCGTGGCGTAGCGGTGACATAGGAATGGGGTGGCGATGGAATGGCAGCAAAGTGGTATGAAAGTGATTTAAGTGGCAAACAACGAATAGTGCCACGAATTCATCAGCCCTTAAAATATCGTTATTGTTAATTGGTCTTAATTATCTTGGTCGTTTCGCATGTTTTTAGTTTCCGGGTAAACAGAAATACACAGTTGTAATGCAAAATCCACGTCGTCACCAGCCACTACAATATAATATGACTAGTTTAAACTAAACCACTTCCATTCTGTCGCCACACCACTCCTATGCCACCTGTCACCTTGGTCACCACGAAACCGCCACGCCACTGCCACTGTCATCTGTCTTATATTTTTATTAAATTATGTAGACACCTAATTTCAATTTGTTTTACATATTTTTTTCTCAATAAATTGTAATATACAGGGTGTCCCAGTTAAGAAGTATAATCCTTTAAGGGGTGATTCCTGGAGTTCTGCCGAACAAAAAAATTGTATAGCAGGGGGGTCTATTTTCATCGTATTATCATCGTTATAGCCCATCAAACTAGGTGACCTCTAATTTGGAGGGGTTACGACTAAAAACGCTATAACTTGTAAACCATTACAGCTACAAAAATAGTTTTGTACATTTTGAAAAGACAATTTTGTAGCGCATACAAGTCTTAAGCACTTCGGCTACATCTGGGCAGCTACAAAAAAGTTCTGGCTCCTTAAACTCAACATTTTTAAAATTTTTGTTACAATTTTTTACTTAAAATGCCTTTTTCTCAAAATGTTTTTTTTTTTTTTTTTTTTGTGTTGGGAATTCGCTGGAAGAAAAAATCATCGAAAGGCATTGCAGAGGTATTACGCGGGGGATGCTTCTGCAATAGTGAGGGACTTTAACCCGATCTAAAAAAAACTCCCGAGGGGACTGACTTTCGTCATCCCGAATTGGATTGCACCTAGTCGTTCGACTAATCGGCAATTTATTTTTGATTCATATTTAGAGGATAAATCCGCCGTTTGTAGGATTTCTATACTTTTTTGTTTGAAAATACATATTACCTACTTTCTTGGTCTTAGCTAACTCTTATAGATCAAGAGGTTTTACCCGCCTTAATCTAATGATTACATTGTCATTATTTAAAAGTTCTGTTATTTCTAAGTTAACATGGGTAAGAAGTCTACTTCTGTGCCTTTGGGCAACTTTTTTAACTTCTTCCTCAACCTTTTCAATGTTTATATCTCTATGTAGATCAGCGTTGCGTATGTACCAAGGTGCATTGTCTATGTGTTCCTTTTTGATATTTGATATGCATGTGCATGCCCATAACTGGAGCCCGTAGGTCCATACTGGTTTTAGAACTTGCTTGTATAGCAATAACTTATTGTAATTGGACAGAGATGAATATCTCCCAATAAGCCAATACATTTTACTGTATCGCATGTTCAACTCATCTCTTTTTTTCTTTACATGCGCTTTCCAACGCTGTTTAGCATCTAGAGTCATGCCTAGATATTTAGCTGTATATGAGTATTCCACTACATTGTTGTTTATGTATACTGGAATATATGGTACATTTTTAAACGTAAAATTAATATGGAATGACTTAAGGTCATTTAATCTAATCTGACTTTTTTTTGTCCAATATAAGATATTGTCTATTGCCCTTTGAAGCTTTTGTGTTGCTACTTCGACAGTTTCTCCCACAGCTAGGACAGCTGTGTCATCTGCAAAAGTAGCTATAGTGGTTTCCCCACTTACAGGGAAATCGCTAGTGAACAGAAGGTATAAGACTGGACCTAGCACGCTGCCTTGTGGTACACCAGCTTTAATCTCTCTTAAAGTTGAGTACTCTGTCTCTTGTTTAATTCTGAAGAATCGCTCTGATATATATGACTCCAGAATTGTCGAATATTGCTTTGGCAGTTGCCTTTGCAGTTTGTGGATCAGACCTTTGTGCCAGACTTTATTGAAAGCTTGTGCTATATCAAGAAATATTGTAGAGCACACTTTTTTCTCTTCAAATGCTTTTTCGATTTTATCTGTTATTCTATGCACCTGATCAATTGTAGAGTGCTTATTTCTAAATCCAAATTGGTGATTTGGGACTAGTGATTTTTCGTCAATTATTTTTTGCAGGCGTTTGACCAGCATTTTCTCGGATAATTTTGACAACATTAGTAGTATAGATATTGGGCGATATGAGGTTACCTCGTTAGGTGGTTTGCCTGGTTTGCCTCCGCGACTTTCCACATGCTTGGAATATATCTCAACTTAAATGCAGCATTTATAATCTGCGCTAGTTTTTTCAGACATTTTCGTGGAAATTGTTTCAAAATTTCTCCTGTAATCAAATCATACCCTGGGGACTTTTTTATATTTATGCTTTCTTTAATTTCTTTGGCAAGTTCTTTAGATGTTACCGACCGAATAGGTTCTTGATAACCTTTATCTTCATAAGGTTTAAATACGTCTTCAAGATACTCTGCAAAAGTGTTTGCCTTTTCATGGTTGCTTTTCGCCCAGTTACCTTCTCTAGTTTTTACTGGGGGAATATGAGCTATTGGCCTGTTCATCCTCTTTGTTGCCTTCCAGAACGAGTGGCAGTACTAGCATCATTTGTATGGCTGGTGAGGTAAGTTTTTAAAGATTCGTTATTGAATTCTCTAATAGATTTTCTAAGCTTGTTATTTAAGTTGTTCAGTGTAGTCTTGTCGCGTGGCGCCCTTGTCTGTTGCCAGCGTTTTCTACCTTTCCTCTTTTCTGTAATAATTTCACATATTTCGCGAGAATAAGAGTTTTGTTTGATCTTTTTTGTTGTTTTGGGAGTTGCAGCCCACGCAGCTTTTTGTATACTGAGTGTTAATATTTGGACTGCTTTTTCTAGTTGATCTTCTGTTTGAATAGCTGTTGATAGTTGAATACTTTCTCCCAACTTCTGTCTGAAATAGTTCCAGTCAGTCAGCCTATTAACTAGTTTTGGGCTATGTCTCAAAATGTTGACTTTATAAATTTTCATTTTTTTTATGAAATTTTTATCCTTGAGAAATTTCGTAAAAATTATGTTAAGTAACTATTTTACGTCGATCAACAGAAGTTATAGTAAAAGCCACTTTTTGTCAGACAAAAATGGTAAAAAAGACTAGATCTGAGCTAACAACCATGGATTTTTTTTCTGGGGTACTTGCTATCAAAGAAAAAGAGAAATATCATCTTCAGCAACTTAAGCAGGTTATTCCTGAAGATTGTCGACACTTTTAAGATCAGATAGCATACCAACCATGAAGTTATTTAAGTTATTTTATCTTTTTAACTAATTAACGCCGAATACTGGATAATTGGGTTTATCTTTTATTTGATCGTGATAATAAATGTGTCTATAAATATCTATGTCCAAATGCTCCTTTTTATAATAATAACTTCGTTAAAAAATAAATATTGCTATTTCGCTTTTTGATTCGAACTGTCGGTTATTATAAAAGTTACGTTTTACTTTTATTATTAAAAAAATACCATTTGACTGTATGTTAAGTTTTTATCCTTTTCCTATGTTTTAAAACAATTATTTTAAATTCTTTAGACGAAAGTGTGTTTTTTTAAATCTTAATAAAATTATGAAAAATCCTTGAAACTCGTTTAAATAGAGAATTTTCAACAGTGATGCCTACCACGACTACCTCCTATCAGCAACCCGCGAAAAAAAGAAATACCTTGTATCTGCTGTAATTATTAAACTACATAAACAAAATGAAATGTACTGTTTTTAATAGGAATCCATGCCAAAAAGAAGCATTGGGTTAAAAAACTTTTTTACGTAAATGTTAAACTTTAATAAATATTCACTTTTTTGTAAGTCCTCAACATTTCTTATTTTGCTGATTGGAGGTTTTATTTTAAAACATTTTGTGTCAAATTACAAATGAATTCAACAAATTTTATTGAACAACGTAGTATGTATTCTCAGTTAGAACCGGCACTAAAAGTAAGTTGTCGTCATCGTCGGTCGCCGTTATCATAGTCAACATTTTATTTCTAATTTAGTTTTTTCATTTAATAAATTTATGCTCGATCATGAGCTTCTTTTTCTTAACATTTAAGCTTTTTTCGCCATCCATTTTTCTTTCTACAATAATAAATATTATTTTGTAAGTGAAACCTAGGTACTACATAGTTTAATGATTATTTACTTTACTTTTTTAATTTTTTTTTCTGAATTGGTCTGTCTTGACTCTATGAATATGATGGAACATTGAAGCGAAACTGAAGGTGCAGTTCCGTTAGCACAAGCATTTGCTAAAAAAAAGAAGAAAGAATAAACAAAAGAGGAAATCAAAAAATATAAAAATATTAATAAATTTATAGCTATGTACCTACACACACAGAATTGTAAATGCTTTACTATCCGAATTGTAAAACCATCTATTTACAATTTAAATAGCAAATTTGGTTAGTTTTAATTGCAATTTTTTCAGTTTTACTATTTTAGTTTTTTTTAACATTTTTTTTATGTTTTTTATAGTGCGAGGGTATTTCCTGCATTGTGACATTAGAATCGAAGTTTTCCAGACAAAAGAAGCCGTGATACAGTTTAAAATATTGAAATTCTTCACAAAATGGATATGTGACCTCCCACAACCGACATTAAAATAAAATTCAAAGTATGTATACGACAAACATATCATGTAAAATTTCACAATTGAAAATAGTAAAAAATGAGCGAAATTTACTATTAAATTGTAATAACTAGGTAGTTATAATTAAAATTGTAAATTTTACGCAGAAAATTGAAAATATTACAATTTTTTTCTGTGAATGTAGTATTAGAAATATTTCTTATTATTTATTTACCGGTTCTCACGGGCATCGACTCTTCAACGCCAAGCTCAACAACAGCTTCAGAATTTCTTTCGATGTTATCGAAAATAAGACATGTCATCGCAAGCATTCAGCTTCCACTCTTTCCCACCCCCCGTGCCATTTATTTTGGAATTCTCTATTTTCGCCTAATAGCTGGCGTATAATTTTTTTTTGTAGAATTCAATAGTGTAGATAATAATATAATACTTACCAACGTTGACTGTCGACAGTTCTTCCAAAATACGTCTCTCATATATGAGACCCACTTTTATTGGTTGGGATGATATAATTCAGACTTAAAGCCAAACTGTGAACACTTTCCCAAGTTTCAATTTTTTTTTGTTTTTTTCTTAGCAAAAATAACGGTCTTATTTTCCCGGATTTTTGTTAGTACACTTTGCTTACCAGCTAAACTCATTTGCCTACGCATCGTCTAGCCGGCACGAAAGCACTTGTACAAAAAAAGATAATTTGTATATTTAACAAGTGAAGCGTTTTTCTTTTGTGGTACAGTAATTATAGTTATTTGTTAAGTCGGCATTGTTAACAAGTGCCTGTAAAATTGTTAAATTGTAGTTTCGTGGTACAGGCCACTGGTCTCCGAATGTTTTCTATTAAAGTTGCTCTCAATGCTAGCTTCAGCTCACTTGAGTTCCAAATAAATGTTATATACGAGTACATACATGCGGTGATCACAAACCTAAAATTGCCTTCTTATAGCCAGCTGTACGTACTAAAGCATACAAATAGTGATCAATTTATTTAATATTCACAATCATAGCGTTTATACATACTATAATAGCCTTTCCTGTTATAGTACATAATTTGTTCTGCTTGATGTAGTGCGACAAATTTTATGTGGGTCCCGTCAACACAGCCAATAACACCTGGAATTTCTGCTTGTTCATCCTTTTCCTGTTCAGAATAATCTAATTTCACCCATTGCGGACAAATGTGGGTTTCAATTATTGTAAATATCTCTTTAATTATTTTGCTGAACGTGGGTTGTACCTTGTGCTAATCCTAAATTAAAATCGTTTCCTACGCTCTTCTGGTAACTAGTGCCTGTCTTGTATGAAATTTTATTTTTGCACAAATTGCACTTCGCTAAAGTTCCATCAACTTGTGTAAAAAAAATTCCATAAAAAAACTAATATTTTTCCGGTTTGAGGATATTGGCGGCATCTTGTTGGCTCTGGGAAATAAATATTTTGAATATAGGTACACAAAAATACATAAATATACAAATTGCATTTGTAATGCCAATGTTTTAAGGAAATATTCACAAAACTTAAAGTTTTAAACAGTTTACTTACAAAAATATAGTCTGGCAAATAGTTTGCGATATTTAATTACAATTTATATGTACAATTGAGAATTTAAAAACAACCACAAAATAAATATTTCTTTGGGTAGCTATTTTCTTTTTTATTGTGATGCGAACTGGGAATGGGAACTGCACTTCATTTAAAAAAACAAACTTGACCGCACTCGCGAATTCGAATGTCGAATGTCTATCGAAATCGAAACCAATAGCAATAGATATCTGTTCGTACTTGACTTTTACTTGTACTCTACTCAGACTCACAGTCACATTTGACATTACATGCAATCAAAAGTACAAAAACAAATTCAAAATTTCAAACACTAACAACAACTCAGACGGTCAGCTGGGACACCTTAGTGTCAATGAGACACCTTTTCGAACACTCGGAACACACCAGGACACCTCTTTTTAAAAATAGCCGATTTTGGACACTGCTCGGATTATCGGATAATGCCTCGGAAAGAATAAGAAGGAATGGAAAAATTACCCTGGACAATGCGGTGTAATATTTGAAAATCATTTTCCACAAGGCCCAAAATTCAGAAATAGAACAGCTATTTCTAAATTTTTTAATGTAGGTATTTATTGACAATTTCAATAAATTTTTGTTTGGCTGGAAAAAACCTTAAGACAAATTGTTCGATTGAATTAACTTGACCATCCAAATTGCAGTTTGTGAAAAATGTTGTTGATAATGAGTTCCTAAAAATGTCTCCGAAATCAAATCTTTTTTCCACATCTTTGAGGAATGCAACAAATTTCAAAAGTCAATTGTTGACGAAGTACGATGAGTAAAGAATGCATTCAGAATTTTAAAACAAACGAGTGTATTCAGCCTATTTTTGTTTAATGCTCACATAATATATGTTTGATTTGAAATTTATAAAAATAAATCTTTAAAAATTAAAAATAGTGCTGAAAATTGAGAAGTTGTACTTACGTACTCGGGAAAGTCAAATTGTATTGAATTCAGTACAAAAGGACACCTTTTTGCAAATGCGATCGCAACACTGAAGATGTATGTATCCATTTTTCACCCCTAAAGTTTCAACTCCAACCTAAAGTAATGAGTTATAGTCCGACCCAACTTAACTGAACATTTCTTGCGCAGGTCTCTTCACATCAGGGATTTTATTCTCTTTGCGACAACAAAACAACTTTTCCAACCAGAACTACAGTCTACTTCTCCAGCAAAAAAATATATGTGCGCATTTCAAACAAAGAAACATTAAACATACCCTTGCTTGCGAGGACGAGGATATCTCTCGATCGACGGCGACGATCGAAGCATGACTGATTGTCCACACAGCGGCAGCACCGTCGGTTGGGCAAGTGAATTGGTTCGCGCTATATAGCCCGTCCCAACATGCGCAGTAGCACTTTATTTAAGGTAAATTTTTTTCTCTTAAGGATTTTTGATCGCATGAAATTGTTAATGCTTTTCTCTACTTTATCACAAAGTATACGGAAAATTCCATTTCAACCCTTTTAAACACATAGTGGGTTCCACGCTGTTATAGTAAAGTTACTCAGAACTCTGGCTTTCATTACTCAACAGTGCAGCACCCAGCAAATTTCCCTCTCCTTTGGGGTGGGTAAATGTGAATCTTTGTAGTCGTAGAGTCTATTCGGTCCCATTCATACTGCAACTTCTCCATGAGTGTTTTTTTGCTGTTAATGTTATATTTTCGTATTCTTCGTTCTAACTCTTCCCAAAGGTGTTAAATTGGTTTAGATCATAGCGCGGCGGGCTATGTAACTGTTTTGGCACTTGGTACAATAACCACTCAAAGCCATTGAAAGTTAAAGTCATTGAATTTTTTTTTCTTATTATTGGGAAAAACTCTGGTGTCACCAAAGGAAACAGAAAGCCTTAGAAATGTAGTGGTGGTTAAAGCGGAAGGAAATGATTGTTTAAATAAAAATATATAGGCTAACCCTGTGGAAGAATCAATTAAGCCCATCTGTGAGAGTATTCAAGAATTGGCGGAAGAAACTAAGAAAGCATCAACAAAGCACCAATCCACATAGAAAAAAAGTGAGTGCTTTGAAAAAAAAAATTAATTTCTAAAAAGCAAAAAAAAAAAAAAAAACAAATCAGTAGCAGTCTATTTACAACAAAGTAAAATACCTACGTAATTTTACTACCGAATTATCAAGAATTGTCGAAAAGCATACTAAAAACTTTCCAAAGAATCGATGATGCACTGGCGACTTAAAAAATATTGTTTATACGTATATATTTCATTGCACTTAGTTGTTATTACATTTTTGATCTAGACTAGAGATTCTACCGAGAATAGCTAATAATTGTTTAGTACGTTTGGACGAAATGTCTCGGAAAAGCCACCTATATTTTGATAGCAATAAGTGAATAATGGTAGGATTAGAAGACGATGGAAATAATAAGACACAATTAGCTGCAAATTATTCCATCGTTGTAATGGTTAGAGATATTTTTCACCGTTATAAACAATTACTTGTGTATCAGTTTGTTTCGTTGTTGTTTGCATGTCTAAAACAGTTTACCGAAATAGGAATGAATCCAAGTCTTGTCATCTCAGATCAAGGGGGAAAATTTCATTAGCACGTTCGCGGACAGTTGAAATCGCAAACGGTGGTGGAAAATGCACCAACCATAACTTTTGTTCCGATTGGAATAAATTAACGAAAAAACAACCAATA
Source organism: Cheilosia scutellata (assembly GCA_955612985.1). Classification (NCBI taxonomy): domain Eukaryota; kingdom Metazoa; phylum Arthropoda; class Insecta; order Diptera; family Syrphidae; genus Cheilosia; species Cheilosia scutellata. The sequence goes on from OY015312.1 coordinate 89,619,435, forward strand.
CGATCCTGGTCATGATTTACATGCATTTCTTAATAAAAAAACAGGAGCGGCAAATGCCGCTCTGTCCCAGCAGATCAAATTTTACATATATATTTTACATGCTGGGACAGAGCGGGAAATGCCGCTCTCAAAAAAAAATGTTTTTGCACAAAAATACATTTTGAAACAGATATTTCATTTAAAAAAATCATTATAACAACAACATCATGCGTAACAACTCGAAGCGAGCCATATTATTTGCGTAAATCCTTTTTTTCTCTCCCGTTTCTCCATCTCGAGAAAAGTATAATAAGCATCTACAATACAAAAAAAAAAACATTTCTAGCGGTCAGCTAGGACCATCGCCTAGTGATGTGCTGGGACATTTCACAAAATATTTTGTTTTCTGCTGGGACAGTAGGTTGTATTGTGTATATAATTCAATGAAAAACTTGACGGCAGTTGCCGCTTTGCGTTATAGAGTACAACAAAGTTGGACGGGATATGCCGCTTTGTCCCACTAAAAACCTCAAATTTGAGCGGCATATGCCGTCTTGTCCGCGAACGTGTTAGTCTATTAGACTTCTTGGCATTCCCTTCTTGGGAAAACCTTTCCTTTTCCAACAATTAATTATACATAATATGTACGACATAATATATACGACAGTCCTCATCTTTTGAAATCCTTCTGGTGTAACTTTATGAAATATGATATTGGTGCACTTGACAACAAAAAAGTAAACTGGAACGACGTAGTTAATGTTTACATGTGGGGCAAATCTCGTTCATTCAGATTGGCTCTTAAATTAACAGACGAACATATTTTTCCTAATAATTTTCAGAAAATGGCATGGAATGGAATTTTAAAACGATGGCAGCAGAATATAAATGCTCCTATTACTATATATTTCAATTGACTTAAGGGCAGATGGTATTGAGTTCCTTTTAACGAGTAATCTTAATCAAAATTGTCTGGAAAACACCTTTGCTATTTTCCGCCACTGAAGAGGAAATAACAAGTTGCTGACTGAAGCCAAGGCAATTAAAGCTTTCAAAACTGAAACTGACATTAAAACTGTTAATTCGGTAGGGAAAATGCTTTTTATTACTTCGCAGTCTACATTTAAAAAAAATATCGTCAAAAACACAAGTGTAAATCGGAATTAAGTCAGCAACCTAGTGTTTCCTCTTATTTATAGATTTTAAACGTGTGTAGTGTATATCACTTCAGTCTCAGTGTACTCTATTCATTGCAATAATATGAGCAAGTGTACAATGCACATGTCCAGTAAAAATTAGTAGGATAAGGTCGGGAGGATTTGACAGGCAGGAGGAATTGGCTCCGCGAAATAAAGCCCCAAAAGTAAAAATGAAATAAAGCCCCAAAATTAGGGTACATTTTCATAATGAAATTATGCCCCACTTTTAAAATGGAAATAAGGCCCCAATGAAATGAAATAAGGCCCCAAAAATAAATGAAATAAGGCTCCAAAATTGGGGTGCATTTTTAAAAGAAATTATACCCCATTTTTAAAATGGAAATTAGGCCCCAATGAAAGAAATAATGCCCCAAAAAGAAATGAAATGAAACCCAAACATAACTTTGAATTTATTCTGTATTTTCAAAAATTATAGTGCAAAACTGTTCATTGTCATACAAATACTTGCATTGTGTCCTCTACAATATGTCTACAACAAGGACACGTATAGTTATCGTGTCCTTCTGCAATCGCTTCCGCTTCCAGTTTTAAATTGCACTCAGCACAAATTTTCATGTGCTTGCAAGGCAATAAAACAATATTCGCCCTCAAATACTTACATACTACACATATGTATTCCTCAGTGGGTGTGGGTAATGCGACACCGTCAGCGATTACGTCTTCTTCAATAGAATCCTCTTCACAGGATTCTTCGTCTTTAAATATATCCTCTTCCGGAAGCATTTCTACACATATATTGTTTCTTTCAAAAACCATCCTTGAAAGAAACGTGGCAACGGTCAATTTACCTTGGTCCAAAAGCAAGGTAGCTTCCTCTATTTTCGAGCTCCTTTGGACGTAATATTTCTTGCGTTTAACGCCCATCGAACCACCACTTTCAACCAAAGTTGAAAAATGCCGGCTTTTAAAAAACTCCTCGTCTCTAATTATGATGGTTTTCAACGCGACCAGCTGAAAAAATCATTCACTGAAAACCATCAGCAAGTAACAGAATAGCTGAAAAAAAAATTACTCGCTGATGGTTTTCAACGCGACCAGCTGAAAAAATCAATTCAAAAATCGCGAGATTTTTTCCGCTATTCTGTTACTTGCTGATGGTTTTCAGTGAATGATTTCTTCAGCTGGTCGCGTTGAAAACCATCAGCAAGTAACAGAATAGCTGAAAAAATCGCGCGATTTTCTTCATTATACACTGATTTTTTTTTATAAATCATTTTTTGGAGAGGAACGTACAAAAGTTGGCTATTCCTCCTTTTTCCCACAAACTTTTCACAATCCATAATTGAATTTAAATTTAAACTTTACACTTTGAACCACTTCGATATTTGGTTTTAACCAGAGTGACGAACACTTCATCTGCACATTTATTCATTACCTCGGTTTTCCATCGGACCATGATCGTTGGGACCACAATTAGTGATATTTAACAAACTCTGGGTCCTCGATTAGCGGATTTTCCACAATCTTTGTTATTGGAAAAGTAAATGACAATGATGCTCAAGCATTTTCAAGTAAATTTAGAAAAATGAAATAAAGCCCCACTCTTTTTAATAAAAATTAAATTAGGCCCCAAAATGTTTTTCTAAATAAAAATGAAATTAGGCCCCAAAAATAATGTTGGGGTCTTATTTCATTGGGGCTTTATTTCATTATGAAATTATGTCCCAATTTAAAAAAATTAAATAAGGCCCCAAAAAGTGAAATTACACCCCAAATTTAGACAATTTTTGTTGTTGTTGTATTGCATGCACATTTTTAGGGCCTTATTTCATTTTTACTTTTGGGGCCTTATTTCCTGGGGCTTAATTTCGCGGAGCCGGAGGAATTGACATCAGCACTTTTCTGAAAAACTTAAACCTTGACAGCACTTTAAATGATGAGAAAACGAAGTTAGTAACGATTGGTTTGAGTGATAAATGAACAATCACTGTAGTCTAGGAGATAAGCGAAGTGCACATCTTTTTTATTTTTGTGTCCATTTCCTCAAACTTTTATGGTAAGCAATCCAACTGTAATATTTATTTAATTATGTAGCTTTTGACATTGAAAGTGCAAAATAGTGCACCTTCATTCGTTTTAAAATCATTAATAAACAATCCTGAGCACCATTACAAACTTTTTTTTGTATTATTCCCAAAAGTAGTCAGAAAGGAGGATTTGACATTTTGGCTGAAGGTGGGATTAACAAAGTCTCAAATTCTCTTTTATGAGTCAAAATAAAAATTGTGTGGTAAAACAACTTCTTAGGTACTCTTTTTTAGAATGTAAAAATGACAAATATTTACAAGAAAAAAATCCCCACCTCAACATCGATAAAACAAGTGTTGAAGAATGCCATTAACAGTGCTGTTTCTGTTGACATACCTTCCCTATAGGCATCATATAGTCCACCACCACTCTTTCAATTGTTTTTAACAGAAAGGATGTTAGGCACTGGTCTGAAAAGACTTTGCCTCGGTGTAATCCTTTTTTCCCGGTTTTGGAAAAAAGACCACTATTGCCTCCTTTCATGTAATTGGAATGTAGCCTATTGCTAGACATGCAACTTATATATTCCTGAGCCTTGGTGCAATTACTTCTACTCCCCATTGCATTAGACCTGGAAATATACCAACTGGTTCCGTGGTTTTGAAGGGAGAAAATGTTGCTATTGCCCCCTTAACCACCTCTGGTGTAACGATCCGTTCTGCTTCCGTTCTATTCATCCTGTTCGCTCCTTGTTTCCTGATCTGACTTATAGAAAGTGTACTTCCATCAGGACCTTTTTTTGCGTGATCAAGAATTTCCACTATCTCCACCGCTCTATTACGAATGAGTGCGATCTTGGAAACTGGGTCTCTGGAGATAATCTCCCGACCTTACCCTATTCTACTGACTTCAGATGTACTCCTCTTACTCGAGCAAAAGTCCCTCCATGTCTCCCTTTTACGTCGTCGTAGAGTAGCATTCAGCTCTGTTGGTAAATTTATTTTGTTATTTTAATTCTACGTCCTTAAACTTAAATAAAAGTAGGCTGAACTAATAAACAAAGGTTAATATGCGTTGAAAATAAAAAAATTATTATTTGTTGATTAAAAAAGCAATATATAAGTTTTTTTTATTATCTTAAAATGTTGTAAAATAATCATGTGTCAGATCCTCCTCCCTCTGTCAAAACCTCCTTAGGGAAATGCCAAATCCTCCTTCATGGTAGGAGGAATTGACACTTTGTAAGGTTTTGGGAAAACCCTCTGTTAAAAATATTTATATCGATTAATCATCATTAATGATTTTATATTGCTAAAATGATATTGTAACTTATGTAAATTTTGAAAATTTTAAATTGTATTTGGATATTAATATATTTCCGAATGTTCCTGCCGACATTACCCTATCACATTAAAAAAAACAGTTGTTAATAAACAAATAATTGTAAAGTAAAATTGTTTATAGTAATGAAACGTAAATTTGCAATGAAACAATATTAAAGAAAAATGATTTCAAAAATTATTTGATAAGCTAAATTATAATGTATTTGAATTTTTAATCTAAAGTAGCTTATAATTGCTCTAATATTTAAGCTTGTATTAGTTATAAGATATTGTATCTTAAAATGCAAGCCTGCAAATTAATAAATAAATAAATGTTCACTACTCGGACACCTGATAACAAAATAAGTACACCACTTGGTTCGATTCATACAAGTGGGTGCTTACTTTAAACAAAACATGTATGTACCATTTAACAGTAAAAAATACTCATTTACAAGGATTATCCCCGTTTACGTAAACGAATGCAATAGGGATTATTTGGCTTCTAGCTTTGATTAGGTGAAGACGAAATAGTTTCTGAACTCACAAACAATAAATTGTGTACTGATTTTATTTAACAAAATCGAAATTTATATGATGTAAGTTAATTTTTTCTTAGAAATGCATGTACAAACATACCTACTTACATTTTATTTTAAACTAGGAATGGACAAACTATTCGGATATTTCGATGGCCAGCAATATCACATTGCTAAATACAATACATTATAACACAAAAAAATCCATAAAACACAAAACAACAACAACTCCAAATAGATTCATTCAACACAACACCAAATAATAATAATAATAAATTAAAAAAAAAAATATAGCATAATAAATAAATAACAATCAAAACGCACACGCGAGCGACCTTTGTTCTTCCCGTTTTTAGTTTTTTTCTTATTCCTCTGTTTCTCCTTTATAATTTTGGCTAAGTAGTGATCACGAACCAACATCTAATGAATAGCGGGTTGTAAGCGTATATCTTGCCGGATAACTGACTAGCTCTGTTGCATGGGCAAATCACCTGTGAGAATGTTGCCAGATTTTTTTTTCAAAAAACTGTAAATTCCCAAAAAAAAAACTGTATTTTCAACCAAAAAACTGTAACCTTCAAAAACCAAACGATTTTTTTGAAATTACTTTTTTTTTTTAGTTTTATTAAACAAAAATAACACAAAACAATTCATTTTAAATAAAATAACATGGTTAAATACGAAGCACTACGATTTAAAGCACATTTTAATTTATTCTTTCAAATCTTAACTTTAAAAAAAAACTGTAATTTGTACTAGGAGGTCATTTTAAAAACTGTAAGCTTGTCTAAAAAACTGTAATTTACAGATAAAACTGTGAATATGGCAACGTTGCCTGTGACGGAGTGTTTTGGAAGTTGGGTGTCGGATATACACGTTGCAACTCTGCTTAGTTGCGTTGGAGTTGTGTTTTTAATTTTCGTGTGTTGTTATGAGAGGTGAGTTCGGTATTGATTTTTGCAACATTTGAGGCTTAAACAAGTAAAAGTGTTATCATCGGCCTGGCCGATGCTTTGATACCCTCCACTGTATGTACTGTACAGGTACACGCCTGTGTCTAATATTGTTTTTGTATGGGAGGTACCAGAACTACTTGACCGACATAGACAATTTTTAATACCAACCTGACAACGGTAAAAAGAAGTCCTCCCACAAAATGTTATTCATTTAAGTCGGTTCGTTTGGACGCTATGGTGTTTCCAACAGCTAGAGAGATAAATTGGTCGAATATTGACTTTGTATGGAAAGTAACGGAACTACTTTACCGACATGGGCCATTTTTATTACAAACCTGACAACCGTAAAATTAAAATCTCTCACAAAATTTCAGTCGCCTTAGTCGATTCGTTTGGACTCTATCGTGATTTAAATAGATAGAGAGACACATGGGTCTAAGAGTGGTTTTGTATGGGAGGTACCAGAACTACTTGACCGACATAGCCCATTTTCAATACCAACCTGACGACGGTAAAAAGAAGTCCTCCCACAAAATTTTATATACCTAGGTCAATTGGTTTGGACGCTATCGTGTTTTCAACAGACAGACAGACGGACAGACAGACGGACAGACAGACAGACGGACATGGCTAAATCGATTCAGAATGTGATCCTGATTCAGAATATATATACTTTATAGGGCCTCCGGTGAATCCTTCTTGGCGTTACAAATGTAATGACAAAGTGAATATACCTTCCTGTGGAGGGTATAAAAAGAATCTCCTTGCTGCATATGTCCACGTCTTTCAATTCAGACCAGCTGTTTTGGCACTTCGCGAGACACAGGTGGATCGAAATTCGATTCCCTCGAATTTTGATCTACCTGGATATCGCTTAGTCAGTGCCATTATTCTTAACACATCGCGATTTTGCCATACGTCCGCGATGATATTGCTTAGGAATTTCCACCATTACAATGAGGTGGATTAATATGGGTGCTGAGGTGATAACGCATAATGGATGAGTTTCTTTCGAGTTTCTGATACCTTTTTGGGTGGATGATGATGTAGTTGTTGTAGGTAACAGACTGATGAGAGCTGGTGGTTGCTTAACTATGGGTTGCTTTGATTCTCTTGGGGGCAGCTGACGTAGGTATTTGGCTCACCGGATTAGTGGCAGCGTTCGAACAGAATCGGAGTCGCAAGATCAAAGGAGTTTCAGCGGGGTTGAGAACGCGCTGTTGAAGATTGCGGATGGGATGAATAGGGGTCTTGTGCGACTGATAACCTTTTAGTGATAGTTATTAAGCAGGTTGGCGAATCGATGCATTTTTTTTTTGTAATCAACACTAGAGTTCCTTGCAGCTTACTACGATTGAAATGGTGACCTGTTTCGAGGGTTCATCTGTTTCGCAGCTCAAACTGGTATATTGTGGGAGTCTGCTAATTTTGGCGGTTGTGGCGCTCTCAGAAGAATGATCGCTACCTAGTTGGTTCCATGTTAAGTGGCAGAGTAGCTTTTTCTACCGGCGATGGTGGTTTTTGACGGCACGTGGTTGATCGTGGATCGATATCAAAGCGGACGTGCGACACAATTTGTGGTATCACTCGGCAGTATTAAATATCGTCACTGATCGTGCTAAACAAAAAACTCACTTAATTGAACAAATTCGACGGAAATATATAACATTTTACCTGATAAAGTACTGGGGTGTAGGCATGTAAGTGCAGTGGCACTGGCGTGAAAATACATAGTCTTAGCTTTCACGTCAATAATTTTTTGTCTGCGATTAATTAGTGATACGTTCCAAACCAGGACAAATTAATTTTGTAGTTGGCAAAGCACTATTATTTAAATTTTTTTGACATCTGAGCAAAAGACGGATGGCTCGACAGTAAGTACCATCACCGGCAGGAAGTCAAATTAAAAAGGTGTATACCTTCGTGTTAGAGGATTTTGGTAGGCCATTTGAAATTTGTTTCCGTTTATGAGGTTGCAGCGGTTTAGCACTAATTTTGCCAAGTTTCGCAAAGTAGGTTTACGTACGAAATAGATGTGCCAATGTAATTTCGTAAAGTAGTGTCCAGGGCAACATTACAATTTTCGATTACAAAAAATGTTGCCGCAGGGATGCACTATAGGCAATACCCCACAAGTCTTTGAAGTTTAAAAAATTCAATTGATCCCAAAAATTTCCTTTACAACAACAAAGTATGTATGTACAGTACATACATATGCAAATGCATCGAAACTTCTACTTCTGCATCGAAACATGGCGATGTCAAGTATAGACAAATGGTCCGGTACGGTGCAGGGAACTAAGTCCACTGAAGGACTCAGTTCCCACCTAATGAGAAATAAAACCACTTTCGTGAAGTGAACTTAGTTCCCATGTAAGGGAACTACCCCCTTCTTGGGTTTACTGGCAGATTTGCTGTATGTGCGAAATTGGATATATTGAAGGCTTTTTTATAGTATATACAAACATCCAACTACACCAAAATGCAACAGAAAACCCAAGCAGGGGGCTGGAAGGGGGCAGCATGCTCTTGGTTTCTTCATTACTTCATCGGTTTTAAAAACATAAGTGAGTTAAAAGTGATTTTAGAGCACATGCAGGGTTGCCAGAAATGTTTCTCAACAAATCGGGAGGTTTCAGAATAAATATCGGGAGATTGAGAATAAATCGGGAGAATTAGAAAAACCTTATTACTTCATAGTACAAAACAAAATTAAAGCTTTATTTCAGGGTGTTCTTCAAAACATCAATAACAAAAACATTGATTTAACGAAAAATAAATATATTTTTAATACAATATACAAAAAACATGAAAACATTAGGTAATTAATTACTATCTATCACTATATTTTTCAGCCCTTTGGCTTTGAATTACAATTTCCCTGCTCTCTTCGGTTTTAGGAAACTCAACAAATTCTTGACCAGAAAAATTAAAGTTCACTTTTGTTCAAATGATGAATTTTATAATATTAATTTTTAAAAGATTTCTATCATTCGGCCATAGAGGCATGATGGAATAAGTATAAGGTGGTCTCGTCGGCTGCCGACTTATTCGTTTTTTGGTCCCTTAACGCTTCGTTAACGTACACTTACTACGCTGAATAAAGAGAAAAACGTGTCGTTAAGGGACTACTTTTTGCCGACGAGACCACCTTATTCTTATTCCATCATGCATAGAGGCTCATTCAATATTCGTTCCACAAATGCATTTGACACGGGAATAGAAAAAAATGTATTTTCAATGATCGGAAGATTGTTGTTTTGGAAAATTTTCCACCAAATCTTTTATGCCAGTGGTTCATCAAAATTGTTGCTTTCCTCTGAAAGCATATTTCCTACTTCCATTCTACTACTTCGAATTATATTTACTTCATCATAATAATGAATCAGGATCACAAGATATGTGAAGGGGTTCTACAAAATTTTTTGTCTATCTATCTATCTATCTATCTAAGTATTTATTGGTTAAAAAACCTCCTAAAGTTAAAATCGTTTTTTTAATATATTGATGTCGTGACTTAAGAAGTACAAAAATATTTCAGGTTTTGCGTCATTATTCGGTGCATTACTCTCATAAACAAATTGCCAAACAACTGGATGACAATTGTTTTCATGCTCTTGAAAGTAACCGAAACACTGGCCAAATAACAATCAAGATCATTGCCAAGTGACAGCCAACGTGTTGGACCATGCCGAAGCATTTTCATATACTCCATTTCAAACTTCTCGAACTAATTTTTGCGAACTCGTATTCTTTTAGTGCTGTTGGAAAATTTTTAATAAACTTTTAACACAAGGGTCTTCACATCATACTGCCCAAAACACACGTGCAGAATTCACTACGCACACATGTTCTTATGTGGTGATACAAATGTAAATTCTGCACCCACCGCAGGACTGCAACATGTCTCTATTTCTAAATCCACTGCATAGCAACGCAGTAAATTAAATTAAATAGGCTTGGCAGCATCGAAATTTTAAATTCAGCTACTGATGCATACGAGGAAAAGAGAGACGGGAATTATTTGTCGTCTGTGTTGTACTCTCGTATTTTTCCGTGCATTGACAGAAATTGATGCAAGTTAAAGTCTGCACATCTGTTTCATCTGCAGTACTGCTTGCAGTGAAGCGTTCAGAATTTCTGCACATGTGTTTTGGGCATAAGACATCTTTTAGATGCATTTCATGTGACAATTGCAATTTGCTTTGATTATGTTTGTATTTTCGGCACTGAGGTGTTTGAAAATCAATTATTATTAAGGGAAATCAATTTTAATGAAAGAATTTTGTATTAATTATGTGTGTTTTCTAAAGTTAATCTTAAAAGTAGTACTCAAGTTCGGGTCATGGATTTTCTGTCAGTATATATTTCTACAAATTAACATACCAACAGGAACATACCTTACCTCCTCGTGTATAATAATGTACCTATACCTACCCCATACAAATTTTACACGTCAACATTACATACATGCTTAACTTCATTATACGTTATGTTTAATGAAATGATTTACCCAGGACTTAATTTTGCGCCTCAATTCAATTGATTTGGTTGATACCCAAGGCTTTTTACAAAATTAACTTTTCAAAGTTGCTAAGTTACAAAATTGATCAATATCACTCCTAATATTTTGAGAGCTGCTGTCCCCAATAAATAATGATAATAAGGAATGATAAGTTGGAAAAGAATTTTCAATGGGAGAGATGTAGGTATGTACATAATTGGAATCTGTATTCTCCATCTTCCAATAGAGCCATGTTCATGAGCAAGAAAAATGTGTCATTCACGTCAAGATTTAATTCAGCAAGTCTTAAACTGTCTAAAGTTTAAATGTAATAAAAAAAGTTTCGTCTCAAGAAAACACAACAGAAAACAAAAAAATTAACTTCTAAATATGACAACTTCTAAAGATGTTGTTATTCGAAATGACAATACTTAGTATGTAATTAGTGTTCTAAATTTGTATACTATATAATATTATGTAGGTATACCTACTAAACAGATTACAATTAATAATAATGATAATAACTGCACACAGTTGAACTTCAGGAATTGCTTATAAATAATAATAAATTAGACCAAAGAATATTAGAAGAATTAGAAAGAAAGCAGGGTTCTCTAGTAAAGGCACTTACCCTTTTTACAGGAACAAACTCAGGCTGTTTTCGACCCCCCTCTAACTTCAGAACCAATTAAGCCAAAAACTTTAAACTTGAAACATTTAACAAACTCATTAAAAACGACCACATTACCCAGTTTCATCTCTATAGCATTAACATACAGGACAACATCGCAAAAACCGTAACTGACTTACTCACTTAGATGATGATCATCAAAATTATGAAGCACTTCCGGCCATCCTAGAATCGTGAAATTTGACAGAATGCTAGATCCTGTGGTGCATACACTGGGAAAAGTCCAAAACTTGAGATTTTCCATTCAGGGGGCGTGGTATACGCCCACCTTTGAAAATTGGTTATTATTTATTTGGGCCACTTCCCATTGCCGTAGAATGTTGAAATTTGGTAGAGCGATAGGACTTGCAGTGTACAGAAAGAAAAAAAAAAATTTTATATTCTCCATTCAGGAGGCGTGGTATCCATCCACTTTTAAAAATCGGTTATTATTTATTTGAGCCACTTCCCATTGCCGTATAATGTTGAAATTTGGTAGAGCGGTAGAACCTGTATTGTACATACGAAAGGAGATATGTATATCAAAAATTTAAAATTTTGCAGCGTGAAATCTTTGCTGGAAAATTTAAAATATATGCAAATAGAAGTTAATCTATCTGCTGAATATAATTTTAATGAATAGTTAATAAGATGGAAAGCCAAAGTGATGGTAGTCAGTGTTTGTTGACATATTACAAAGCGAAGATCTTTCAACGTTGTTTGTCAAATCTAATAAAAAAAAACTTTGCTAAAAGTAGTGAAATCACACCAAAAACATAAATGTAAAAAAACAGCCAAGTTCTTTTATATAGAAAACAAAAATAAGTGTGTAACTAATCAGCCACGAAACAACATGCCTTACGCTTACGCTTCAATCGTACGTGATAGAGATGAGCAAAAAATAGCAACCTGCTAATTTTTCACTGCTAATGAAAATTCGCATTCGCAACCTGCTATCAATTTATAAATAAACTGCTATTGCTAAATGCTATTGTCTCGCTTCTATCTCTGAAGCTAGTATTAGACGATATGTTGAATCATCATACGTATGCTGACTATCATTTGCTAACAATTCTAAGCATATATGCATATTTTCGTCTGGCGTATGATGCCCTATTACACGATATGTTGAATTACTCCGAAAGTGTCAAATTTTTTGTTGTCAGCATATGCTAGCACACGGTTTGTTATCATATTTTTTTAGGACGTATGATGCCATATTAGACGATATGTTGAATTCGGTATGCTTAAAAATTTGAAGACTCGTATGATTATATGCTGATAAATTAACAAATCGGGATTTTAGCATACGGGCGCATTGTATTTATCGATATTTTGCGATTCTGGACAAATGTACGTGTTCAACGTACAACGAAACGAAAAGACAACAGACTCAGAGTATAAGACACTTTTCTCCTGTATGTTTTTGGGCATGACCTGTAAAGGGGGCGTTGGTCGGGGGTGCTCGTTATACCCTTCACAGGAAGGTATATTCACTTTGTTATTACATTTGTAACACCAAGAAGGAGTCACTGGAGACCCCTAAAGAATACATATTCTGAAACAGGATCAAATTCTGAAACGATTTAAGCTAGTATTAGACGATATGTTGAATCATCATACGTATGCTGACTATCATTTGCTAACAATTCTAAGCATACATGCATATTTTCGTCTGGCGTATGATGCCCTATTACACGATATGTTGAATTACTCCGAAAGTGTCAAATTTTTTGTTGTCAGCATATGCTAGCACACGGTTTGTTATCATATTTTTTTAGGACGTATGATGCCATATTAGACGATATGTTGAATTCGGTATGCTTAAAAATTTGAAGACTCGTATGATTATATGCTGATAAATTAACAAATCGGGATTTTAGCATACGGGCGCATTGTATTTATCGATATTTTGCGATTCTGGACAAATGTACGTGTTCAACGTACAACGAAACGAAAAGACAACAGACTCAGAGTATAAGACACTTTTCTCCTGTATGTTTTTGGGCATGACCTGTAAAGGGGGCGTTGGTCGGGGGTGCTCGTTATACCCTTCACAGGAAGGTATATTCACTTTGTTATTACATTTGTAACACCAAGAAGGAGTCACTGGAGACCCCTAAAGAATACATATTCTGAAACAGGATCAAATTCTGAAACGATTTAAGCTAGTATTAGACGATATGTTGAATCATCATACGTATGCTGACTATCATTTGCTAACAATTCTAAGCATATATGCATATTTTCGTCTGTCGTATGATGCCCTATTACACGATATGCTGAATTACTCCGAAAGCAGCAAATTGTTTGCTGTCAGCATATGCTAGCATACAGTTTGCTATCATATTTTTTCAGGACGTATGATGCCATATTAGACGATATGTTGAATTCGGTATGCTTACAAATTTGAAGACTCGTATGATTATATGCTGATAAATTAACAAATCGGGATTTTAGCATACGGGCGCGTTGTATTTATCGATTTTCTGCGATTCTGGTGAAATGTACGCATTCGACGTAGAACGAAATGAAAAGACAACAGACTCAGAGTAGGGCACTAGCTCCTATACGGTTTTGGGCATAAGCTGTAAAGGGGTCGTCGGTAGGGGGTGCTTGTTATACCCTCTACACTATATGTACATGTAGGTATATTCACTTTGCCATTACATTTTTAACGCCAAGAAGGAGACATCGGAGACCCCATATATTCTGATTCAGGATCAAATTCTGAATCTATTTGGCTATGTCCATCTGTCTGTCTGTCTGTTGAAAACACGATAGCGTAGAAACGAATCGACCTAGGCGAATGAAACTTTGTGAGAGGACTTGTTTTTAGCGTCGTCAGGTTAGTTTGGAGGTATATCGGTAAAGTAGTTATGGTACCTCCCATACAAAACCAATATTAGAATACAATATTAGAACCATGTGTTGTGTACGTACTCAAATGCCTCACATTTTGCCTCACTTGTATGCAGTGGAGGGTATGAAAGCATCGGCCAAGCCGATGATAATACTTTTACTTGTTTTGTCTTGGCTTGTCATCGTGGTCATTTTTAATATGGTACAAATATGTTAAAAATGACCACGGCGACAGGAAGAAGATAAAAGAAACGAATGAATTTTTTATTATTAACTTTTTATTGAAGAAAATGATAATATGCACGAGACAGTTTACGTTTCGCAAATATCACTTATGCCGCTCGAAGGCTCCGCAATTCACCTGCAATATAATGCAGCATTTCCGGCACCTCCAAGTCATTCAAAATTGACTTGTCACTAACCGCGGATGGCTAAAAAATGCACAACAAAACCAGCCTATAAGCTGCGAACAGAACAACACAGCCATTTTTTCTTTTAAAACCAAAAATCAACGCAATATAAATACAAAAAACATGTCCGGCGCGTTCAAAATGTATCGAAACTTCAAAAATAACAAAACCGTATGCTGAAAAATGTGGTGTATGCTGATGAGCCTACTTTAGCTCGTCAGCATATATCATACGAGTCATCATACACCGAAAATTTGTCCGAATGTTAGCATACGGTCCCAAAAGGGGTATTACACGATATGTTTAGTTCGTCAACAAACGTATGCTGACTAGCCAACAAATTTGTCAACAAACGCCTTTCAGCATACATATGATGACAGAAATTTGCCTATTACACGATATGTTGCGATTCGGAATCAATTTTCAGCATACGTATGCTGATTCAACATATCGTCTAATACTAGCTTTAGGCATAACGCATAATATAAAGCGACTTAATATTATCCTTAGCCGGCTTGCGCTTGCGTTTGCGTCCAGACGTTGATGGCTGCTGCATTTCCGGCACACTCAAGTTATTCAAAATTGACTTGTCACTAACCGCGGATGGCTAAAAAATGCACTACAAAACCAGCCTATAAGCGCGAACAGAAGAACTCAGCCATTTTTCTTTTAAAAGCAAAAATCAGGGCAATATAAATACAAAACACATGTCCGGCGCGTTCAAAATTTATCGAAACCTCAAAAATAACAAAACCGTATGCTGAAAAATGTGGTGTATGCTGATTAGCCTACTTTAGCTCGTCAGCATATATCATACGAGTCATCATACACCGAAAATTTGTCCGAATGTTAGCATACGGTCCCAAAAGGGGTATTACACGATATGTTTAGTTCGTCAACAAACGTATGCTGACTAGCCAACAAATTTGTCAACAAACGCCTTTCAGCATACATATGATGACAGAAATTTGCCTATTACACGATATGTTGCGATTCGGAATCAATTTTCAGCATACGTATGCTGATTCAACATATCGTCTAATACTAGCTTTAGGCATAACGCATAATATAAAGCGACTTAATATTATCCTTAGCCGGCTTGCGCTTGCGTTTGCGTCCAGACGTTGATGGCTGCTGCATTTCCGGCACACTCAAGTTATTCAAAATTGACTTGTCACTAACCGCGGATGGCTAAAAAATGCACAACAAAACCAGCCTATAAGCGCGAACAGAAGAACTCAGCCATTTTTCTTTTAAAAGCAAAAATCAGGGCAATATAAATACAAAACACATGTCCGGCGCGTTCAAAATTTATCGAAACCTCAAAAATAACAAAACCGTATGCTGAAAAATGTGGTGTATGCTGATGAGCCTACTTTAGCTCGTCAGCATATATCATACGAGTCATCATACACCGAAAATTTGTCCGAATGTTAGCATACGGTCCCAAAAGGGGTATTACACGATATGTTTAGTTCGTCAACATACGTATGCTAACTAGCCAACAAATTTGTCAACAAACGCCTTTCAGCATACATATGATGACAGAAATTTGCCTATTACACGATATGTTGCGATTCGGAATCAATTTTCAGCATACGTATGCTGATTCAACATATCGTCTAATACTAGCTTAGTCACATCGCATTCACAACTTTCACAGTCACAACACAACTCAAGTCACAATCACAACACAACTTAATTTTTTCATGCATTCCCGGTCCTGCACACATACAAACAAAAAAAGTATGTTCGGCATGGCTGATTGTTTCAACTTCAAGTCACTCTCTCACTCAATCCCATGCAAATGGCTAAGAGAAATGAGACTATAAAACTAAACTACCCTCTTTGTAGGTAATGTGTGAAGCGAACGTCTCATACTCTCATTTCTCAAAGCATTTTGCATATCGCAAATTCGCAATCGCAGTCGCAGTCGCAGCTCGTTGGACCTTGGGAAGTTGGTTGGTTGGATGCTACTCTGCTAACTGCTATTAGCAGTAAGGTTAAGGTCTACTTGTCAAGTTGCTATTGTGGGAGAGAGAGAAGATATAGCATAGCATTTTGCATATCGCAATCGCAGTCGCAGCTGGTTGCAACTTGGAAAGTTGGTTGGTTGGATGCTGCTCTGCTAACTGCTATTAGCAGTAAGGTGAACGTCTACTTGCCAAGTTGCTATTGTGGAAGATAGAGAAGATATTGCGATCGCATTTGCAATCGCAACATTGCGAACGAGCGCAACAATGTGATATAGCAACGAGGTATTAAGTTGCGATTTGTGGTAGATTAGAAGTAATTTAAAAACGTTGGCTATCGGTTGAGCTATTAAGTTTCGCATTGCGAGTTAGATAGTTCAAATATACATACATTGTATTACTAGTTACAGAAAATGTAGCTCGTTTTTGTGTCTATAAATTTATATAAAATAAAAAAAAATTAAAACAAAGATGCCAGCCGAAGAAAAATAAGCATCATTATGGAATTTTTTTTATAGAAGTAGACGAAATATATATACGCATAACGTAATTTATGCCGATCGAATTTTCAACATTTACCTACAACGAATTTAAAGAAATTAGTTTCCTATGATTCCTTCATATAAATTGAAAAGTGGACATATTATCATTTATAGAAGGCCAATATACGCACTATGTATGAAATAAAATGCATAGTAGGTACCTAAACTACTGCACAAAGTCTATTAATATGACTCCATTTCGAAATCGCATTCGCAGTTTACATTAGCAGTTTAAATTCACTGTGAATAGGAAATCAAAATAGCAACTTAGCTCATCTCTAGTACGTGATCCATTAGTTTGAGGTTGGAGTAGACCCTAAAATTATATCAAATTCTAGTGGTGGAGACAGCATGGCTAAATCGATTCAGAATGTGATCATGATTCAGAATATATATGTATGTCTATGTATACTTTATAGGTTCTCCGGTGAATCCTTCTTGGCGTTAAAAATGTAGGTAATGACAAAGTGAATATACCTTCCTGTGGAGGGTATACAAAAAGCGAATGTTATAGTTTTTGGATTATTGAATTATAATTTAATAATTTCATTGTGAAAAACAAAGGAATACCTACATGGTGTCAAAACAAAAAAGATAAGTACGTAAAATTTAAAATTTAAGTACTTCGAAAGTTCACTTTTCGCTTTTTATAATAATTTTGTTTTGAGGATAGTTATTCCTCTTCGGCTTTTTTGGTCAAATTGGTGATGCAATGAAACACTGTTATTCCATTAACTTTCCCGACGTTTCGACAGGGGTTGCTGTAGGGGATTTTTATTACAAAAGAACATCATGTACGAACATGTAAAGAAACAATGTTGACGTAAATTTACAGAATGAAATTTAATAAATGTTATTTTGAACTGAACTGAACCACTTCTTTCGAAGTTTAGTCTAATAATACGGACAAGAATATAACGGACAAAATTTAAAATTTCTTCGTAGAAGCGAGAGAGTTGTATATCGCCAAGATATTTTGGGTGTCCTGCTTTCTATTCATGTTGTTCTTATTGTTAATTTAATTTATTATTGCTTAATACAAGCGTACAGAAAGAACAAAATATATACATAAACAATCTACTGATCTTAAGACTACAAAAAATATATTGCGATTACAATTACCATTCAATCACGAATTAAAAATATGGGTATAAATTAACAATTTTGTGATTGGAAACAGAAATGGACTCAGGTAGTTATGAAGAGCATGTTTCAAAGTTGGTTTTGTGCAGTTCAAGTCAAATATGTTGGGAACCATGTTTGCTTTGCAGAGCATTCTTGTTAAGGGTTCATGTTGACCATAGTCAGTACGGTGTTGGGGAAGGCGGAATAGGGGCACTGATCTTAAGTGATGAGGATTGGTGTTCAAAGAGATCTGATGAAGTAGATGAGGGCAATCTATGTTTCCAGATAAAAGCTGGTGAACAAAAACTATATCAGTGATATCTCGACGAGTTTTAAGAGCCTGTAATATAAGCAGCTTTAAGCGACTCTCATAGGGAGGGAGATTGTATGGGTCATCCCAGCCTAGCCCACGTAAGGCAAACCGGATGAACCTACGTTGGACAGCTTCAATTCTCATAATATGCACCTGATGGTAAGGTGACCAGACTTGGAGAAGTGGCCTTACGAACGTCATGTAAAGGGATTTAGTGACGTAGGGGTTAGAGAACTCCTTCGACCAACGTTTAATAAAGCCAAGTACTGAATTAGCGTTTCAACGTTTACGAGAGCATGTAATAGCTTGACATTTTTTCACGTTAAGCTCTAAACGATTTTGTTGACACCAGGTATAGAAGTGGTTCAGGTCCACTTGTAGAGCGAGGGAGTCAGCAGTGCAAGATATCTGCTTAGAGAATCTCATATCATCTGCGTAAATCTCTAGGTCAGAGTGTGAAATAACACGCACTACATCGTTTATTGTCAAATTAAAGATCAAAGGTCCTAGATGACTTCCCTGTGGTACACCAGAGGACGCTATGACTGGATTAGAGACAGAAAATCTGAAGAGGACACTATATCTTCGATCTTCTAGATAGGACTTAACCCAGGAAATAAACCGCGGTGGAAAACCGGTAGCTTTTAGTTTGAGTAGTATGACTTTGTGCGAGATTTTGTCAAACGCTTTGCTGAAATCAGTAGCCACGACATCCACTTCCTTACCATTTTCCAAGGCGCATAATGTGTTGGATACAAATTCCGTGAGGTTTGTGGTTGTGGATCTACCCTTTAAAAACCCATGTTGCTTCGAGGAAAGAATCGATTTGCAATGAAAGAACATAGTGTCGTAAACAGGGCTGACTTCGAAGATTTTGAAAAAGTCGCAAAAAAAAGGGGATTAGAATAAAAAAAGGGGCAATACTAATCGGCCCACAAATGGCACACAAAAAAAAACGCAAAACTAGTTATATTCACTAAAGTTAAAATGGCTTACGCATATTCTCCTCTCGTTCTATCTTATTGTGCCTTGAACATGGAAGTTATGGCTATATGGCTAAACTTATGACAATAGGACAATAGCTGATAGAAAAAGGATGCATTCAGAACTATTTGTGAACTAGTTTCGTAAAGTAGGTATATTAAAGTTAAGGAAAGTTTTGTATCATTCAAACGGAACTTAAATGACCTCTCCATTGATGGCAAAATTTACATGAAGTAAGTTCAAATTATGAGCAGAATTAACTTTAGTTTTGTCAAAATACTTATGCCGGCCACTGTATTTTTTTGAAAATACAGAAAAGGGGCAAATACGGACAATTTTGGAAAAGTGGTCTCATTGGGGATAGAAAGAAAAAAAGGGGAAAAATGCAACTTTAGTCGCATAAAGTCAGCCCTGGTCGTAAACAATGCTCTCAAAGAGCTTCTGTATACAAGAGAGTTTGGCAATGGGTCTGTAATTCGATATATCGACCTTACACCCCTTTTTGTGGATGGGAATGATAAATGAGTCCTTCCAAAGTTTAGGAAAAATACCTTGTGCTATTGATAATTGGTAAAGAGCACAAAGGGGCAAAGCAATTTTGTGAGCACATTTCTTTAAAACTATGGCAGGGAGACCATCTGGACCCGAGGAATAGTCGCCCTTCAGGAGTTTTATGTTCTCCACTACTGACGACATACTTATATTTATGGTTGTCAAAGAAGTTTGATCGCAGCCATTCATGTAGTTGAAGTAGTTTGGGTCAGGTTCAACGTCGATATTTGCGAACGCCTGGCTGAAGAAATCTGCGAAGAGATTGGTGATTGTTATAGGGTCTGCAGACGAACAATTAGCAAATTTTAAGGTAGATGGATATCCATCCGACTTTCTTTTGGTATTAATGAACTGGAAGAATCGTTTGGGGTTGGAAATTAGGTCATGCTGCGTGCGGGCAAGATATTCGGAGTAGAGAGTCTCACTCATCTCGGAGAAGTTATTACAAACTAAAGCTAGTATTAGACGATATGTTGAATCAGCATACGTATGCTGAAAATTGATTCCGAATCGCAACATATCGTGTAATAGGCAAATTTCTGTCATCATATGTATGCTGAAAGGCGTTTGTTGACAAATTTGTTGGCTAGTCAGCATACGTTTGTTGACGAACTAAACATATCGTGTAATACCCCTTTTGGGACCGTATGCTAACATTCGGACAAATTTTCGGTGTATGATGACTCGTATGATATATGCTGACGAGCTAAAGTAGGCTCATCAGCATACACCACATTTTTCAGCATACGGTTTTGTTATTTTTGAGGTTTCGATAAATTTTGAACGCGCCGGACATGTGTTTTGTATTTATATTGCCCTGATTTTTGCTTTTAAAAGAAAAATGGCTGAGTTCTTCTGTTCGCGCTTATAGGCTGGTTTTGTTGTGCATTTTTTAGCCATCCGCGGTTAGTGACAAGTCAATTTTGAATAACTTGAGTGTGCCGGAAATACAGCAGCCATCAACGTCTGGACGCAAACGCAAGCGCAAGCCGGCTAAGGATAATATTAAGTCGCTTTATATTATGCGTTATGCCTAAAGCTAGTATTAGACGATATGTTGAATCAGCATACGTATGCTGAAAATTGATTCCGAATCGCAACATATCGTGTAATAGGCAAATTTCTGTCATCATATGTATGCTGAAAGGCGTTTGTTGACAAATTTGTTGGCTAGTCAGCATACGTTTGTTGACGAACTAAACATATCGTGTAATACCCCTTTTGGGACCGTATGCTAACATTCGGACAAATTTTCGGTGTATGATGACTCGTATGATATATGCTGACGAGCTAAAGTAGGCTCATCAGCATACACCACATTTTTCAGCATACGGTTTTGTTATTTTTGAAGTTTCGATACATTTTGAACGCGCCGGACATGTTTTTTGTATTTATATTGCGTTGATTTTTGGTTTTAAAAGAAAAAATGGCTGTGTTGTTCTGTTCGCAGCTTATAGGCTGGTTTTGTTGTGCATTTTTTAGCCATCCGCGGTTAGTGACAAGTCAATTTTGAATGACTTGGAGGTGCCGGAAATGCTGCATTATATTGCAGGTGAATTGCGGAGCCTTCGAGCGGCATAAGTGATATTTGCGAAACGTAAACTGTCTCGTGCATATTATCATTTTCTTCAATAAAAAGTTAATAATAAAAAATTCATTCGTTTCTTTTATCTTCTTCCTGTCGCCGTGGTCATTTTTAACATATTTGTACCATATTAAAAATGACCACGATGACAAGCCAAGACAAAACAAGTAAAAGTATTATCATCGGCTTGGCCGATGCTTTCATACCCTCCACTGCATACAAGTCATGCAAAATATGAGGCATTTGAGTACGTACACAACACCACGGTTCTAATTTTGGTTTTGTATGGGAGGTACCATAACAGCCGGTACCGACATAACTAAAGCTAGTATTAGACGATATGTTGAATCAGCATACGTATGCTGAAAATTTATTCCGAATCGCAACATATCGTGTAATAGGCAAATTTCTGTCATCATATGTATGCTGAAAGGCGTTTGTTGACAAATTTGTTGGCTAGTCAGCATACGTTTGTTGACGAACTAAACATATCGTGTAATACCCCTTTTGGGACCGTATGCTAACATTCTGACAAATTTTCGGTGTATGATGACTCGTATGATATATGCTGATGAGCTAAAGTAGGCTCATCAGCATACACCACATTTTTCAGCATACGGTTTTGTTATTTTTGAAGTTTCGATACATTTTGAACGCGCCGGACATGTTTTTTGTATTTATATTACCTTGATTTTTGGTTTTAAGCGAAAAAATAGCTGTGTTGTTCTGTTCGCAGCTTATAGGCTGGTTTTGTTGTGCATTTTTTAGCCATCCGCGGTTAGTGACAAGTCAATTTTGAATGACTTGGAGGTGCCGGAAATGCTGCATTATATTGCAGGTGAATTGCGGAGCCTTCGAGCGGCATAAGTGATATTTGCGAAACGTAAACTGTCTCGTGCATATTATCATTTTCTTCAATAAAAAGTTAATAATAAAAAAATTCATTCGTTTCTTTTATCTTCTTCCTGTCGCCGTGGTCATTTTTAACATATTTGTACCATATTAAAAATGACCACGATGACAAGC
The DNA here is from genome assembly GCA_955612985.1 of Cheilosia scutellata. Lineage (NCBI taxonomy): Eukaryota > Metazoa > Arthropoda > Insecta > Diptera > Syrphidae > Cheilosia > Cheilosia scutellata. The sequence continues at coordinate 89,641,965 of OY015312.1, forward strand.
CAAGTCAAAACAAGTAAAAGTATTATCATCGGCCTGGCCGATGCTTTCACACCCTCCACTGCATACAAGTGAGGCAAAATGTGAGGCATTTGAGTACGTACACAACACATGGTTCTTAATATTGTATTCTAATATTGGTTTTGTATGGGAGGTACCATAACTACTTTACCGATATACCTCCAAACTAACCTGACGACGCTAAAAACAAGTCCTCTCACAAAGTTTCATTCGCCTAGGTCGATTCGTTTCTACGCTATCGTGTTTTCAACAGACAGACAGACAGATGGACATAGCCAAATAGATTCAGAATTTGATCCTGAATCAGAATATATGGGGTCTCCGATGTCTCCTTCTTGGCGTTAAAAATGTAATGGCAAAGTGAATATACCTACATGTACATATAGTGTAGAGGGTATAACAAGCACCCCCTACCGACGACCCCTTTACAGCTTATGCCCAAAACCGTATAGGAGCTAGTGCCCTACTCTGAGTCTGTTGTCTTTTCATTTCGTTCTACGTCGAATGCGTACATTTCACCAGAATCGCAGAAAATCGATAAATACAACGCGCCCGTATGCTAAAATCCCGATTTGTTAATTTATCAGCATATAATCATACGAGTCTTCAAATTTGTAAGCATACCGAATTCAACATATCGTCTAATATGGCATCATACGTCCTGAAAAAATATGATAGCAAACTGTATGCTAGCATATGCTGACAGCAAACAATTTGCTGCTTTCGGAGTAATTCAGCATATCGTGTAATAGGGCATCATACGACAGACGAAAATATGCATATATGCTTAGAATTGTTAGCAAATGATAGTCAGCATACGTATGATGATTCAACATATCGTCTAATACTAGCTTAAATCGTTTCAGAATTTGATCCTGTTTCAGAATATGTATTCTTTAGGGGTCTCCAGTGACTCCTTCTTGGTGTTACAAATGTAATAACAAAGTGAATATACCTTCCTGTGAAGGGTATAACGAGCACCCCCGACCAACGCCCCCTTTACAGGTCATGCCCAAAAACATACAGGAGAAAAGTGTCTTATACTCTGAGTCTGTTGTCTTTTCGTTTCGTTGTACGTTGAACACGTACATTTGTCCAGAATCGCAAAATATCGATAAATACAATGCGCCCGTATGCTAAAATCCCGATTTGTTAATTTATCAGCATATAATCATACGAGTCTTCAAATTTTTAAGCATACCGAATTCAACATATCGTCTAATATGGCATCATACGTCCTAAAAAAATATGATAACAAACCGTGTGCTAGCATATGCTGACAACAAAAAATTTGACACTTTCGGAGTAATTCAACATATCGTGTAATAGGGCATCATACGCCAGACGAAAATATGCATGTATGCTTAGAATTGTTAGCAAATGATAGTCAGCATACGTATGATGATTCAACATATCGTCTAATACTAGCTTAAATCGTTTCAGAATTTGATCCTGTTTCAGAATATGTATTCTTTAGGGGTCTCCAGTGACTCCTTCTTGGTGTTACAAATGTAATAACAAAGTGAATATACCTTCCTGTGAAGGGTATAACGAGCACCCCCGACCAACGCCCCCTTTACAGGTCATGCCCAAAAACATACAGGAGAAAAGTGTCTTATACTCTGACCCCCGTATTAATAAATACCGCATAGTGGCGAATTAGCTCTAAAACATCTTTTAAGTCGTAAATATTATTTATAAACATATCTTAGCTTTCACTGACATGTTTTAAGGAGCGGATAACTTAATTCAACGAATTCGGCGTATAGAGAGTGGTTAACTTGCACACACAGTTAATTTACTATACACATATTTCAAATACACGTATACCAACAAAAAGTTCGATTGGACGCGAGAAATTTAAAAGCTGGAAGAGAATTTCAGAGAGAATCTAAAATTCGCAAACGAAAATGCTCTGAGCATGATAGTGTCAGCTGATGGAATATGACAGATTTACAACCATGTTTAGTACAGTTTGGACGCAGTGCTGCCGTGCGTTTAGTGATAAAGAGTGGATAGCTAATATGGATATAAGATGTATTTATTAATAATAAAAGTTATCAAACGAATAAGTCCACTATCCGTATGGTAGCTAAAAGATGTTTTAAAGAGCGGATAGGGATTTTTTATTAATTCCGCTGTGAGTCTGTTGTCTTTTCGTTTCGTTGTACGTTGAACACGTACATTTGTCCAGAATCGCAAAATATCGATAAATACAATGCGCCCGTATGCTAAAATCCCGATTTGTTAATTTATCAGCATATAATCATACGAGTCTTCAAATTTTTAAGCATACCGAATTCAACATATCGTCTAATATGGCATCATACGTCCTAAAAAAATATGATAACAAACCGTGTGCTAGCATATGCTGACAACAAAAAATTTGACACTTTCGGAGTAATTCAACATATCGTGTAATAGGGCATCATACGCCAGACGAAAATATGCATGTATGCTTAGAATTGTTAGCAAATGATAGTCAGCATACGTATGATGATTCAACATATCGTCTAATACTAGCTTAAAAGATAATTCGAGAAGTCAGGCAAAGATCTGGATCGGAGATATGTTTTCCATAGTTTGTTACGTTTGTTCCGAAGTGAGCGAAGTTCCTTGTTATACCAGGGTGGGGAAGATGTAACATTCTTTTTAGTGGTAAAAGGAACAGATTTAAGAAGGCATTCGTAGATTTGGGACTAGAAGGTGGAAGTAGCAACATCAATATTAACTGTTTTGTCACGGACAAAGTCAAAATGAGTGTTACCGATAAGTTCGGAAAGCTTGTCGAAATTAGCTTTGCGAAAGTTAAATTTACGCTGTGTCAAGGGGTCGATCTTAAGATTTTCTCTTTCATATAGAAGTGATAAGAACAGTGGAGGATGGTAGTTGTCGAGTTTGGAGATAAGGTGGCTACTCTCGATAACTACACAGTTATCGGTGTCTGTGGAAAAAATTAGGATTAATATAATATGCATAGTTTCCATAGTGTACCTCTTTGACATTATGCTTCTCCGTTTGCAGAATTCTCAAAGCAGTCAAAGCCTTGTTGGCTCTGAATGATGGCAATAATTAATCCATGTATGTATGTATTTATTTTATAAGGTTCTAGAGCGATTTGTAATTATATATAATTTATTTTACAAGAGCTTTTTCTACAATATTCCGCTGTCAGCGTGCTGTAACGAATTTTTTTGTTCTTCGAACCCTATTTCTGCTGAACTAAAAGGGTGACACGATTGAAAAATATTGATTTTCTGAAGATGGTCACCTTTTTGGTTTTCTAACGTTTCCACAAAACGTTAGAAAAACACAAACGCTTAAGGTTGATCGAAGAGTTTGCAATTATCATATTGCTTAGTGGTAATAGGAAGTCGGCTTGTTGACGGTACGGAACTGAAGGACAATATAGGAGCCAACCACAGACATAATTAAAGCAGTTTTCCTGTAAGAAATCAGTCATTTATGTCATTGGTGAGGTATTCAATATGAATATATTATTCGGTCTAACCGCAACTTCATCTTGCAACCATACTTAAGTTTGAATTATTTCGCAATTGGCTATTCTCACGGCCTTGAGATACTGAATACCCCCCAAAGTCTTTGAAAGCCACTTGAAAATTACATCCCCGTTCGAGGTCTATTATCGCCCTCTGAGTTTCTAATTGCTCCGAAGAAATGCTCTGTCTAAGCTAAGCAATCCTGATTTAGATGTTTAGTTAAGATGTATTCAAACTGACATTGCTGGAGATTTTGCGTAACGTTCTGCATTGAAACTAAAAAATTGCTTGCCTTTCCCAAAAACTCTTCCGGCCTATCATTTTGTGTAAACGCTTGCTTACATTCCTGGGGCTGCCTCAAAGCTGAGGTGTTGAAAGTATTAAATAGTTTGTCAACAAAATGTACAAACTCAGCAGTGTTTTTAAGTGATGGTAAATCGGGACGAAATTCGGCAAAGGTTGAAAGACCCGCATAAACTGAGTGGCTCAGGACCTACGTCGCATATTTTAATTACATTCGTTGAAAGTTATTTGGCAGTATATGCGAACTGGTTAATTTCGGAGCGGCTTTAAGTTCATTATTGGAATCGGCACTATAAAACTGTACTACAATGTCGTCCCAAGAAGCCGTCTTCTTTTTTAAAAAACGATGTTATTTTTTAGTAAGCAGTTGCGGGTGCTTCTAATTAGAAGTGGAGCATCGTAAATGAAGTAGATTTTAGCATTGTTGACCAAGAAGTAGGGCATGGCTGCAGTAATACCAAGATCGCGAGCTATGCCCCTGGAGTTGGAATCTTGGTCACAAACGAAATGCATCGGAACCAACTTGCTTTTTTGTAGGGCGGTGATTGCTTTCACAATTAATTTTTTCAGCATTGTAGACTTGCTACTGCTATGAACAAAATAATACCCATAGGGATGTTCCATCTCTTCGCAATGCCTTGAGCCATTAGCACGAGTACACTGGTTGCAGAGTGCGGTGAACTAAATTCCATATGCGCTTTGAGAGACATCTCGTCAGCAGAAATGAAGCAAAACTTGTACATGTCTGGTAGCTGACTCGTTTTAAACTCTAATACCCGATTTCACACTGCGAGCTTAAGTGTCGATCCAAGTATAAACTCAGGATTAACACAAATTTGGTTTCCACAGTGCAGGTTTAACGATAAACTTCGTTTAAATAGTGCCTTAAGTTAAGCCACCGACTTCCGTGGCTTAAGTATCAATCCAGAGAGTACATAATTGCCAAGAGCAATAAAATAATATTTATCTCAAAGTTCTCTGAGAAAAGCTAAATAAGCAACAATATAATTATGTTTGGCAATGCTGTTCAAGAGAAATGTCAAATTATCTCTTCGTTGTTGGTGGAAATACTCTCTAGCATTGAACGGCAACAACATCGACATGCTTCGCTTCCACGCACACTCGTAGGTTTAGATGGCACACACATTCGCATACAGTTATCAGGTTTGTGTATTCATGATAAATGGTTCACAATGACACTAAATTAGTGGTTTAGCTAAACCAAGTTTAAATATGGACTGTGAAAACGAAAAATACTTAAGCTAAGTTTATGTTCAATCCTACACTTAGCTAAGCCTAGGATTAAGCTGCCACTGTGAAATTGGGTATAAATTCTTTACATTGAGCGCAATGTTGCCAGGTGAATTTTGCCATGAAGCTATAAAGGACTTCAAAGTAGACACGCAAGGAAGCTTAAACATTACCCTTAACTCCCTGTACCCTGACGTGGACATAAAATGCCCCAAAAGCGCCAGCATTTTTGTTGCATTGCTGTGTCAACGCCCTTGGGCACTACGGGTTTAGTTATGCAAACAGTTTCCAACGATTACCTTAAGCGGTTCTGGCAATAGCTTCTGTTCCGACTTAACACTGTCCAACCCTTTCTGTAGGCTAAGCAATTGGTCTTTTAAAAGCTGAATCTCTGCGTCCTTTGCTCTTAAAGCTTTGAAATAATGTTCAGCTTAAACTTTGTCTAACGTTTTGTTTTACTGGTTGTTATGTAATACCTAATAACCATTTCTTGAGTATTATTCCACAGGGAAGAACACGTTTGGGTCGCAAACGTTCGAATCTACAAAACCGGCAGCTGTACTTTCTTCTTCCTCCAATTGAACAAGAGGAGATTCTGTTTCACATGCTTCCGACTCTGTGAACCTTTCCGGCGTTCTTTAGTGTCCATTGTCTAATCTGGGACTGCCCATTTAAGAAGCCGTGTCTTTGAGGCTGTGAACATCGCTTCGAAGAAATGATGATCACATACTCTTTGAATTTTTCCAAAGTTTAACTCTTCAACAGTCCCTGCTTTAGTAAAATATAGTTCTATTTTATTAATGCCCCTATTGTATAAGACAACTACAACTACAGTTGAGTTGTCTCTTACAACTACTACAACTACAGTTGAGTTGTCTCTTAGTTTTATGTAATTCAAAATTCGGTATGGAAAGTCTTTTGGTTTCGTCAATTCAAGTGCCATTCATGGATAATGGTTGAGAATTCAGGCTTCGCTTTACCGCATTCTGTTTTGGAAGCACTAAATTTGTTGTAGGTACCCCATTTTAGAACTCTGCTAAGGTCGAAATTTAATGTGTTTAACATAACGTAGCCATTCTAGTTCCACGGCCGAACAAATATCATCAGCGAAAGAATGTATTGGATTAGAAGCGACAGACAAGTATAGTGACTATAATTTACCTATTTAAAGATAATGCGGGACAGATTTTAAGAACAAACATTTTCTTCTTATTTTATTTTTTTATACCCTCCACAGGAAGGTATATTCACTTTGTCATTACATTTGTAACGCCAAGAAGGATTCACCGGAGACCCTATAAAGTATATATATTCTGAATCAGGATCACATTCAAAATCGATTTAGCCATGTCCGTCTGTCTGTCTGTCCGTCTGTCTGTCTGTCCGTCTGTTGAAAGCACGATAGCGTCCAAACGAATTGACCTAGGGGAATGAAATTTTGTGAGAGGACTTATTTTTACCGTCGTCAGGTTGGTATTGAAAATGGGCTATGTCGGTCAAGTAGTTCTGGTACCTCCCATACAAAACCACTATTAGACCCATGTGTATCTACGTCTGTTGAAATTACGATAGCGTCCAAACGAATCGACTTAGTCAACTGAAATTTTGTGAGAGATCTTATTTTTACGGTCCTCAGGTTGGTATTGAAAATGGTCTATGTCGGTCAAGTAGTTCTGGTACCTCCCATACAAAAACAATCTTTGGCCCATGTGTCTCTCTCTCTTGAAAACACGATAGCGTCCAAACGAATCGATCTAAGCGAATGAAATTTTGTGAGAGGACTTCTTTTTATGGTCGACAGGTTGGTTTTGAAAATGGGCTATGTCGGTCAAGTAGTTCTGGTACCTCCCATACAAAACCACTATTAGACCCATGTGTCTCTCTGTCTGTTGAAATCACGATAGCGTCCAAACGAATCGATATAGGCGAATGAAATTTTGTGAGAGGACTTCTTTTTACCGTCGTCAGGTTGGTATTGAAAATTGTCTATGTCGGTCAAGTAGTTCTGGTACCTCCTATACCAAACCAATATGGCATGGCGAACATTTTGCATGACTTTTATGCAGTGGAGGGTATCAAAGCATCGGCCAGGCCGATGATAACACTTTTACTTGTTATTAAAAAAATTTCAACCCACCTTGAAATATCATCGTCATTCCATTGCCCAATTTTTTGAGGGCTTACACATTTTTTTTAAATATGCAATTTCATAAACACTTCCTATGCTACAGCAACTTTTGTATTTTCCAATACAAAAGGGCAAACTGACTTGTACTTCTTGCCACTCAATCCGTTTTCTTAGCCATGCCCACTGAAAATCGTCAGCACTTAAATTGTGAAGTCTACTTCTAAAGGTAATGCAAGCAGTTTTTATAACAAAAAAAAATACAAATTTAATAAATTCTGATATGCGAACAAATCGAAAATTTCCTGACTTCAAATTTCAAAATTTCCCGAAACAAGATTCAATAAAAGCCGAAAATATTTTGTACCGTTCTCCTTGTTTAGCTTTTTTAATATGTACTTCTCTCGGGAAAGGAACCTATAACGCTTCAACAGCGCCCCGAGATGCTTGCAGATGAATGTTAGTTCTGCACTTAAATTGCTGCAAATTGTATAAAAAATAAATAAATAGGCGCGCAACAGGCGGTAGACACCCAAGGCCTAGCTTCTCGCAACCATTCGTTTTGTGTGAGTTTCTATTTTTGGAACGAATGGAAGGGACCTACAATTTTATGCCGAGTCCGAACGGCTAAATTGAGAAGCTTTTCCAGGACAGTCATACTCTCGGATATTTGTCAGACGTTCGTGAGAGGTGGCGCAGTAGAAAAAACCTTAAGATGTAATTTGTGTTTTTCCGGGGATCGAACCTGGGATCCCTCGCACAGTAGTCCAGCACACTAACCACTGCGCTACTGCGCCCAAATTGCAAATTGTATACTTCTGGAAATATATCCCCAGGAAGCGAGTTCCAAACTATGTTCCAACTATGTTCTGTTGTGTTTAATGAATGACAAAAACGAAACTTTCCTATCTCCTCATTTTTATTAACCTTAGGAAAGCAACAGGGGTGATACAGCAGCCCAACGAAACAAAAAGATCTACATTTCACACATTCGCGCCATACAATCGATCTCTTTTTTTCTCTGTTCTCAAATTGACAACTAAAGTTACAGTTCTGGGTCACAGTTGGCTGCAGAAGGTCGTACTTTTTGTTTTAGGGGCATGGCTGGGATGTCATGTCACCCCAGTTGCTATTCATGTTACCATTTTGTTTGTAGGTTTTGTATTGAACTTCATAATTTTGGAGTTCAAAATACATAGCTTTTCGATCGATTAAAATTAAGTTGTGCCATTTGTCCAAGAAACCGCGACAGAAAAATTAATACAGTTTGCGCAAAATGAGGGTTGCCAATGTCTCCAGAGCACCGCATTGAAAATTGCATAAGCTGTTTTTAGTTTTAAAAAAAGTATTTTTTCGTACATTTTCCTAAAAGTCATAATTAAATTAATTTTTCTTATGAATTCAATAAAATCTTTTCAGAAATGAAAGTTAAATTTTGAGTTAATTTCTTAATATTAATTTTAGGTAAATACATTGGGGTGACAGGTTACTCCTGTTGCTATTCGCGTATGGAAAAAATATGTTGCTATCCTAAGGTTAAAGCAAAGATAATAAAACACCTAGATGACGCATTCAAATGGGAATTGTTGTCATATGAAATCAAAATTCGATACCCTTAAGAAGCTTTTCGAAAAAGCTTATACCGCTGAGAAAAAATTAAACCGAAACTGAACAACACTACTACCACTACATTTCCACTGCTACGGAACTGACTCCATCAGAGTCCAGCCACACACACACCACTTATCTTATAAATATAATTGAACATTGTATGCATATTCGGCATTTGTCCTTCGACGAAGACGGACTTGCTGCGTTTTATATGCAATTTGACGTCATATATTTGCGATGCGAGTGTATCGTCTGGATGTGCACTTGTGCAGTGCATCTGCACTGTTAATGACTCTCTTTTTGTTTTCGTTTTATGCTATACTCCTCGTTCTCTATAATGAATGTTCCCTCCCCTTGGCCCTTGATCTTGATAGATTTAAAACCGGTTTGTATTCTTATTATTACGTCACTATACTGTCTGCTCTTGTTTTATTTTGTGTGTGTGTTAAGGAAAAAGGAACAAACAGAACAGAAGTCCTCGACGAAAAGAAAATCACCGATCATTTCTTTTATGTAGGTATTATAAATTTGTTCCTTTTTATGACGGCATACCAAAATGAGCCATCGTATTTTTAAAATCTATAGGTACATAATGTAGGTAGGTACATAAAACAAATAACATTTTCTTTTTTAAAATCAAATGAACTATTTATTTCAAAAAAGATATAGGTATCTACATATGAATCGCTGTCGCTTTTTGTGTTTTGTTGGTCGAATCTGAGTTAGCTGTAGACAGAAGACGAACAAAGCCGAAAATTTGCAAAATATTCAAAATACAAAATGCTAAATGCGTATGAAATGAAAACTGACTTTGAATTTATTTTGCGAAGGATTCAACCATCATTCAACAAAAATAAAGAAATATTCATTTGAAAAAGATTGGCCTACCTTCTACAGTCATTGACAAACATGATGCCAATTAATTTTCACTGTCAATTAAAGACAAAGTGACATCTTGTTTGACAATTCAGCTATTTCCACTTGTCCAGTGGTTTCTTTGTCAGTTATTGACAAGCTATTTTTCACTGCTTCCACTTGTCTATTTTCTAATTGGCACAAAAATACGTCAATTGTCAATTTCAAATCAACAAATGGAAACAAATCATTATAAATATGTACAATAAAATTTTTATTTGATTTTAGAACGTTAGTTTTGTTTTAAGAGTTAATTTTAGGACTAAATAAATATAAGAAGACTTAGGGCCGGTTTGTTCATCTTTGGTTAACTCTAATCAATGGTTATTTTAGCTGATAACAATAGAATCAGTTTCTTGAAGCAAATGTTAAGCCCAGAATCTATGGTTTGGTTAGTTAACCCGAGAAATCGATAACCAGCCGATTTTGGTCGGTTAAAGGTATTTAACCAAATTCATTCTGGAATTTTGATTGTTCAAGTTTTGACATAGCCGTCAACAACACAACAATGAACGCAAAATATAGTGTGTTGCTTCGTATCCGCTTTGTCCACGCATTTTCAGCTGACAGATGAATACGATGCACACAGTGTGGAAAAAAATTTAATGCATTGCTGCGGCTTGGATTCGTTTGTGCTGAAATCACTCATGTTTAGTTAAATTATAAAAAAAATACATAAATCAATAAAATACCGAAACGTACACAAAATATAAACAATTTTAACCAAGGATTAGTTCTAACAAAACAACTGAATTTATAAATATACTGGAAAACTGGAACGATTTGTCGCAAATCTATGGTTTGGTGACCAAAGTGAAGAATAATTGAACAAACGCTTTTTAGTTACCAGTTACCACAGACATATATCATGGATTAAACTAAATCTGTACAAACTGGCCCTAAGTAGAGGTTAAAATGTAACTTGGTGAGCAAAGTCTGTAATTACTTTAAATTTCCTGATAAAGGAACTAAAAAACACATGCAACGTCGTAAGTTTACCATTTGCGTAAAATGGTAAGTTTACGACAAACGTTTCATAAACGCCCCAATTTGCTGTTTGTGGTAAATGGTGGTAAACCAATCAGTTGTTTCACATGAGAGGGAACGAACGAATTGATAAAATGCGAACAAAACCACTTTTGATACAATTATAAAGAGAAAATTGCACATTTTACTATTCAAGTGTAGGATCAAGTGTGGAAAACCGAGATGGTAAACTTACGACGAGGTTATTGTGACATTTCACACTTGAAATAAAGGCGCGAAATCAGAAAACAATTACTTTGCATGCATTTATAATACTTTTGATGCATTTATAAAAATTAGAAACTGCACGTTTACTATTCCAAGTGCAGGATAATTAGTTAGTCCATCAAATTGTATTAAGAAAACAAGTTTTAAAAGGGTTTAAATAACGAAATTTACAATACCAATCTTTTTGCCGCGAACGAAAACTCCCTTTGTTTGGAATTGGAAATTTCGTTATTTAATCTCTTTTAAATCTTGCGACGATTTAGAAAAACATAAACTTATTTGTAGTAACCACTTTGATAAATACTTTGGGAAAAAATGTAAAGCAATAATGTATAAAAACAAAACCAATAACATTGTAATAACACCAATAACTAAATTAGTTCTTTATCAGTAAATTAAAATAATTTTACCCCTGAATACCTACTATGCGGCACTTGCGCTGCAACAAGTAATTACACACCTTGCTCTCCAAGCCATATTTTAACCTAGGTATATTTAGTCTTCTTATATATAGATTATTCTTAAGACAAAACTAACGTTCTAAAATTAATTCAAATTTCTATTGTATTTATAAAAGGAAACAAAACTAACCAGGCATTCAAATTCAAATTGCTTTTTAAAAATACGATAGCTCAGTTTGGTATGCCGTCATAAAAAGGAACAAATTTATAACGTATCTACATCTTTTGCATGAGCACAGCTAACAATTTGAAATAGCCGACCGCTGATTTTCTTTTCATCGAGGAACGAGGATTTCTGTTTTGTTTGTCCCTTTTTCCTTCTTATTCACACACACTAAATACATAAAACAAGAGCAGACAGTATAGTGACAAAATAATAATACAAACCGATCTATCAAGTGCGGCGACTGTTGTTTTCCTCAAGAGGACATTCATTATGGAGAACGAGAAGCATAGCATAAACGAAAACAGAAAAGCGTCATACCATACTTCATACACGATGCACTTATGCACACACACAAAGGATTACGCGTTGAGAGAAAAGCTTTTATTTTGTTGGACAATGAGAAGAGCTTTTTGTTGCACGATCGTTGTTGCACGATCGCAACCAATGCGGACATCAGCTAACATTATATTGCGCCATCTGTATATTATATTGTCTTTGGTTAAAGGATATTTTCAAGTGTGAAGTTAATCACCTACACCAGCTATAATTACGAAATTGCTTCATCATTTTTTTCTTATTTTGTTTGTACCAAATTCAAAAGACCAAAAATATTTCTAATAAAATAATAAGCATCATTTAGCACTGTTCAATTGTATTAAATTAACGTAGGTAGCTATTTTGTATTATATTTTAATCATAATGTGGTGGCATACATAGACAATTGGATAATTTTAATTCCGACATGGAAATATTTTTTGAAATAATATGTCTATTGAAGGACTATTCATGAGAGCCAATTGTGAAAAGAAAACAAGCCAATATTCGTAATTTTGGACATTTCCTTCAGGTGAATGCACGAATTTTAGCATTTAGGAATTTTCCGAGTGGACGAGTGAAAATTAGTTTAAACTACTCACAGATGTAAGTAGAAAGAAAACCGTGCGTGTGGAAAAAGAGGGACCCCACCCCAAGTACATGAACAAACAAGAATGAATGGGTGCAAGAATTGGTGTTTCGGCTGACAACGGTAAGGACAAACTACGCATTTTGCGCACCGTTTTTAGGCAAAATCATAAAAAAAACGAAGACCGGAAGTGGAGCAGTACACCAACCAAAGTGGGAGCGCGATGCTTTTTATGGCCGGAGAAACAATAACTTCGGACGATACAGTGACGGCCGATGTCTGATTAGATTGCAGAGGCATCATTTTGTTTTCATTCCGCCATTGGACCACTGTTATTTCACCTTCGCTGTCCCTGTCAGCTATTTGTGTCAGAAATTGTGAAGCACGCATACGGCGGATATGATGTTGTTGATCGTGTCCGGATTGTGTTCAATTGCCTTTCGGAGACACCGCCAGCGAGCAGATGCGATACCAAATACGTTTTCAACGATGCGGCGTCCGCGGGATAAACGATAATTGTACGAACGTTCAAGACAGCTCAAATTTAGTTTTCCAATCGGCTTCATAATTCGGTTTTATGCAGCAAATACCTCGTCCGCAACAATGCAAAATAGCACGGGCATTGTTTTACCGGGCGGTATATTCAATTTACTTTTTTCCAATGCTGTACCTACTCAATTTGCAGCTCGAAAAAATTCCTCCGTCGGATCCAGATCCTTTTACTCCAATGTTGCCGTAGATGAATTTGTAATTGGCATCCACCAGAGCCATCAAAACCACACTGAATGTACCTTTGTAGTTATAGAAACGCGCTAGCGCGCATTCAACTAGTAATGGATGATTCAATGCCCGAATGATCCAGTCTGGACTTAGCTGAGAATGATGCCTTCTGCAGAACACAATCGCTCATTCCTGAATTCAGCCAGAATTGGTCGACAGCACTAGGACCGCTTCCATCCCAAGCCAAGTTTTGGCCGCAATATCAAATGGACCAGCAACATGGTCAATAGCAATGTTCTCGCAATATACGGAAACGAATGGATTATTTATATTTTTAATTTTTAATTTTGCATTGTATACTCATTACTGCTGTATCTACCTATTCTGTAAATAAAAATACTCACTTGCAAATATTCTGGTGTCAATGTTTTATATAAAGCGCTGCAAACCTCTGGAACGATTTTATTCATTGCTGGCCGAGAAATGCGAAAAGCTTGAGACAGTGTGTTATAATTATCACTATGTGCAAGGTGTGTCAGTGTCAACGCTACTCTTTCCTCTACGCTGATGGGCACACGCCATAGTGTGTTTTGTTTTTGGATAAACGGTCGCACTTTCTCACACAAAAAATTGAATTGCTCCTCCGAAACGTGTGCAAAATTACGGAAAAAATCTTCTCCCTCTGCCCGCAAATCTCTCATAGTGTTCGAATTTTCAGCACGACGCTCCCAAACCGGTCGCGCCCAAATTGCTCTTCGATGATCCGTGCAATATCCGTGCTACTATCTCCAATAGAATTAATCGCCTCGCTTCAAAATATTCAGCTTCTTCTTCAAATATTTTATGATCCATTTTGCGTCAATTTTCGTTGAAACACGAAATAAAACTGAACTCACTTCTACTGCCACTCACAGTCACAAATTTATTGCAAAAAGCATTTGCAGTTGCAGCAATCACTTGCAGCAAGCGCTTACGCTTGCATGTTGTGACGATCCAAAAAGTGCTTGCAGCAAGGTTGCATGGCTGTACTGAAAAAGTCGCTTGCAGCAAGCAATTTGCTTGCATGGTGTGACTACTCTCTTCAAGGACTTGCAAGGACATTTTAAAATTCGATTTCTCGGAACGCTTGCTGCGAGCACTTTCATTGCATGTTGTGACGGCACCTTTAGACCTAGTTTTTTTTTTAAATAATGTAAGCTCAATTTTTTTCGTCCCCGTGTCCTCTATCAAAAATCTTAGAAAAAAATAAAAACGTCGAAGAATGATAACAAAAGTTAGCTACGCTTCAGTCGTAAAATTGATATTCCAAACATTTAATTGGAAATACTTTTTTTTTATACATAATATTATATTTGAATTTAAATTAATAAAAACATTTTTGGGAAATTTTTTGATTCGATTTTTGCTGTTTATTATTTTTCAATTTTAGTTTTTGTCAACATGTCATGTAAACAACACTGATGACACCCGGCAACAAGGTAATGCCATTCCTGTGCCATATTTTGCCCAAAAATGGAGTTTTTGATATGCCGAAGGGGCGCGATTTTATTTATTTAAAGCTGAAAGAATAAAAGTAAATTTTTGTTATATTGATTAAGTTACCTCTATAAGCTAAATAAAATTGCAGGAAGCATACTTTTTCAAATAAAAATGACTTTTGGATTTGTTTAATTTCCCCCGTGATATCAGTAATATCGGCCATCAATTACTGATATCATTCCATATATTAAACTTATACTTACTTACTTATCGGGCTCCCGACCCGTGAAGAGTCTCTGCCTGAGACACTGCAGCCTTCCATCCTCTACGATCCCGGGCACGCTGCTTCCAGTTGTCGAGACCAAGCGCTCTGGCATCCGCGATGGCTTGGTCTTTGAAACAGAGGTTCGGTCTTCCTTGTCTTCTCGAACCTGGGGGCTGGGATTCGAAGATCCTCTTAGCTGGAGCATTATTGTCCATTCGCTCGATGTGTCCGAGCCAATGTAGTCGACGTGTTTTGGCTTTTTGGACTACATCCACATCTTGGTACAGCTCATAGAGTTCGCGGTTGTATCTTCTCCTCCATTCGCCCTCCTCGCACACAGGACCAAAAATCCGCCGAAGTATTTTTTTTCGAAGGAGCCCAGTATCAGCTCTCCCTTCTTGCTTATCGTCCAGCACTCGGCCGGCGCCATAAAGCAGAACTGGCAGGATGAGGGTTTTGTAGAGCACACATTTCGTCCTTCGAGTTAGGAGTTTTGAACCCAGTTGTTTTGCCAAACCGAAGTAGCAACGGTTTCCTAGGGTAATTCTTCGCCGGATCTCCACTAGGGTGTCATTCGTGGAGTTCATGTTTACTCCGAGGTAGGTGAACTCCTTAACTACCTCGAAGTTGTTGCTATCAATAGTCCTAGGCGGTGGACAGATGCTTGTTTGTTTGTTGATAGCATGTACTTAGTTTTGTCCTCATTTACTTGAAGGCCAACGGACTTCGCCTGTTCTTCAATCGCCGTGAACGCTTCTACCACGGCACGCTGGGAGCGACCGATGATGTCAATATCGTCCGCATAGCCCAGTAGCTGTACGGATCTGTTGAAGATAGTGCCTTCCGTGTTGATACCTGCCCTGCGCACTATCTGCTCCAGTACGAGATTGAAGAAGTCGCATGACAGCGCGTCTCCTTGCAGAAATCCGGTGCAAGTTTGAAATAGATCGGAGGAGCTGCTTCCAAACTGCACATTGCAGCGCGTGTTTTCCAGCGTCACGCGACACAGCTGAATCAGTTTTGCCGGGATTCCGAATTCGGCCATCGCCACATAGAGCTCCTGACGATGTATGCTATCATACGCGGCTTTGAAGTCGATGAATAGGTGGTGAGTTTCGACTTGAAATTCGTTGGTCTTTTCCAGGATTTGCCTCAGTGTGAAAATTTGGTCTACAGTCGATCTGCCGGGCCGGAAGCCACACTGGTACGTGCCGATTAGTGTGTTGCAGAACGGTTTAAGACCGTTCCTCCGGATGTTATTACGATCGCGCGACTCTTCGATCTCCTTGAGCTGGGAAGCTGCGTAAGCCCTCTTCTTCCTACGCAGGATCTTCTTTTCCTCTCTTCTCCTGGCTCGATACTCTTCTCTCGCTGCCCTTGTTTTGCGTTGCAGCGCTTTCTTGTGTGCATCTTCTGTCACCTTTTTCCTGTACACGCATTCATCATCATACCACGGGCTCTTTCTCTGGGGTGGCTGGTACCCTACAGTGGTTTCGGCTACCTCCTTGATGATGTCGCGGTACTGGCACCACTGATTGTTGGCGTCTGTGGGAGGTGAGTGCACAGAGGAGAGTTTCATGCTCAGGCGCTCGCTGTAGGCTCTGGCTACTCCAGGTGTGCTAAGGCGTCCAACGTCGAATTTCTTCTTCTGGGCGGTTCGCAGCTTCTTCTCGTTGGACAGCCGAGCTCTGAATTTTGCTGCGACAAGAAAATGGTCAGAGTCGACGTTTGCCCCTCGGAATGTCTGCACGTCGAGGATGTTGGATGCGTGACTCGCATCGATTAGCACATGGTCGATTTGGTTGGCGGTTCGACCGTCTGGAGAGCGCCAGGTTGCTGTGTGGATCCTTAGCCTTGGAAACCTAGTGCTACTTATCACCGTATTACAAGCTGCTGCAAAATCTATTAGTCGGTAGCCGTTGTCTGTTGTCGTTTCGTGGATTCTGTGCTTACCAAATAACCCGCCAAAGATGTTTTCCTTTCCGATTTTAGCATTGAAGTCCCCGAGTACAACTTTTACATCGTACTCCGGACAGGCTCCGTAGGCTCCATCCAGGAGGTCATAAAACTCCTCCTTGATGGGATCTTCAGCCTCGTCGGTAGGGGCGTGTGCACATATTAGGCTTATGTTTTGGAAAGTAGCTTTGATGCGGATCACAGAAAGGCGATCACTTATCGGCTTGAAGTCAATAACTTTTGTCCTAAGCCGATTTCCCGCGACGAATCCGCATCCTAATACATGCAGTCTTTTGTTGCAGCAGTAATAAATGTCGCAATCTTTTCTTTTCATCATGCCTGATCCTATCCATCGTATCTCCTGGATCGCGGTAATGTCTGCCTTGTACCGCGTGAGGACAGACTCAAGTTTTTGAGTGGCACCTGGGGTGTAGAGTGTTCTTACATTCCAGGTGCATACTCTCATATCGTAGTCCATTGACGTTCCGGGTCTGGTTGCCATTTGAGGAGTTTCGTTATCCGAGGCTGGTTGCGTCTCTCTCATAACTAGTCTTTTTTTCCATGGTCGGGAAGTTTCCCCGACGGTACAACCCCCAACCTGGAGGGCCAGGCCCTGTTTTGACCCCAGGACAGCGGGCCGGGCATTCCGATGTCAGTAACCCAATTTTGGGATATGAGCGCTGCCGTTGACCCATTTAGGGTTCATCCGCCACCAACTCTTTTCCAACACCCTGGCATAGTATTCGAGGTCCCTATAGACCTGTTATCCAAATAAGTCGAAGCAGCTCATATAGGGATTACACTTTAGTTCGACCTGACTGGAACTGTAGACGCCACCGTTGATTCCATCTAGGGGATTCATCCGCTGCCGCCTGAAACAAGAGGAAATGTCTTAGTGCGTAGACACTCCTCCCCCCTCTCTCGTTCGCTGCCACCAACGACCTTCCACAGGGGTTGGTTACCCCATCTCAGGTCGAGGTACTAGGCACCCACCAGTCACCAACGTGGAGGTGAGAGTAGGAGTTGATAGTGAGAGGCTAGAGTGGGAACGCTTGTGTTCTCATGTAATCGCATCACTACCCTTAAACTTATAACATTTCCATTTAATTTTTATTTTTATTTATTTATTATTATATTTACGGGGACGATAAAAACTCAGCTATTTTAAAATTGATTTGCTCATAGTTCCCTTATTAGCAATCCTTTAAACCACCAATTTCAATTATTAATATCAACAGTTTAAACAATTATTTAACATTCACTAAAACTAAGCTGTGATGTGAACGAAGTGTAACTGAAAGAGAAGAAACCTGCAGAACACAGCCTCCCTCACTTGATATCCCACCATGGGCCTAGGATTATTCAAGTATGCGTGCGTTAATGGCACTCCTTTGATTTTGTAGTAGAACTACTTACCGAGTTAGACATTTTGTAAAACTACGTAGATATTTCGAATTTAACATGTTTTAACAGATCATTTAATTTTAATCTAAAATAATCTTGTATCTAGTTTTTGAACCGTGTGTGAATAAGCGTGATCTTTCATTGTCCATACAAATCCTATAGACTGTTTTAGTTCTTTAAGTCCATGCTCATAAAGAGGAAGAACATCAGGACACAATATCGTGTGAAGTCTTTTGTTGCTAGACCCATAATAAGTACCTACTTTGCAATCATAATGGCATTATTGCTAAAGGCTCATCTCATCGCGAAGGAAATTGTCAATAATGTTGCTAATATTTTGTTGTGTTACATTGGGTCGTATGAATAAAACGTAGCAATTGCTTTTACTCAGACTAAATGTCAAAATCGAAGCAATTGCTAAGCTTCGTATGAATAAAAACTGATTTGAGTTAACTCCAACTTTTGACATCTTCGAAAAGCGGCGCCACCGACCTTTTATTCAGATTGGTATGAATAAAACGTGGAAGACAAAGCAATTGCTACGAAAATTCCGAGTCTGCTATTTTGTTGACTCAGAGCATTTGCTAAATATTTTGCGCGCACATTTTTTTGCAAAAACAGTCTAGCCTTGTGAGTTGCAGTGTTTTTTTTATAAATACATAGTTAAAATAATTTTTGCTTGTGAAAGAAACAAAAATGGATGCGATAAGTTGGCACATTTTACCTACTGTTGCTAACGCTCGTGAATAAAAAACAGTATAAGCTAAGAAGAATTGGTTACGATAACAACTTTAAGCAACTGGAGACGCGGGGTGGTGCTCCTTCAAATATCCAGAAAATTAAATCTTTCCTACTGCTTCTGACGTTTGCACGAATACCACTATTTGATCACTATTGGAGATAGAAGTAGATGGAAATTCCTCATCGTCAGCTGCAGAGCAATTAATTTGTAATCGAATATAGGTTATGCACTTATGCGTACCAGTAAGCTCCTCCAAATACTCTTCTTCATCATAGATTTAACTTTTTTTTTTCGTATTTATGTGAATTTTTTTTTATTAAATTAGTTTATCATTTGTTTATTTTTCCTCAAAAATTGTTTTTTTTATTCTAAAATTCAAATTCAAATTCAAATTTTGACAGAAACTGCAAGGGAATGACACATGCAGTGAAGTAAATGCTTTGTTCGAATTTTCGAACTTACTTTAGCAAAGTAAGTTTTTATTCATACCGATTCAAAGCAATTGCTAAGTGCTTTTACTTTGCTACCACCTTTTACTCAAAGCAAATGCTAGTTTTTATTCATACGACCCATTATCTGCAGCTGATTTGTATGGCATTAACAATTTTGCGCGCCATTTGTACATTTTAAATGTATTCATGTAGATAGTCGTGGTGTGGAATATATTTGAGTCAATTGGGGTATGCAACTTGTATGGAATGTACCATTGCGTCGAAGCTAGATGTATTATTAACTTTTAAAAAAATCGTATTAAACTCAATTCTAGTCAAACTATTTCAATTGACTTTTTTTCGTCATTCTTGGTCGTTTGTGTAAGCTTTCAATATCAGGACACTGTCGTAGATAAACTCCTCTTCGCTTTTGATCTCTTAACAAACCTCTCCAAAAATCTTCTTTTTGAGGTACGAGATATCTGATTTGTTTTCTTTATTTGTATCATCTTGTTCCATTGTCGAAATAGTTGAATCTTTTATTGCATGATACATAGAAGATGTATATGGACTTATACATGGATCACCGATATCTTTTTCATTTTTATCGCACAACGAATCTGTAGATATTCAGTGATGAAGACTTCTGAAGAGATGAATTTGCATTTATGTAAAGGCGATGGTGGTACATATTTCTATAATATCAGTGTCAGTAGATGCAAGAAGCTTCATTGTGCCTAAAAATGCCCGAAGGTGAATGATCAAAACTTTATCTACTCTTACAGAATTCTTCCCTTCTAAAATATTTAATTTTATGTTTCGGAAGTGAGTTTCACTTCTTGCTGATGACGAAAAGCGTAAAGCGTTAAATTTCGTTTGATTGGTGTTGTAGTACACATGTGGTATAATGCTAGTACATAGAAAAAAAATACTTTGATAATTTAAATATCCGCTTAGCAAAATCTGGGTACCCAGTATACTACCGCTATTTTTCTTAATATCATCTAAAAGAGTATTAGTTCTACCTTCAGTATTTACGCAAAATTTATCGCGTAGATTATAAACTTTCCTAATGGAGCTTCTAATAAGTTTGTTAAGGGTTCGTTTTAACAATTAATTCATTTATTGACTTATTTTAAGTGATACAAAAAAACTCCATTAATTAGGTGCAAGCAGTGGAGAATTAGATGTGCACGTGACGAGATCCAAAATGTAAGAGAGCGGATAAAGGTAGACGTCAAACATGGTGGACGATTGGAATATTCACTGGAGAAACGCCATCTATATGTTCTTAGTCAAACGACACAATAGGTGCGTTCGAAATACCACTCGTAGGCACAACAGCTTCTAGGCTTTTTTGTTTTTATCAATTCTAAACGATGGGCGCAGTTGCTCAATGGTTAGTGTCAGGACCTGGACTACTGATGTGCAAGGCTTCCCATGTTCGATCCCCAGAAAAACACAAATTAAATCTCAAAGTTTTATCCCCTGCGCTACCTCTCGCGAACGTTTGACAAACATCCGAGACTATAAATGTCATGAAAAAGGTTCTCAATCCAGCCCATACGGCTGTTGCGACAACTTTTTTTTCTTGTTGTTTTAAGGCCAACATCAGGATGTGGGTTGAACTTGAACATCTCGGTGAACTTGATGCCTATAAATACTTGGTAGTTGTCTTCGCCAACACATCTGTACTATCTGGAAGCTTAATCTTGATGCTGCAATGGTTGGAGAAGGCACGACGTCCTCTTACAGCTGTACGGGCATCCGGAAGCAGATGAGATCCGTTTTAATGCAGTTTATCTCTAGTCCCCACTTCAGATAGTAACACCAAAGGTCCCTGATATGCGCCTCAACACTTCGAGCAGACCTCAGTTGAAAGCGATGTAGTATGTTATTGAATCATCAGCATTCAGCAGCGTCATGCTTCTTCCTACTTTGAGTAGTTGATCTGATGGGTATAATGTTAAAGAGGATCGTTCCAATCCAAGTCTTGACCCCTGGCCCTGGGGTACTCCGGCATTGATCAGGTTTTGATGATTTTGCTTCATGTATTTACCTCTACATAAAATATACTATTTGTTAAGAAATTATTAATTTATTATTATTAATTATTAAATTAAAACTATTAATTAATCTTAATAAATTGTTGGGAAAGCCCAATTGGATGAGCTTAAAAAGTAGTCCTTTGATCCAGACGCTATCGAAGGCCTTCTCTATGTCCAGCAATACATGTAATAGTTGTTTATTTCTTGTTCACAGAACCAAAAAAGTACGTTAATACAATACATTTTTTTTTATTTAAAATCGTCCAAAAACAGGTTTATTGGGACAATAAAAAAATTTTTCTTTCAATGAGCAGTTCATTAATATAATAGAAATAGTTTATTGGTTCTGTTAATTGATTTATTTGCACGCATTTATTGACACAAGAAAGTAGTTTATTGAAGTAATAAAGCCTGTTATTGATTTCAATGTACAGTCGAGAACGGATAAGTGCACAACGTCCGGACCTCAACTTTGTGTGCACTTATGCGGTCTTTGCACTTATCCGTAAGTGCACATTTTTGCACTTACCCGTAAATGCACAATTTTTGCATTTGTACGTGCTTACTTAATAAGGTGCATAATTTCAAGCTCAACTGTTACTCCAAATATTTAATGTTGTTTAAAAGTTTGAACAAAAAATCAATTTTTTTTATCTAAATCACTTTTTATGTTCCATTGGGAAAAAAATCAATCTTTTTTTTTGATCCGGATCACTTTTTTCCGATTTACACATACCTTGAACAGCTGTTTTACGTCATTCAGAATTTGTTTTCAAAACACAATTACTAAAAGCCTCTTGAAAAGCAATTATTCAGAACAAACACCTAAATAATGGACATGGTCTTAATTTGGGAGCGATTGCTATCATCTTCGTCATCTTATTCTTCTTCCTCGTCGTCTGTGGATTTCGATTCTTCGTCGAAAAAACTGAGATCTGATGGAAGAATAAGAACTTCGTATGGAAAATTATATCGACGAAGAATCGAAATTCACAGACGACGAAGAAGAATAATTTATTTTCTGCAAAAATAAGCGTCCCGGATCCTCCAGAATCAAAATATATTTTCTGAACCCATTCCATTGTCACAAAGAATACTCTTCGGATGATCTTCTCGGTTTCAAGTCAGAATTCACTCAAGAAGCACTTACACAAATTTAATTTATGCACCGCAGTTATAGCTGAAATTTTCCCATTTCACCAATACATGAGTGGAATCGACCAGAAACAGTTTTCTTGAATGAGTGAATTACCGAGTGAAGCCAATGGAAAACGACATTAATGTGAGTCGGACCGGAAGAGCGATATGCCATTGATGCCTATTATATTATGTACATAGATATGTGATAACGATAAGTGTTGTCAGGTGCAATTTGTAGGTATGTAAAAATGTTAAAAAAAATATTTTACATTTGCACTTATCCGTTTTAAAAACAGTGTAAAACTTCATTCCGTGGTTCGAAAAATTGTTCACTTATAAGAAATTTTCACTTATGCGTTTTGCACTTATACGAACAAATTTGTATAGAAATCGAGTGAAATGTCTTGGGATATTGAAACGCCTTCCACTTAGACGATTTTTCCACTTATCCGTTTTCCACTTAGCCGTTCTCGACTGTATTTGTTTGCTGTGCCAATAAACCATAGAAAACTAGCGGGCCCGGCAAACGTTGTTTTGCCTGTTCGTTTCGTCTAACCATCCTTACTCCTTAGGCTTTTTCGTAGTCGCAAATTCGACTTTGCCAAAGGACAAAGCTTCGTTTGTTTATATGCAAGCTGCAAGCAAGCGTACACCAAAAGGCTCAAATGACGAAGGCGTGCGTGCGTATGAAGCGCAGGACAGTAGGCCTAAGACAAGAAAATCCTATCTATATTATTATTGTTTTTAGGTAGGTATTATTATTATTCAAAGAAAGTGAAAAGTCTTTGACTTACCAAACGATTACCAGGTAAGTTTATATTGGGGCCAATATCTTAAAAATTTCCGACGTGGATGTGGAATTTTGTATGCCTGAATTTGGAGCATGCTTTCCACCACCTATCAACGTCCTCCGAAGTCAGGTTTTTAGGTAGATATTATTATTATTCAAAGAAAGTGAAAAGTCTTTGACTTACCAAACGATTCCCAGGCAAGTTTATATTGCGGCCAATATCTTAAAAATTTCCGACGTGGATGTGGAATTTTGTATGCCTGAATTTGGAGCATGCTTTCCACCACCTATCAACGTCCTCCGAAGTCAGGTTGAAGTATTGAAGATTGTTCTATAATAGGGGCACTTATCTCGTTATTATTTTTATTTTTTATATTGTATATTTAGGTATACTGTTTTTATTATAAAAAAAACTGTTTTTATATTATAAGACTTACTCATGTCTTCGGCTTTTTCTTTTCCTTTACTTGTGGTAGGACGTAGGAGTAGTAGGATGTTGATAGTTTTGATTTGTTGATTTTCCCCTTTTTGATGTACCTACAGTAGTATTCCTTATTAAATTATTATAGAAAATAGAAAAAAAATCAATCTGCAAGAATATTTACCACTTTGTCGGCAATTTATAAACTTCCAAATGTATCCGGCCGGGAAACAAGAATATTCTGTATTTCGTTTAAATATACAACGTATGCATGGTAGAAAAACTCACAAACCTTCTAAAAAAAATTAGTCCTCACCCACCATTTCCCATAAGCTCGGTTTTTTTTTTTTTTGCATTTTTAAGTTACGTGTAATTGCGTTGTCCCAATGACAAGACTCAGCAATCAACATATTTAAACAAATTTGAAAATAACATAATTAATAACCTCATAAAATCTTCACATAAATCGCTATAATTAGCTTTTAAGAAATCGGATCGGAAGGATTCACAAAAAAATGTTTCATTAAAATTTAGCTATATTGCAAAAAAAGTTTAAAGAAGGGTGATAAGAATCTTCTGGGACGAGAGGAATGAGACTTCTCGATACAAGAGTTTCGCCTCTGTTATTAGGTCCAAAGTACGATCCATGGTATTTTTAACGTGATTCACCTGGAGTAGACCAAGTGATTGGAGCGTATCAACAATCACAGCACCAATTGCAGATGGGGAGTTGACAGAACTGAGATATGTGCGATCAGAGTCGCCCGATATCTAAATCATAGATTATTTTGACACTGACAGCTGTTTCCCGCTCGAAATCTAGACGGAAATTCAGTATCATACCTCCGCGGAACGAAATGAGTCGCTTTACGCTTGACCAACGTTTAGACCTAGAGCCCATAGTAAATTTTGGACGTGAAAGGCAACCGGATGAATTTTACATAAATACGTTGCTTTGATGCCCAAGATTTCAAATATGACCGTCTGGCAGCGCTTAATAACAGCTAAAGGGTGTATCTGCATATTAAAAATACGTTTTGATTCAAAATAGGAATAATTGGTGCAACCGCACATGTATCCAAGACGTTTTAGGTATCGCCAAAGCCCTGCCAGACGCGGTGGAAATGCGTTAAAAATTCCAATTTTGAATATTTAATGCAACCGCACCAATTTTTCCTAAAAGGTAGGATATTAAAAGGTTAATACAAATTTGAAGGTCTTTAAAGACTTTTTGCGTGTCGCCAAGGGCTTGCCAGACGAAGTCAAAATATTGCTAAAATGCCAATTTGGAATAATTTCAATGCCTTTCAATGAATTTAAAGAAAAACTCCCTGATAACATATATATAAGTCCAAGACGTTTCCCTTGTCACCAAGTCCTTGCCAGACACATCCAAAGGTTAGAAATCCGCTAAAATGTCCTATTTATACACAAAAACTCGCAACTGAACATAAAATAATTGACGCATCCACACAAAATCTCTCTTAAGCGTAGACTGAAACACTAGAAACATAACTGCATAAGTCTAAGACGTTTCACTTGTCGGTTGTCACCAAAACCTCGCCAGACGCATTCAAAAAAAAATCACACTGAAAAAATATAAATAAAACTGCATTTCATATTTGGTTATACATATCTATTTAATCAAAAAACATGAGATTCATTCTCAGACTCATCCGATGAATCGAGACAATCAAATTGACTGTATGCAAGGCTTCGGTTTACAGGCTCTTTAGAGGATATTTGAGCTGACTTCAAATACCAAGGTTTATGGAAGCTTTTATTTTTCCAATTACAATTTGTGCTGACACACGACCTTTTTCAACGAACAAATTCGGATCTATTTCGAAATTAATTCTTTTTGTAAATACATACTTTTTTTTCGTAAATTCTCATTGTCAATGTTCGATTCGGAATCAAGAAAAAACATTTTTAAAAGCAAATTGTTAAAGTAGTTATATTTTAATTTTTTATTTCGTCATACATCGTTCACCAAAATCCATAATTTTCTCCCAAAAGGTTTCGCAATCTTCCTTTTCCAAAGACTGCGTGGCGCCCTTATTTCAAATAGATTTATTTATCATTTACCTTTTTTTGTTTATCATAATTATCCACTATTATTGTTATTGAACCCACACCCAGCTGACTATATAGCCAAATTACAGCATCAACGTGCTGCTTGTTGCACTTTCTGTCTTCTCTTTGCCCTCCCCATTCGCCATCTATTCGACACGACCGATCGCCGAAATTGTCATTTCGACTTACAACCTCTCAGGCAGCGGCGGCTGCATTGTTTACCTACTCGGAAATTTTCCCTCGCATCTAATAAAATCGTTTTTGTCTTTAAGTAAAATAAGTGCAACATGTCTTTTATTGGGTGTTTACATCAGTCTAGAGTGGTTTTAACCATTTTTTAAATGAACACAGATAAGATAAATGTAACATAAACTCTATACAAGGAAATAAATAAAATTATCAGACAAGAATCTTATAAACTAGTATCACAGGGATTTTATTGCCACACTGTAGTTAGACTTTATTATTGTCTTTGTCCTCTTTCGTGTTAATTGTTATTTACTAACATTTTTATTTAATAAATAAATTTTGAATTGCTATTCATGCTTAATATTGAAGGTGGATTATGTGACCAATTAAATTGTAATAATTTTGTGTTGAGGATAGTTATTCCTCTTCGGCTTTTTTTGTCAAATTGGTTTCGACAGGGGTTGCTGTCTTCTTCAGGGGATCTTTATTACAAAAGAACATCATGTACAAATAGAACAAATTTACATTAAATAAACCTAA
Source organism: Cheilosia scutellata (assembly GCA_955612985.1). Taxonomy (NCBI): domain Eukaryota; kingdom Metazoa; phylum Arthropoda; class Insecta; order Diptera; family Syrphidae; genus Cheilosia; species Cheilosia scutellata. Next base: position 89,668,674 of record OY015312.1, read on the forward strand.
CTTACATAAAGACCAAAAAAGCCGATGAGGAATAACTATATCCTCAAAACAAAATTATACAATTATAGGCCCCTGGTCTTTAGCTGTTCTGGTTGCGTTGCGTACTATACGTACTATACCATTTTGCATGTTGCGGTATCTTTCCCTTTGCATGGGATTTGGTATACAGTCGACTCCGCTTATTTGCAACACAAAAAATGCTGAAAAATTGTTGCAATTAAGCGGAGTTTTCATATAAAAGAACTCCGGATATATGCAACTTTGTTGCAGTTAACCGAAAAAGATTTTAATTTACTAAACTTTAAATAAAAAAACTCACCTTTTATTATATTTCACCTTTTATTTTCAATACAAGTACAAAAAAAAAAAAACTAACAAAAAAAAGTTAAAAATAAGTCCTTAAATTCACAGCTCATGTAGGTACATATAAAAGTTTAGACCAAAACTAATGGTTGGTTAATTGCGAAAAGAAACTGTCAATGGTTGTTTGAGTTTTTTTTTAAGTTTTGGAAGGCCAGCTTTTCTTCAATTTCATCAATATTGTCCATTGCTTCTGAATATCCTTGGGAATATAATTTTAAAATATGAAGAGAATCATAGGTCTTTTTTAAAGTTGGTTTTGGCGAGGATATGATTTGAACAGGTTCTGCGTCGTCTTCTGAGCTAACACCAACGCACTTAATGTTTGAGGCTGATGATAGTAGTACTTCATCTACTATTTCCTGGTCAGTCTGGTCTCCAAAGCAAGGAATTTGATTATCAAATTCTGCAAGAGAATCTATTTCTTGCATTAAAGCATCCGAGATATTTGTTTCTTTTACAATTTCTGAAAAAAATTCTTCATTTTCGGCTTCAATTCTATTAACGAATCCAGCTTTTTTGAAACAATTTTTGGGGCGGGTTTCCATTATGAACACTGAGCAATATTTTTTTCCTGAGGAAATGAAGGGTTTAGCCGCTCACGCGACTTCGTCGCTCCGCTAAGGGTATGTCAACAACTGTCTGGCAGGCGCCTTTTGCTAAAGTTTAATTATATTTACTCTGGAGTAGGTATAATATTTTCAGTCAATAAAAACATGCACTTTTCTGTGAAAATTGAAAATATTAAAATTAAAAAAAAAAAAATAAAGTTTCCGCAGAAAAATTATATTACAGTACATCTTAGAACAAGTCAATTTAACAAAAAAAAAATAAATTTGCTTAGTGTTCATAATCAAAACCTGAGCCCAATTTTTAATTGTCATTGGACTAACCATCCACCAAGCTCTTTTTATTGATTTGAATGCTTCCAGTAAATTGATTTTTTTTGCTTGTCCACTGTAGTATATTCTTCTGAGAATTTCGGAAAAACATTGGCTATCCAGTCTTCTGCACCTTCAGTATTGCCTGATACTTTTTCACCTTGAACATTTTTGAAATGAATATTTTCTCTTTTCTTCCATCGTTCAAGCCAACCGCTCGATGGTTCAAAGTCGTTCAGCATGATTGACAATGATTTTGCTTTTTCTAATAAAAGTGGACCCGTGAGCATGGCATTTTTGGCCCTCATGTCTCTAAACCAAATCAGAAGGGCACCTTCGTCATCTTTTTGCGCTCCAGCTCGGAATCGTTTTCTTGAGAGATTTTTATTTTAAAAGGCAGCGTTGCGAATTAATTCTTTTCGAGTTATTATTCTTGATACTGTTGATTTGCTGCATTTAAATTGGGAGGATAAATCCTTTCTTGATTCCCCCGCATCAAATTTTTCCAAAATTTGTTGTTTGACTTTAAATGATAAATGTGTACGCTTTTGGTTCATCTGCAAAAGTAAAATTAAATTGGGATTTAAAAGAGCGGATTATTCCCTGATCTAGGGGTTGAATTAAGGACGTCGTGTTTGGGGGTAGAAATTCAATTTAATATTATCAAAAACAGTATCTTGAAGTTGGTGGCACGCGGCATTGTCAACAACAAAAACAACCCTCTTGCCCTTTGATTTGAAAGATTTGTCCAGCTCTATTAATATTTGTTTCCAAATTGTTGCTGTCATCCATGCCTTCGTGTTTGAGTAATATTTCACAGGAATTTTGACGTTCTTCAAGCATCTCGGATTCTTAAACTTGCCTATGCAAAAAATCATTTTGTCTTCACCAATTGCATTTACAACACTAAGAATTGTAAGTCTGTCTTTTGGGAGCTTAGCAGCAGATGGTTTTTCGTGGCGTTCTGCCAAAGTCCCCTTTGGCAATGCTTTAAATAACAGTGGTGTTTCATCGGCGTTGTAGATAATTTCTGCCGTATATTCTTCTGAGAATTTCGGAAAAACATTGGCTATCCAGTCTTCTGCACCTTCAGTATTGCCTGATACTTTTTCACCTTGAACATTTTTGAAATGAATATTTTCTCTTTTCTTCCATCGTTCAAGCCAACCGCTCGATGGTTCAAAGTCAACGTTCAGCATGATTGACAATGATTTTGCTTTTTCTTATAAAAGTGGACCCGTGAGCATGGCATTTTTGGCCCTCATGTCTCTAAACCAAATCAGAAGGGCACCTTCGTCATCTTTTTGCGCTCCAGCTCGGAATCGTTTTCTTGAGAGATTTTTATTTTAAAAGGCAGCGTTGCGAATTAATTCTTTTCGAGTTATTATTCTTGATACTGTTGATTTGCTGCATTTAAATTGGGAGGATAAATCCTTTCTTGATTCCCCCGCATCAAATTTTTCCAAAATTTGTTGTTTGACTTTAAATGATAAATGTGTACGCTTTTGGTTCATCTGCAAAAGTAAAATTAAATTTTGTATTTTGTACCAATTAATGCAGCATTTTGAAAAATCATATATATATTTACCCTTACTGACTCTGTAACGCTCCTTACTTTTCATATATTTATCTTATATTAAATAAATGTAGGCGGTGGGTATTTGAATAAATTTTAAAATTTTCAAAATTTGAGTTTTCTCATTATTCAAATTCCCCCGCCTACTCTTCATATATTTAAATGTTCTTCATGGTTCAAACGTTCAAACTTAATGAAACTGATGCTCGGCAAGGAAATTGGCAAATAAGCCGAAACCCTTTGCCCTAGGAAGCTGAACTTTTGCACAGAGGTTCCCTTTAAATTTTGGAAATTTTGTTTTGCGCCGAGTTATTTCCAATGATCCCAATGAGGCCTCACGAACCATTCGTCGTATCAATTTGAAATTTTGTACATTGATAAAGCTTAGTACGCTGCTCGAGCTAAATTTTAACGCCCATATAAAATTCACCCCAAAATTTTGCTGAGCTGCGCGGTAGCGCAGTGGTTAGTGTGCTGAACTGTTGTGCGAGGGATCCCAGGTTCGATCCCCGGAAAAACACAAATTACATCTTAGTGTTTTTTTTCTACTGCGCCACCTCTCGCGAACGTTTGACAAACATCCGAGAGTATAATTGTCCTGAAAAAGCTTCTCAATTCAGCCGTTCGAAATCGGCATAAAATTGTAGGTCCCTTCCATTCGTCCCAAAAATGGAAACTCACACAAACGAATGGTTGCGAGAAGCTAGGCCTAGGGTGTATACCGCCTGTTGCGCCACCTATGTTTTTTTTTTAAATGTAAGCGAAAATTAATTTCAGACTGTACTGCATGTATCTGTCACAATTTAGCTCGCCCATTAATTATTGTTCGGCTCATTTTTTCACGCAAAATTTTAACAGAACATGTCGGTTTTTTTCCTGTTGTTTTTGTATTAATAAGGATTCAATGAATACTTCGATGAGAAATCCTTTGAAAGAGCTAAATTTGAGATCAAGGAATAGCAGGCAAGGAAAAAAGAAAGTCAAAATTTAGCTAGGATTCTAGCTAATGTTTGGAAAGAAAAATTGGAGAGCGCCTAAAATTTAGTTTCGCTCGAGCAGCGTATTTAGCAAAGAAGTAAAAAATATGTACAGTACTCCCCGGATAATAGCACATGCACATGGGTATAAAATTGTAGTGCTTATAAGCGGGTTTTCAGTTGAATTGCTTTTAAGCGGGGACCCTTGTAATAGCACATAAATGTGTTTTTAGCAGGGTATTTTCTCAAATTTATAAATAATTAGAATTAGTTTCAAGTTTTTTTTATTTATTAATGCAAAAAAATCAAAAATAAAGTAAAATAAACATAAATATAAGAATTCACAAAAAAAAAAACAAATAAAATAAAAAAACACAAAAATATTGTATTGGACAATATGTACGTAACTCAGTCTTTAAAAAACAAAAATGTTATTAAATTCAAGAGAATTAAATTGTTAATACATTTACTGAACAAAATTTGAAATTTTCTTCTGAATCATTGATTTTTCAGTAGTTTCCAAAAAATGATCGTATTGACGTATGACGTATTTTTCGATAATATCTTTTCTGGATTGCGTTTTATCTTTAAGTGAATCCAAGATATTGATTTTGTCGAGAATGGAAAGTTCTGTTCTTTTTCTGGGTGCCATGTCTAATAAAGAGAAAGTGATCTAACATAATTCCACACCGAGATGCAATTTTACCTTTTTTCAGATACGAAATCCTTTCATTCCGTTCAGGGAAAATAAAACAAAATATTTAATCTTTTTTTGAGGCAAGCACAGAAAGAAAAGCACAAACTACCCGATCGTCGCGTCGCAGGAGATACAATGACGGCACGAATGCGTTATTGTATCATTTTGCAAATGTGTTCATAGACTTATTTATACATACACTATACACAATATTGTTTTGCCGGCCAGCTGGCCGCAGCGGCGCGCCGGCGCGGCGACCCACTTAAATGTAGCAGAGCTGCTACCGTTGCAAATGGATACACACAAATCATGTACGTTTGTGAAATTGCAAAGCAAAAAAAATTCAATGTGCTTATAAAAGGGTAAAATACCAAGTAAAGCACAATTTTTGTTCAGATTTTTATTTGCTAATAAGAGGGGGTTCCTTAAAACCGGGTTGTTATAAAGCGGGTACAATTGCATAGGATGGCGTTTGTAAATCTCAAATCTTAATAATTTGTTGCTATTAAAAGGGTTTTGCTATTAAGGGGGTTGCTTATATCCGGGGAGTACTGTAGTCAAATCTAAATCAATACTAAAAAAATTTAAACCATTTGATCTATTAACTGCTCAGGTACTTTCATAGGAAGGTTTCCTTCGTGATATTTAAAATCTTCAGGGCTGCGCGAGCGAAGCCGTGGGGAGAAACTAGTATAATAATATTATATTATCACACTCACATTTTTTGCCGAAATATTTCCAAAGAAAAGATAGAAAACCAAAACATAAATATCTAATAACCTCGAACAACAAACAAAACAGCTTTTAATAATTGTGACAGTTGGAAGGGTTGGAACGATGAGAATGGAATGAAACTTAAAAAGTAAATTTTAGAGTGTGTTCAAACTTCAAAAATTTATGGATGCGTTCAGTGTTTCACTTAAGCGGAGTTGTTTCAGAACAAAATAATTATTAATAAGGGAGTTTTCAAATAAGCGGAGTGCAGTTATCCGTACTAATTTGTGTGAAAAAGCTCTGAAAAAACCGTGATAAATTTCTTGTTGCATATAGCCGAAAGTTTCATTTAAGAGGAGTGCATATAAGCGGATTCGACTGTATTACGTTATGTTGTTGTTCTTTGTCGATCGGATCATTCGTGTTTGTGAATATGCTGTTAGAGTAGCGTTGGATTTGTAGGCGAACGAAATGTTTTCTTTCATTATTGTTTCATGTAAGTGTAAGATCTTATTGCCTGTTAATTTGGGTATGTATGCAACGCTAAAAAAAGTGTTGGTGTTGCCAGCTGTTTGTTTTGGCGGGTCTTGGTGATATTTGATTTTGTTAAGTTTATTGTTTATTAGTTCGTTAATTATTTTATTTGAAAAATGGTTCTTCCTCCGATTCATCCGTAGTATTGATCGTATTTTTTGTAGGTTCTGTTTGTGAAAAACTGTGTCGCTGATGTCAATAACTTTGTTGATAAAGTTGGTTGCTCTGTTGTTTTTTTTGTTTTATTGGTTGTGTGGAGTGGAAATTGATCATTTGTCCTAACGATGTCTCTTTTGAATACCAGTTGAATAATATTTTGTTATTTGTTCTATGTAGTTTGGCGCCTAAGTATGGTAGGTAATTGTCATGTTCTAGCTCTATTGTGAATTGGAGTTTATTGTGTTGGCCGTTCAGACTTGTCATTATTATCTCCTTGTCAATGCTCTTTATTATTGCGAAAATGTCGTCAACGTATTTCGTGAGGATTTTTATCTTTACTCCCATGTTTTGGAGTTCTTCTATTGTATTATCTAGTAGATTGTCAAGAAAGATGTCTGCTATTGTCGGTGATAAAGGCAGAGGGTTACCCATTGGCATATCATTATGTTTAGCTGTAGGTACCTACAACTTTCCGCCATACTTGAAGTAATTGTTGGCTCTAAGGCAAAATATTAGAATTTTTAAAAATAATTGTGGTTTGTAATTTTGGTTTGGATATTATTGTGTAATTCTTGATGATGTCCCAGTGTCGCATTATGGTTTTTATTGCCAGGTGTGTTGGGATGTTGGTGAAGATTGATACAACATCAAAGGGGACTAGAATTTCGTCTTCATTGAGTGTTATATTTTGTAATTTTTCTTTTAATTTGAATACGAGTTTTATGTTATAATAATCCAATATTAGATATGTGTTTAAGTATTTCTCCAATTTGGTAGCACGGTACATTTGTCGAAGACTATATGGGTCGTAGAGGTATGTCCGGTTTATGTATTTTTGGAAGACCATACATATATAATCTTGGTGCGGAAGCTGCAGCTGGGGACTTCGTTTGAACTTAATCTTATTCCAAGAGGAGAATATCTTGGAATAATAAAATGTGTAATTTTCTGTTTATAAATGCATAAAAGTGGTTTGTTCGCATTTCATCAATTCGTTCGTTCGCTACCATGTGAATGGTCCTTAACGATGAACACCAAAGAGGACAAAGACAACATAAACAAAAACTACAGTGTGGCTATTTAGTAATCTGTGACATTTCTTTTCTATATATTTTAAGTTGTATGTTAAAGTTTTAGTAGTGTTTATTTATTTATTTATTTATTTAGTTATTTTGATGCAACAAGACAATTTAAATGTACTTGTAACAATCTGTGTAAGTAAACTGTTAAGATAATAACTAAATGTAAAATTTCAAATTATTGCATCATCACTTAAAAGCTTCATTAAAAAACCTGTACCCCTGATGATGTTGTAAAATGAATGATGGGTGGAAAAATGAAATAGTTGTTTAACATTCGCATTCAAAAAATAAAGACCAGTAAGCCCAACCTAATCACTACCTATACACAAGAAAAACGAATTTGGTCAACTAAAAAATTGCATTATTCTTTTTATTCCTGATAGTAAGCTCCTTGACAAGTAGGTCCTTTGGCCAAAACTCCTAGCGCGACAAAAACACTGCAAACCACCCACACTGCAAACCACAATTCTCAAATCACAATTAGATGAGGTAGTATTGTTTATAGTGTTCATAATCTCAGTGGTCAGATTTTCAATGTCAGCCGACGGGCTAACTCCTATGTTGGTAGCAGCAGGTGAAATTCCTGAACATGAAAGCAATTGAGAAAGCAATCATCATATTTCACTAGTCATATTTCTTCGCAACAGATAATAGCACGGAAGAGAAACGGTTGATGTATTATAAAAATTCCCAAGGTAGTAAATGTGGTTGTTGTATTTGATGTTGATGGTTTCAGTACTGGATTCTCGATGGTTGTAAGATTCAATGAGTTAGAAAAAAAAACAACACAAATATAATTGAGTAGGTCCACTTTGCAAGGGCGGCAGAACATACACTAAATATTGTACTCACACGTAAAAGGGAATGAGATCAACAATGTTTGTCATATATGTTGCATTTCTTGGGAAATAGCCGCACTCAACAATAAGGTTGTATAGGTACATATACGCATAGTTGAAAAAGTGAAAATTGAGAAAACAATATATGCGCATAGACCCAATTGCTTCCAGTAGGCAGAACACATACTAAAATTAACTCACCGGGGAGAAGGAGTCGAAAACTGATGTTCCGACCAATGTAAGATGAAATAAACATAATACAGCAACTTAATGCGGTTTATAGAGAACCATTCAATTAGTTCTTCTGATTGGATATCAGAAACTATTTTAAATTAAATTTAGCAATCATAGGTAAAACTACAACTTGCGGAAATGATACGATGAAACATTTTACAACTGTCGAAAACTTCACAAGTTGAACTTATAGGCAAAGGTGTTTATTATTAAATTAATTAACATACGGAGCAAAGCTAAACGCAGGCAATCTATAAGATAAGAGTTGCCAGATTATGGCTGTTGGCTGCACACATTACTTATAGTGCTAGCTAAGGTCTCGTTGGATGTTGTCCCTTGTTGCATTACATTGATGGTATACGGAGATCACCAGTAGAGTTTCCACATCAGAAACCGTTATGACAAAGGCTGTTGCTTCCATAGAAATCAGTCCAGGTATTAATTCTTCACCCGTCGTGAGTGTTTCACGGAAAAATACTTGTATCCTTTCCTTTCAGTCAATCTTGTTTCCTGTAAGAGAAGAATATCGGGTTTCTTATTACCGATTATTACAACTGTCTTCCCCCTATCATCGAGAATTCCGTACTTGTTTGGTACGACCTTCTTTGCCTTCTGGAGAAGTGTTAAAAGGTCTGTACCAAACAATCTCTGTGTACCCTAGAAGACTTAATAGATGGAGAATGAATATTAGCGTTCCTTGGTCCTGTAGTTGGCGCAGTCTCGCTGGCTATATTGCTTGATGGTTGGGTGGCAGGCCTAGTAGGTGCTGTTATCGTTGGCTTCTTCTACGTGCCCAATGCAGCTACATCCGCAAAACTTAATCCTTTCTCGGGAGCTTAAGACGCTGATTTCACAGCAAACTCGTGTTGGTCCTTTCTCTTAAGAGGTAGATATCTTGTTTTTTTTTCCACAATTTTCTCCTTGCAGTTTGCACAAAATACCAATTCGTCCTTCTTGTTATCCAAGCTTCGTGGACAATTTCCAGGTAAGTGCTCGTCCTTGCATTTAACGCATCGGTATTTCATACCGCAGTTGCTTGCCACGTGTCTAAATTTTTGGCAATACTTACACTGGGCAATTCCGTTACCCTTAAATTTCTCCCAATAAACCTTTAGTTTAACAGAAAGTTATTTTTATAAATTCAGGGCAGATCACAGTTTTTCTCCACCTGGACGACAAAATGATTGAACCTTCGGTCGGATCTAGAAGTTGTTTTATAAGGAATAAGCAGCAATTAGTTCTTCCCTTATTTCCTCTACAGTTGTGGATACCCTTTAGTACAAGGAGTATCTTGTGCTTCTTTTCATCCTTAGGAGTGTATGTGTTGTATTCTGTCTTCTCAGTTTGCAAATAGCTCCTGATTTGCTGATGTTCTGCCTTGATCCTAGTTGTGACGATAGACTTAGTGGTGTTGATGTTCTGCACCTTAAATTCCACCTTTATGGATTTTATGTGCCTGCTAAGCCCAGCTACGTTTATTTTAATTTAGCAATTACCCTTTAGTAGAAGAAGGTTCTTCTTTTCATCCTGAGGAGTTTATATGTTGTACTCTGTCTTCTTTGTTTTCAAATAGCTCCTGATTTACCGATGTTCTGCCTTGGTCCTAGTTGTGACGGTAAAGTTTGTAGAGTTAATGTTATGGACCTTATATTCCACCTTTATGGAATTCATGTGCTTGCTAAGCTCAGCTACCTTTAATTTGCAAATAATTGGAGGCATTATTGCTGTTATGTATGATGTCTGGTGCAATTTACTGCAGTGCTGATACTATCCACTATATCGAAGGCGTTGTTGTTGGCACTGAAGCAATTTATGGTGTTGGTGGTGCTGTTGGTGTGCATTGTCGTTATTTATGGATTGCGTGTTGGGTGTCCGACTTCCTACGCTTTTTAGGTTGCACAAGCAACCTCGTTGTTCAACGAGCAACAAGAGCTCGTACATTACTCGCACACTTGTTTAGCAACGCAGTGAACAACGATCTCCAATCGGATCAAATACGTTGGTTGAATAAAATTGAGAGCATCGTACATTACAGTTGAATGCATTGAATTCGAGATTGTTGAGCACTAAGTGGACAAGCAGCATTAGTTCAATACCACCAAGTAAAAATGATTTTTTTTTTATTATTTATGACTGAACAAATTTAACTTTAGAGAATGAGAATTTGACTTCTACGTCATGACTCCGCAGCATTATGGATTCTAGTTCCTTACTTACTTTACTTTAGATGGCGCTCACAGTCCGGGGTGGACCACGGCCCTCAACCATGAATCTTCTTCTCCACACTGTGTCAATACAAACTGGACCAAAAATCACACGAAGAATCTTTCTCTTAAAGATTACCAAGAGGTTTTCATCAGCTTTCGATAAGGTCCATGCTTCTGGACCGTACAACAGGACCGCGATGATTAAGGTCTTGTACAATATTTCCTTGGCTCTGCGAGAGAGGGCTTTACTTCTTAGATGTCTTATTAGCCCGAAGAAATAGCGATTGGCAAGAGTGATTCTTCGCTTGATCTCTGCGCCGATGTCATTTTGCGAAGTGATCGTGGGCGCAGTAGCGTAGTGTTTAGTGTGCTGGACTGCTGTGCGAGGGATCCCAGGTACGATCCCCGGAAAAACACAAATTACATCTTAAGTGTTTTTTTCTACTGCGCCACCTCTCGCGAACGTCTGACAAACATCCGAGAATATGACTGTCCTGAAAAAGCTTCTCAATTCAGCCGTTCGGACTCGGCATAAAATTGTAGGTCCCTTCCATTCGTTCCAAAAATAGAAACTCACACAAAACGAATGGTTGCGAGAAGCTAGGCCTTGGGTGTCTACCGCCTGTTGCGCCACCTATTTATTTTTTTTTTATTTTTTATAGTGGAGCGCAGGTATACAAAGTCTTTAACTATTTCGAAGTTATATCTCTCCACTGTGTCGTTTTGTCCGAGTCGCCGATGTTGAGCGTCCTTTCTCGATGACAGCATAAATACTTCATTTTGTCATCATTAATAGCCCGACCCATTTTCGCCGATCGAAGGAAATAGTTTTCTTTATTTTTCATAGAGAGTACACAAACCGAGTTGTAAATTACAATTGTAAATTACAATTACAATTTTTTTTAGGCTCTAGTAACAATATTGCTATAGAAATTCAAGAACACGATAGCGAACCTACTAGAAAAGAATTTTGTGAAAGTGCCAGAAGAGGAAGGACAACTGCAATGTAAGAGTTTAACATCTTATCTTTAGCTAACATGGAGTATCGAATTGAAAGTCAATTTATCGATCCGATTCACCGGTCGAGCTAGAAAACAAAATGTTGGCAATCAATAATAACCTGTTGACTCTTTTCTTATGTTTTATTTTAGGTGGAACAGACACTGCAAACCAAGCAGAAAACCAATTGAATCACTGGAAGGAGTGGAACCCGAAGGCCCTAAAAACTAAAAAGCATCCTGTTTTAAGTAAGATGTTTTAAAAGGCTAATATCTAATAATAGATATCTATATTAATTTATTTACTACTAATAATATTTTTGGTGGTTTTAGGTAAACAAAAAGAAAAAAGACCATTTGAAAAATTAACGAAAGAAAAAATTGAAGTAGCAAAAATCCAAAAAAGAATTTTAACAGAGGAGCTGGAGCAAAAATTTATACAAAGACAAGTTTTAGAAAAGGAGTTCTTCTCAAAACTGAATTGTTGAAAAAAGGTTTAAAAGGTTTAGGAGAAAAGTGAATAAAATGTTTCTTTCACAGTCGCGCTTTACTTTATTCATTTATTCAAGTTATGGTTAAATAAGAACAAAGATAAGGTCAATTTGGAAAATTATATTTATTTAAAAAGGCACACACAAATTTAATTAGGTATAGCAGAGACGAAAAATAGTTAATAACTGAATTTCTTACAATATTTTGACTACTATCTCTTAATAAACTATTACTAACATCATAAGTTTCATTAGTATCATCTGGCATACTATATTCAAAATTTTCTTCACCCATGTCTGTAGCTATATTGTGGAGCACTGCACATGAAACAATAATTGCTTGTACTTTCTAATGGTGCAAAGTAATTTTCTTTGTCAAAACTGGAAAATCTACTCTTCCAAACGCCATATGATCTTTCTACTACATTCCTCGTTCTGATTTGTGACTCGTTGTACAAGTGCTCACCAGGTCTCCGTGGATTGTGAAGGGGAATTAGCAAAAAATTGGTGTTCTCATACCCTTTATCTCCGAGAATCAAGTTATTTCCAAATTCTCTATCAATCAATCTTTGCTTAATACGCGAGTTATTAAAAATAGTTTGATCATGGCATGATCCACGCCATCTAGCAACTATGTCCATGATTCTTAATTTTGAGTCCACTACTGTTTGAACATTCATTGAGAAATTGCCTTTCCGGTCTCTGTACAATTCGGCAGTTTCTCCTCCTGTCAACAAGTGAAAATATGTAATTATAATTTCTGGTACCTTTTATTCTTGAAGGTACGTACCTGGTGATTTAATGTTAATGTGAGTACAATCAATGACTCCAACAACCCTGGGAAATCTTGCGATTTCATAAAAACCTTGTGTTATGTTTTCTGTATCTAATGGGAACTTAACATACAAAGGTCTTAATTTAGCTATTGCTTCTGAGACCTTGTGTATGATCCTGCAAGCGGAGGCCTTGCTTACTCCAGCGAAGTCGCCACATACAATTAAAATGACCCAGTTGCAAAATATCGGAGAGTTATAAGTAATCGTTGCATTGATGGAACTGCAAAACCACTGAAAATCCAATAGGCAAATGGTAAATAAGTAAATGTCATATTTGGTATTCTACTTAATAGTCAATTGCAGTTTTTATATCACTTTCTATTAATGTAAGGATGTAAGAAATTACAGCCGTTTTGGTAAGCCGGAATCGAATTCTAAAATCTTCATCGTCGAGTGGTTCAAAATAAATTGGCATTTGGCAAAATACTCTGTCCCGACGGGGCCGTATAATATGCTCGTAAAATTCTTCAAATTCGTCTTCTAAAAATTCAAACAAATCCATGCCTGACTGCTGTCAACGGTCGTCAACGAAAGAATGCTCTCAAACTATATTTTTTCCAGTCACTTCACATAAATATTTAGTATATCTTCCGGATAGAGGATTTAACAGCCAGTTGAACCGGCCGATAGGCAATCCGAGACTATATCCGTCGGATATCACTATCCGAAACCTTTGAAACCAAAAGTTCATGTGTAGCTGACAGATAAATTCCGGATAGGCTATCCGAGACTTTATCAGCTAGTCTTGAAACTGGCCCTTAGTGAATTTGAAGTGAGTAAAATATAATGTGAGTGCTGGATATATTCTGTACCGACTGAAGCCATGTCTATCGATTGTTGATTAACATTCACATAGTGTTCTTTAAAGGAGCAACCATTTGTGTTTTGAACGCTTTTCATACATTTAGTTTAATCAAACTGTTTTGTTTAATAAACCTGTACTTTATGTCAAATTTTATTGAATAAGCTGTTGCTAGTAGTAGTAGGTACCTATAGTAAGTATAGGTAGATAGCTACTCAACTTATTTTGATGGGGCCTTATTGTACATATATAGCTTCTTCAAAATTCCGCACAAAAATAAAATGACAAAAGGATGTCGGATTACCCAAAAGGGTAGAAAAAAAGATCTTAAAAAAAGGCAATGAAATTCTTGGTTGACGCCCATATTCTTTGGCTTTCAATTTCTTCAACAAATAAGACGGTACTGCGCTTTATCATGTAAAAGAAAGACCAAAAAATCCATCACTTGCGGCAAGCGACAATCGTTTCATATTGCTTTGCTCTTTTGTTTTTGATTTCCTCGCTTGAAGTTTCTTAACTTTTAACTGACTAAAAGTATCAAACAATGCTTCCTCACCCAGAGATGGTAAATTTCAGCAAAATCCTCTTAAACACACTTTTTCTTATTGTTGTCACCGTAAAGCAGCTTACGTTATAAAAAGTACACCAAAAACTTACACTAACAACCACGAGTAATTCGTGCCCTTCTAACTTTTAACTTGCCGCTTGGCAACAGATTGTCATACAAGAGTAATTTTCCAACTCGTTGTGCGTTCTTTCTAAGGCTTAAATGAAGTGGATTACCAACATTTTTTAATTGCGGTGAATCCTTGCGCACATTTATAATCCATTACAACAATTACAGTAAAATCTAAGTGGGCGATGACAAAAGCACTCATCCCCGGCTCCGCACCGCACTGTTCTAACCACAATAAAGGCAAAATCACTGCGTTAAGTCCCCCTACCTTATCCATGTCCACGAAGATGAAAGCTGCTTTTAAGTAATTTTCTCCTCTTTTAAGCAATTTTCAACGGTGCCACACAGAAGACCGACCGGTCTTTTCCATTTCTAATTGCAAACCCTTCTGCGAATGGCGATGGCGCCCAATGAAACTTAGATGGTAGGTATGAAGAACAAAATATATAAGAAGAAAAAATTCTACTACAGAATTTTTAATTAGGATCAGAGATCAGGAAAACTTTGTCGGAAAGTGAAAGCCATAATACGATGCTTGTCATCCGGTGGTGGTTCATTTTATATTTAATTTATCCAAAAGCGTAGTTTCCTTTATTGCTGCTTGAATTTTTTTCCATTTCAACCCCTTTCTGCCATTTCATGTATACTTTGAGTGTAGCCTTTCTTAATCCGTTCCGTTTTGTATCCTTTGTCTTCTTTTTACAAACTTTTTGTTTCTCACAACTTACAAAATGCTCGTTTTCCACTGACACCTTATGTTGTTTGCGGAGGTTTTGCTTGTTTGGCCTTGGATTTGGATCCGTTTGTTCCTTTGCTCCATTTAATTGCATTTTTGTTTGTGTGCTGTTTTTAAAGGATTAAATTAACAAAGAATGGGTAAACACAACACTTTTCCATTTCATTGCATCTTGTTGGCCTTTCAAGATATTTATTTTAGTGAAAATGTAAATCCGTTTGATATTTGCAACAGATGTACACACAAACATAAAAGGGTAAGCTATAGGCGCTTGGACTCTTGCGGTTGTCGGTTATTGTCCTTAGGGTCACCGGGGTTTAGCTTTACTTCTAATAAATGAAATGGGCGAAATGTGAATGGAATTAATGTAACTGACCTGCCGAAGTGCAGGTTAGGGTTAAAAAAAGTGTGTGCTGTATCTTGTTTTTATGATTTTGATCTTCTTGGAATTGGCACAAGTGTCCTGAGCCACCCATTAATGGTTCCGCAAAGCTGTAATGATCTACAAATGTAGTTTTTGATTAGCATCGTTGAATAGCATTGTATTAGTACACATAGGGAAGTAAATACAAGAAGAAAGAGTTATGGATGTGTATCTTGGAAACAAACCCGATGGCACCTGTACCCCACTTTTCAAAGGAATCAGATCATAGCTTCTACAGCATGAATTTGAACTGAATTTTGCAACGTTTTGTTATTGATCCTTGTTTCCAGTTACTGTCCCTATTCAAGTGCATGGGAGGTAGGAGGTACATAAGTGAGTGAGCTGAGCCCCCCGAAAGTCTAAACAAAAACTAATCCCCAGTTTCACAGTCGGAGTTTAAACTACACTTTTAGTTTAAACTTTAGTTCAACAATTCATTCGGTTTCACAGGTTCGTTTAAACCTTGAACAGAGTTCATTCTATAGTTTAAGTTAAACTACAGTATTCTGCCGTTTAAACCTCAGATCAACCGATTGTCAAAAACACAAATATTTGACGGTGTTTTGCATATTCTTTGAAAGAAAAGACAAGGAACGATTAAGATTTTTTAGGAAGTGGTAATCATAATATTTAATAAAAATATCTACATATGTAGGTGAACATATGAAAATGAATACCAAAAAATAAAATGTACATAATCACCACCAAATGTTTTATAAATTATTTCATACAATCAATAAATGTTCCATGTACCACTTTTATTCTACTACATTAACATGGTGCACTTGTTATATCAGACCACCCAACGTCATATACAGTGCATACATAATATAAATAATCGTACTAATTTGAACCTCCAATTTTAAGCTAGATTTATTTAGAAAAAGTACTTAAATACCGTATCACATGCTAAATAAATTTAAAAACGGGGGCTTTAAGCTGCGAACAATGTTGTTATACAATAAGAAAAAATTATCTTGCCAAAATTAAAGTAGGCAATAAAATATTTTATTTACTAGGAAAATTTGAAAAAAATTAAGAAAATATAGGTATATCTACTTTTTTTGTTTAAATTGGAGTAACTTAGTTTAGATTTAAAAATGCCACGTGCACATAAAATAGAAGATAATAAAAATATTTAAAAACCTAACTCACACTAACCTACGCAAAAAGTTTGAAGGGGATTGGACCAGCCGTTTAAGCCATTGCTGTCGATACATACGTACCGACAGATAAAATTGCACCACCCACTTTTTTCCCTTTTACGCTTTAATTTAAATCTAGATTGTGCTTTACATATTAGTATATAGGTAAAAACCTTATAAAACTGTTTCCTTATAGGAGGAAACCGATTAAATAGGAACTAAATATAGCTAAATAAGCTAAGGTTGGTTAAAATTGTTAACTGCGATCACAACTTAAATTTCTTTAAGAAAAACGTTGAATTTTATGTTATCATTGAATTAATACAACATTATGTGTTACTAGCCCATTCCAAATTTTTGAATTGATATTATAAAGTCTGTTTTTGTTTGTTATTCCGACGCAAATATAAGTAAAGTTATATTTTTATTATCAGGTCAAAATAAAAAAAAGCGGTGTTTAAATAATTCAAAACATATCAGAAATTTGGAATGGATTAATAACGTATTTTCTTTAAATCAATAACAAACGCAAAATTACTTTTTTTTTTTAATTTAAATTGTTGGTTTGCGTAGCGGAGCAGAAGAGTAGGTAACCACAGAACCACAAACCAGTAAGAACTAGACCGCCAGCTTCGGCCAAAAATGAGAGTTTCATAGAGCCAGTTTCAAAAAGTTATTAAGTGGTTAAGTATGTGTGCCATGTTAAAGTAAATGGTGGGCAAATTTGGTCACGCATACACTGGCACTTAATAACATTTACCGTTATTCGGTGGTAACTTTGAAATAATTCAAATAATTGGCCGTTATCGGGGCGTGTTAAGCACATTGTGTGTTCGGTGTGGTGAATTTATTACCAACTTATATTTCATTAAAAAGCATAATAAATATATATGGGTAGTTACTGTAATAATGTGAATTCCTTTGACATTTTTACGAAAAAATATTAGTTAAAGCTACAAAACTAAAATGCATGACACGCATCAGGAAAAAAATCATCAAACATGATTTTTTTAGTGTTGCTGATACAAATTTAGACCTTTTTCTATATATTTTGATTGTTTATTTTATTAAAGTGTACTGAGTTTTGGAAGAAATAACTAAAAAAAAGGATAGAGAAAATTCGTTTTGTCAGGCTTAATATGTTTATTGTTTTATTTTAATTAGGTACAAGGAAAATGTGATGATTTGATTTTGAACAACAAGTTAGGTGGTCATCGGAAAAATTAAGCAAAATTTACGTTCTAAAAAAGAAATGTATTTTTTTTGGCTATTCTAGGTATATAAGCTTAGAAAAATAATTTCGTACAAATTCAATTCTATATAATCAGCCCTATCGAGGTATCCGATCGGAACGGAATTTTTTCCGCTACGCATACTCCGTCGGAGACTGAAATTACATTCGATTTATCAATACTTCACTGCAAATCGTAGTAAACAAATTCCGCAACCAATTCCTGTCGGAGCATATCGGAAGAAAATTCGTACGAAACTGTCAAAAATATCGGTAAAAACGCACTTGATCGCACTGAAATGCCAGTGTATATTTGTCGAAAAGAAGTTCCGAAAAGCTGTTCGGAAGAATACCTCGAAACAAAAATCCTCCGATTCGTATTCGTATGAAATCGGAGAATTTTCCGATCGGATACCTCGATAGAGCTGAATTTTCGTTAGCCCGGATAATTATCGGAGCTTATTCCTTAGCCCAGATAAAAACTGTGCAATAAATGACATCTGATATCACAAAATTCATTTACAAAAAATAAATTAAAGCATTTTGTCAGAAATATGCCTATAAATTACCGAATTTTTATTTTTTCCCTGCACTTTATGTTTATAAATTATTTTGATTCGCGTATAGTGTTTATGAATTTGTTTTACTCTGTGATTTTTCAGAATTTTTTCTTTCGATTCTGTAATATGAGTGCTGCCAAGCTTTTATAAAGAATGAGCTAAGCCCCGATAATCGTTTTTTTTTGTACAGCTATATAGGATAGCCAAAAAACACGCATATTATTATATATTTTTGATCTAAAATTTCAGATATCTGCTGCTCAATCAAATTTAAAACCCGAATTTAACATTCGTACTTTAGCCGCCAAAAATGCATTTCTTTCTTTTACCGATAATCCGAATTTTTTGATCACATCTCGCGTTTATTTAATTAGAAAACTCTTTCCCAATTATTGTAACAGGGAAAATTAGATTCAAAAACACCCTGTAAATCATAAAAAATATCAAGAGTTTTAAAAATCCACACGGATCATAACATAAATTGATTTTAGTGCAATAAAAAAAAACTCAAATTGAAATCGAATTTTTTGAACGCATCCAACAGCTGATCGAAACTCACCATTTAATAATAGAAGTCTGTCAGTGATTTAGGATTTATTTTTTATTTATTTCGTTTCGAACTACACACCGGCAATTTTTTTTAAATACCTATCTAGAAGTAAGGAAATTCTATCTGTCCATCTGCTCGTGCCTATTAGCATTATGTTGACCTCCAGGAATGTTCGTTCTTGTGAAAAAGGAATAGGGCAGCTTTGTTCGGAAAACAAAGAAAATGTTTCAAACACTGACCAGTGAATTTGTGTCTTCATTTGCCATAAATATAATTTATCGCCGCCAAAGCAAAAGAGTCTGGACTGCAGTCAGAAGGTAAGCGGTTTATTTACTACCACACAAAAAGTAATTTGATTCCACTATTTTCAGATTATATGGCTGCAAAAGCGTTTCGAGAGTGCCCGCAATTAAATCAAACAAGTAGGTACAAGTTGCAGGAATCAACTACCTACATAATCGAGGAGGAGCAACCACAAAAGTTTGATCTGCTGAAAAGCCCGAGGAAAAACCAACCGATAATATTCGGAAATTTCTTATTACATATCTATAGAATGCAATAAAAATCATTTCACCCAATATTTTGGAACTGGATAGACCATTCAGGTACAAACCAAATGAAATACTGTATATGTAGATATATATATATTATAGAGAATTTGAAATATATTTATATTTTTTGCTTTTTTGTAGACTCGCCTTCGTACAATGTTTAGACTGATTGACTGATTCAGTGGCTAGAGGGACACACGTCTGAAAAAAAAGTCAGAATGCTATTATAATACACTTTGTATACATCTGTCTTATATAAATTATTATCTTTTACAGATTGGTAATCATTTTGGGGACGTTACAGAGATATCGAATCATCAATCAATCCAGTCTATCAGTATTTGTCGAGTTATTTTGGAAAGGCAGTACAAAGTGTTTAAAGTTGTTAAATGCGTATTTAACTGAATAAATTACTAAAACTATGTATACGTGTATGGAAGTTTTTGTTGGTAACAATAGGTACGTAGTATTTTTTTCAGCAATCGGGGTTTATCTAGTTCTGTTGTGGAAGTGAACAAACTCTTGCCGGTGTATGGTGCGTTTACTTTACTACCCAAAGAAACTACGATTAGTAAGAGTTCTATGTATGTCTAGCATTTTTGGAGCTGGCCAAACAATGGTGGCTAGAACAAACAATACTATCAATCCAAACTATTAATACAAAAGGATTTTGTTTTTTCATTTATTTTAAAAATAATGATAACATTTACTATCTGATTGTATAAAAATGTATTAACCGGCATATACTGCTTCGTTATAAGTTGATAAGATTGATTATTGGGCTGAACTGGACATCCACCTGAAACAACAGACAAAATGCTTGAATTATGCAGAAACTTGATTCAACCCCTTCCCAATAAGTACCGAAATAGCTAAAGATTTCACGAATACGGTGTTGGGCGCGTTTCACCGGAAATGTATCCGAATTCTTTTTGTAAGCGCTCATAGGCGATAGGCCTACAGTAATTATGTATACATAGTTTTCGGACAGAGTGTCCTGTGTCTCAAAACCACCAGCTGAAATAGGAAACGCATTTTGATAAAAGTGGTCAGCTAAAATTGAAAAGGAGTTACCAATATGTCTTCTCGTCTGATATCTTCAATTCACAAATGGCACGATCTACTATTAAGCCAACTGCTTCGCGACTGAATAGAAATAGATGAACATAATTTTGTTGGTTATAGTCTCAGGAAGCAAACCAAATTCCTTTATAGCTAATGCTGGCACTTTCTGTAAATGTTGTTGGAATCCTGTATTGCCTGTTGCGGCTGAAGTTTTTATCTGCAAAAGGGGGTTTAATGTCTATGTGACAAAGAAATGATAGACTTACCATTATTAACGGGGGGCAGACGCTGAAATGTTTTCATGTACTTCAACTTCATCCTTGCTTAAATCCATTAGACTTTCATTTCCATGATTTATACGAGGCATATTGCAAATTTTAAAGATTAATAACTTTTAGAGATGGACACAACATAGTAGTAAACAACAACGAGATATTTTATATCACAAATTACATTATAAAAGGTTTTTTGTGTTAAATACGCAACTCGTTGCACAAAAAAAAATTATTTTAGCTGAACTGTCAGCATTATGACAGCTGAATGACAGTTCAATTATTTCACCTCTCGCCATTTAGAATTTTTTTTTTTTTGCTTATTCACACGTATTCACAGATAGAAAAAGAGGCGGAGCTAATTATTTCAAAACTGGCTCTATGAAACTCTCATTTTTGGCCGAAGCTGGCGGTCTATTTCTCTCTGGTTTGTGCACAGAACCACAGAAGGAATAAAACTGATTAAAAAAAAACAATTGTGTTAAACTTCTCTGTACGTTCCACCACTCGGTGTCTTTGGTCATATACGTAACTGAATCGAATTCTTTAAAATCGGTTTTATTTAAAAAAAAAATGTTCGCTGGTGTCCTTGCGACAGCAATCGGGAAATATTTAAATTACAATTCTACATTTATATAATTTTCAGATAGGTGATATTTTTCATTTTATTAAAGTTTGTGAATGTTAAAGTTTTTTTTATGAAGGAACACATTATAAGCAAGGTAGGTATCAGGTAAGTAGATCAAGCTTTAGAACTTAGAAGTTATAAAATAATATTTTCTTTTTGATATTGTTCATAATAACTGTAATAAGATTTTTTCCCTAATGATCTTATATTGTATTTTTCCCAAAAAGTGTGATTTAATCGTTTTTTTAGCAAGAGGTAAGATTTAAATAAAGTGAACGACTGAGTCTCACGAAACTTTCTCGTTTATTGCGAATCTCCCTGAAAGTGTCATTTCAGCAAATTTTACTTTTGAAATCATACTTAAGATTTAGTATCTTAAATTAAGTATTACATACTACATATTACAGAGAGATATATAATATGTAATTTGAAGGTGAACAACAAGTGAACACAATATTATCATCCAGAAAATATATAGATATTTCAGAATTAAAAAATATCTAAATACCTAGTCAAATTTGACGTAATACTTAATTGAAATATGATTTTTTATCTCCAAGAGTTTTTATAAACATAGACTGTATCTATTTATAAATATTGGTTGCAAATGGGGTTTTCGAGACATGAGCTGTTTTTTAATGTACATACCGTTATTGGCGATTTTGGTGGAAATTGAAGGACGCAGTTATTTTGAAAACATCAATTTTACTCAAAGTACCTACCTATGCATTTTGGTCAAAATTGCTATGCCTGTTTTCATGTAAACTATAGAAAACCAAATTATGTATTAAAAAAATTCTTTAAAAAAAAATCCGTTGTATTCGATAATTTAAACAAAAACTTTCAATATAAATGCGCGCACATAAAACCCAAAATTATGTGCGCGCATTCACATTGAAATGTGTTTTTTGCGACTAAGCAGTCGCGCGATTGAAATCGCATGTGACCATTTTTGTCTGAAAAAAGTGGCTTTTACTTTAATTTCTGGTGATCGTACGTAAAAAATTTGCTTAAAATAATTGTTAGGATATTTCTCAAGGATACAAATTTCATAAAAAAATAAAAATTTATTTAGTAAACATTTTAAGAAAAAAGCATAATAAGTAAAAAAAAAAATGAAACAACAAATTTTCATAATTTTGAGTTTAAGAAGCCATAACTTTTTTGAAGCTGCACAGATGTACCCGAAGTGCTTAAGACTTGTATGCGGTAGTTAGGCTTGCCACCCGTCCTCCTTTGAGGAGGACAGTCCTCCTTTATAAGGTGATGTCCTCCGTCCTCCACAAAAAGAAAAATGTCCTCCACACACATAATTACTATAACAAACAAAAAATCAAATTCAGGAGAGAGGGTTTCATGTTTCTCATCTCTTCAGGTACTTTTGACCTCTGCATCTGCATTGACCATTAAATCCTAGTACGCTGCTGCTGCGGAACGAAAAATCTCATACAAAAATGACGCGACACGATATCATGAAAAAAAATGTCGCACCACCTTTCGTTTTGCAGTACGTTTCTGGTACTGCCGAAAAGTGGGTAATTGTAGTAAATTGCTTGGTACAATTCTCCACTATCTCTTCGCTTGCGAAATTTTACAATTCTTTTGACAGTGGCTACACGATTCATGGGAATGAATTTAAAATTGTAAGCTGCTCTCCAACTTTTCTCTACAAACATTAGATAAAATCCTAGCTAAATTTTGACATAGAGTGCGTTGTGGATATAAGAGAAGACAGCTGTTCTTAGAATCTAACTTCCTTCAAAAATGCATCAACTCTAATGTCATTTTCGGTTGGTCGTCCAGAACCGTCCGGAAGAACTCTCCGCGATTCTGAATTCAAATCCAGAAGCAAATTTCTCTTCTTTTCAGGAGAAGAACTGTCACTGTCAGATGAGTGCTTCCGGACGGTTCTGGACGACCAATCGAAAACGACATAAAAAACACAAGAGAAAAAAACCAACATGATCTGTCAAAATTTAGATTGACAAAATGTGCCGAACCATTATTCGGCGCTGTGTTAAATTTTGACAGATATATGATGTACACGTACAGTCAGAAATGAAAATTTAAGTTTTTAGCTGAAGTAGCTCGGCGGATTTGCTTAAATTTAGCTCAGCAAAATGTTGGAGAGAATTTTGTATTGGAGTTAAAATTTAGCGCGAGCAGCGTACTGTGATTTTATTATTACTTATTTTATAATAATTGGGCAATATACGCATTTTGGGTATTAAAAAAGTTTAATTTTTTTAAGTCCTCCATGAGATTTCCGAGAAGGTGGCAAGCCTAGCGGTAGTACTAAATGTTTGTTTTCAAAATGTATAAAACAATTTTTGTACCTATAATAGTTTAGAAGTCATAGCGTTTTAGGTGGTAACACCTCCAAATTAGAGGTCACCTAATTCGAAGGGCTATAACGGGAAATATGGTGAGAATAGACTCCCCATACGATACAATTTTTTGTTCGGCGGAACTTCAGGAGTTTTCCCTTAAAGGATTATACCGCTTAACTGGGACACCCTGTATACTGTTTTCGAGTAACTCAAATATCAATTTTGGTTCAAATCGTTAGAGCCGTTTTCGAAAAAACAAACTTGTTTAAAATTAGCATAATATGGGAAGGTTAATATTAGGGCTAACATACACAAAAAAAAGTGTTTCGAACTGTAAGCAGACAAACTCGAAATAAGTAGTTTGAAACAAATTTGTCGAGCCGCATAGGCTACAGGCCTATGGGACAGACAGACGGACGGAATTGCGAGACCCAATGTTTTGAGTTCCCCCATCGTCGTAATGTCAGAAATTGTGAAAGAATCAATATCTTTCTCATACGATGTAAATCAAAAATTTAAAAAATTGGTTGGCTTTATGAGCGGCTTCAATCCAACCATAAGTTTTGTTTAAATTTTTTTTTCATAACTCGTATACCTACCTATGAATCTTTTCATTTCTTGCATGCTTGTTACCAGTTTCTATGTAGGGTAGGGAATAGCTATTTCATTGAAGTGCAATCTACAACCTATATAAAGGATGTTTCATTTGTCCAACATTTTAGGTACCTACAGTTAATCTTTCATTTATCAGCGCCTAAACCTAGCCTTCTATGATCAAATACATAAATTGTAAGAATAAATATCATTTCATGCGATAAGTTCTTTGATTTTATGAATGGTTTCATTCGAAGAAAGTTTTGTTTTGTCGTTTGTGACTTTTTCATAATTCGTATGAATCTATTCATATCTTGCATACTACTTGTTACCTGTGTCTATGTAATGGCTATTTCATTGTAGTGCAATCTACAACCTATATAAAGGATGTTTCATTTGTCCAACATTTTAGGTACCTACAGTTAATCTTTCATTTATCTGCGCCTAAACCTAGCCTTCTATGATCAAATACATAAATTGTAAGAATAAATCACATTTCATGCGATAAGTTCTTTGATTTTATGAATGGTTTCATTCGAAGCAAGCTTTTCTTTTTCGTTTGTAACTTTTTCATAATTCGTATGAATCTATTCATATCTTGCATACTACTTGTTACCTGTTTCTATGTTATAGCTATTTCATTGTAGTGCAATCTACAACCCATATAAAATATGTTTCATTTGTCCAACATTTTAGGTAGGTACAGTTAATCTTTCATTTATCAGCGCCTAAACCTAGCCTTCTATGATCAAATACATAAATTGTAAGAATAAATCACATTTCATATGATAAATTCTTTGATTTTATGAATGGTTTCATACGAAGCAAGCTTTTCTTTTTCGTTTGTAACTTTTTCATAGTTCGTATGAATTTTTTCATTCCTTGCTTATTTGATTTACTTGTTTTTATGTAATATTTCATAGTCAAAGTTTTATGCAAACCTGTTGATGATTTTTGATTTCTGTCTGTCCGTCTGTCTGTTGAAAACACGAAACCGTCCACAAAATCTACCTAGGCGAATAAAATTTGTTAAGAGGAATTCTTTTTACCGTCGTCAGTTTGGTGTTAAAAATGAACTATGTCGGTCAAGTTGTTCTGGTACTTTCCATACAAAACCAATATTAGACCCATGTGTAAATTTGCCCTGTACCTGTTCTATGTAAGTAGTAGTCTTAGATCTGTTTTGGAACAGGTTGCAGGTTGCAGGTTGCAGATGCGGTTGCAGGTAGCATACTGGCTGGCAGAGGTTTATTTTTCTTGTAGGTGTCATATATTTTCAGGGTGAAGAGGTTTATTTTTGTCGTAGGTATAATTTGTGTGAATGAATACCATATGCCCACCGCCTGGTCTTAGATCAGTTCTGGGGGTAGGCGCAGGCACACTTTTCTTGCGGGTATAATTTGTGTGAATGAATGACCGTTTGTAGTATGTTTCGTCGCGATTGTCTCAGCAGGATATTTTTTTTATGAGTTTTATGGTGTTTCGAAAAGAAAAGGATTATGAGTTTTATGGTGTATCGAAAAGAAAAGGATCATTATTTGAATGCATTTTTTCTTGCGGGTATAATTTGTGTGAATGAATGACTGTTTGTAGTATGTTTCGCTGCACTTGGCTCAGTAGGTGTAATGTTCATGGGTAAGAAAAGGTTATTTTTTTGTACGAGTTTTATGTCGTTTCGAAAAGAAAAGGATCATTTTTTGAATGTTTATTCGCATGTGTAGGGTAAGCGATGCAACGATGAGACAAGGTAATTTTGTTATGTATCGCGATTGGTGCAATGCATTCGGCGCTAGCCGAATTTTCAAGTCGAGTCATGTTTATTTTCTATCTCTCACGGCTGATGTAATGCATTCGGCGATAGCCGAATTTCCAAGACGAGGTATGTTTATTTTCTAGTACCCACGATTGAGGCGATAGCCGAATTTCCAAGACGAGACATGTTTATTTTCTAGAACCAACGATTGATGCAATGCATTCGGCGGCAGCCGAATTTCCGTTTTCCTCTTTTCCCCTGTTTGTATACATTTTTTTTTGTCTCCCCTCCAACCGACGAAACGAAATATTCTTATAAAAAGGGAGATCGGATTTGTATTTCTAACTAGTTGTAGAAGTCTACCCGAGCTGAATATTCGAGTTGTGTGTGTAGAATCAAATATAGTTGGAATGGATTCAGCAATGATTGAACTCTCGATGTTGGAAGTGAATGATATGCAGTATCTACCGACTGTGAAAGTCGTACAATTAATCCATGGGAAGGATTACCATATTTCGGAGGTGAAACGTGTAAATACGCGTTTCGGTGAAGGAATCGTAGCAGTACTAGAAAAGAGTTGTCAGGTATGTAACCAACTTCCTCATATTTATTCTCATGTATATTTTGTTAACATTATTTTATTTTTTTTTTAAGGTGTTTTTGCCTGGACGATATAATAAGATGTCGGAAGAAACATTCAGCGCTCTCAACAGCGGGATGTACTCCTTAGTATATGACGGGAAAATTGGTCGGAGCAGCAGATTAATGTTTAAGTCAATAATTTAGTTTAAATTAAATTTAGCATTTCTTTTAAATGAATACGTAGATAATCGAAAATTATATTTAAAAAAAAAATAAACTTGCTTGAAATAAAAGATTTTATTTTGAAATATTATTTGTTTATTTATTTATTCTATAATATAGGAATATAAGGTTTTTAATCCTAAGGAGCATTTTTTCAAGTGTATGGCACGAGCATGTATCTGGTCCTTCCTGGCAGTAATCTGACGACCAACAACAATTACTTAAGTGGTATCCAAAGGCTGATAGTTTAATAGTGGAATTTTTATATTTCTCCAGAAACAGCAAACAGTCGGCAAATTCTTGATAGTGTTCTTCCAGAAGAGTTTCTCTATTATTTTTCAAAAATAATAAAATATTATCGGTTTCTTTGGAGGGATCCATGTTTGACTTCTGCTCGAACACGATTGCGGATGCATACTGATTTGTGGATATTAGAGTTAACGAAAGGAAACATCCCGTATACGATTATTAGTTTTATCTGTTGAAACCTTCCATAAGAATAGTATATTGAGTAAATAATCTGCTGACTTCCTTATCGACATATTTCTTTGTCGCAGCATCGGAATTATGAATCGGGTCGGCAATATTCTTAATTAATTTTTTATCGGCGTCAAAGTATCCTGATTGAGTTAGTTTCATCATAGTTAAGGATTCTGCGTTTATTGTCTTCATGAATGTACTAAAGGTATCATCGACATGTTGCCTTAAAACAGAAATTAATTTGTCTTGGAAATCTATATTCTCATCCACATATTCCTTAGTAGCAGCTTGATGTGATTTTTTCGGATTACCAACATTACTCAAACATTTACGTTTCATGTCGAAATCTCCGTTAGATAATAGCTGCAAAGGGACTTCTGATTTTTCAGCAGATCGAATTGTTTTAATCGCGTGAGCATCACTTCTACCAAACTTGTCAACGCTCATTATGATAATGATGGGCAACGTATATTCGTCATGATTAATATATTATATCGGATTCTCTCAACTCATCAATGATGGAATTTATTTCATTTTGATGGTTATTGTTACCGGCATTTTTAGATGCGATCAAAAGCGATAATCTTTCTACGAGTTCATTGGGATCATTCCAATATACATAATCAATTGGTTTGCTGGAGTAGCTCATTTCGGGATTAATTGTATTTGCATATGATTTACCAGTTTTTTCTTCTATTGCGGTATCAGTATCGTTTCTAATTAGATGTTTTATAATATTCTTATATTTGTATCCTCTATTGCTTTTGATTCGGGAATAATTTCCTTGATTCGTCATGTGGGCTCGGGTCTTCTTTAAAATACTATGATATGACTTCATGTCAATTTCGTTATATTTCTGCTTTCGGGGGTTTTTTCTAAAAAGTAATTCCACAAGTCCAGGTGTAGCTTCATAACGTTCATCATCAATTATTATGTTTTTATCGTCTATCGAGAATGTCGATAGCCCCATTTTTGTAGAATTACTATTAACGTCGAAATATGGACCATACACCTTATTCAATGCTAGTTTCCAAAATATGCATTTGCTTGAATGGGGAATTCTTATTTGATAATGGGGTGCTAAATGAAATACTATCGTCATCGTTAATATTTGACTCTGGAGTAAATGTTCTTGCTAGATCTTCATCATAAAATTCTTCGCTCGTATTAGGAGACTGAAACTCTAGACGCTGACGTTTGATATTTTTTTTATTAGGAGTCTGAGTCTCTAGATGCCGACGTTTGAGATTTTTAATCTTTCTATCAGAGAATTCGGGTGTACCCGACATGATCAATTCGTTTGAAATATTTTTTTTATGGAATTTTCGGCGATTTCTTTTAATGGATTAATAATAGGTTTAAAGGTTTCCTCTATCTCATCATCATACGCCATTTTGTCTGATTTAAGACTCATATACTTTTTCTTTAACTGCTTCCGACCCAGAATTAAATCCTTCATCATATTTTCATTAATATCCATGTTTACTTTTTTTAATATAGTAGTGCTCTTCCAACAGGTAAGGTTGGGTATACAACGTGGGTTCACAACGTGGACTCACAACGTGGGTTCATAACGTGGGTTCACAACAGGTAACAATACGTTTATATCAAGGAGTAAACTGAATGCTGTAGGTTTGATATTCACGTGCGATGTATACGAATGTAGATGATTGATTGACGGATTTTTACTGCAACATTGCTATTTACAGAATAACGATCTCTTGAAAACATTTTTTATAACGACCATTTTCTATTGTGCTGTCCTTATCAATGACCAAAAACCCATATCTCCCATTCCAACATTTTGAACATAACTCTTTGAATTGTGTAAAAGACATATCTGAATTTATATGGTCATTATATACATGTTTCATATTCATCTCATCCTGCTTAAATAATATAATGAAATTAGCATTATCGCGGATTAAATGTTTCGGGATATGTGTATTCGATTGACATAGATAGAAACTGTCGATATCGCTATGGCGACCCATGCAGAAGTAATTACTTATATTATTCTGTTTATCGCATGCAACATCATCGAATATGAAAATAGAATTTTTTTTAGATTCGGTTGGTTGCATTATTTCTTCGTTATTAGAAAATTCATGATATTCCATTCCTTTAACCGATTTAACAAGTTTTTTCAAATATTCATATTTTGGTTGATGTAGAGATTTAGAGTAAATGTAAATATTTTCAAATTTTAATCCGTTCTCATCCAGAAGAATACTGAGCATGAGATTTGTTTTTCCGCAATTCGAGGGACCTACAATGAGTCCCCGAATACTATCCGGAAATAGCAAACCATGTTTCGGAGCCTTTTTCTTTTTAACATCGAAATTGTTTACTTTGATTGTATAATGTTGTTTGACAAACCTCATTATTAGAACTGATCAACATTTTGATAAAACGATGTGTTTTATTCATTCATATCCTCATAAGCTTTTCGTCGTTGAAAGGAGTTGGATGTATATATAAATATGATCACATATCAAACACCATCACTCAGTTGCATAAATACTTTCTATGGAAAAGGTCTTTTAAATACAATTATTAATAAACTGCCATTCGAATTGCATGTTCCATCTTACAATTTCTGTGGTCCTGGAACAAAACTAGAAAAACGATTGGCTAGAGGAGACAGAGGTATTAATCAGTTAGATGAGGCTTGTCGCGTACATGATATAGCATATTCAAAGAGCGAAGCGTTACCCGATCGACATAGTGCAGATAAGATA
Organism: Cheilosia scutellata; assembly: GCA_955612985.1. Lineage (NCBI taxonomy): Eukaryota > Metazoa > Arthropoda > Insecta > Diptera > Syrphidae > Cheilosia > Cheilosia scutellata. The sequence goes on from OY015312.1 coordinate 89,698,601, forward strand.
TTAGCTGAAAAGGCTTGGCAACGATTCAAAGCCAGAGATTCAACAACTTCGGAAAAAATAAACAGCCTTCTGGTTACAGCTGCAATGAAAACAAAAACAAAACTAGGAATGGGACTCCAAAATGTTAAGCCTGCGAAAACGCGTAAAATATGCTGTAATATCGGCATTTTTAAAAAGGCCATCAAACATGCTAGAAAGGCAATCAGAGAAGTTAAATCGAAAGAAACCATCCCCATTGTCAGAACGGCCTTAAAAGCAGCAAAATCCGTTATTCGAAATAAGCGGAAAAATATAAAGACTCCAAGAGTTATTCCGGTACCAAAAACGGGTGGGTTCCTACCATTTTTAGCACCTGTGCTTGCCGGATTATCAGCAGTCGGCGCTCTATCAGGAGGAGCAGCTGGAATAGCTAAAACCATAAATAGTGCCAATGCTGCAAAAAGACAGTTAGAGGAAAATATACGACACAACAAAAGCATGGAGGCAATCGCCATTAATGGGAAGGGCCTATATCTAAAGCCATATAAGGCGGGGTTTGGACTGCAACTCACACAACAAGACTCAAAAAACTAATAGCATCGCTACCTAATCGAGCCCTCAATAATTTCGATATAATTCGGTTTGGAAAGAAACACATACCACATTTTCGAGGAGTTTTTATGAGGAATGCTCTACCAGCAAAACCATTTGTATATGAATGTGGTATTATTAATTTAGATGATGAAATCGGAGAGGGTACCGGTACACATTGGGTAGCATATGTTAAACATAAAAGCAATGTAAAATATTTTGATAGTTTTGGTAACTTAAGACCCCCTATTGAGATTATAAAGTATTTGGGTAAAAGAGTGAGCTATAATTATGAATCATATCAAAAATTTAATACATTCAATTGTGGTCATTTATGTTTAAAATTTCTAATTGAAGTATATTCTTAATTATACATAGCTATTTACATGAATAAATAAAATAAAACAGAATGTTGTATGCATTTTCTTTCATTCTATTTTTGTATGAGATGACGATAACACTTACATTGAGCGGGAACGAATCCAAACTTACTGCGGAATATTTTCCACCAATCGCTTTAAATGGGGAATATCTCTGCGGGCTAATTGATTTCCAAACATATAATTCTATTCCAAATGTAGACTACGTTAATAATTTATTTCACTACAGTGACCAAGTGATTTCTTTCCCTGTTGGATCATACGAAATTGAAAATATTAATGATTTTATTCAGAGTCATCTAAAAGAACATCAGTCGATTAAGATCAGAGCGAATAATAATACATTGAAATGTGAAATTTTTAGTACTGAGACTATTGATTTCTCAAAGGAAAATTCGATTGGTTCACTACTTGGGTTCAGCAAAAAGCAATTAGAAGCAAATAAAATTCATGAGTCTGATATTTACGTCGATATCAACAGGGTAAACGCGATCCGCGTCGAGTGCAACATTATCGATGGATCATTATATTAACAATCATCCTGCCCATATTTTGCATGAGTTTTCGGTTAAAGTTAGTCCGGGGTATAAAATCGTAAAAGTTCCTAGGAATCTAATCTATTTACCGGTGAATGTCAAGAGGATAAGATCTATGAGTCTAAATCTCCTAGATCAGGACGGTAAACAAATAAACTTTCGAGGTGAAAACATAACGATAAGATTACACTTAAAGCAGCGAATATGATTGTATATGGCGCAAGTTTAATCAATAAACAGTATAAAAACAACGTAAAAAGTGAATACCCCATTACTCGAGTAACAGCATTTGCAGCGAGAACACGGCGGCTTACAAAACAAAATCGAGAAATTTTAATATCGCTTGGATATAAATTAAAGAAGACGTAATATGTTCGATGTGTTTCAAGAACCAAAGTTTGATGATAATATTTCAAGATATCAGTATCATACATATTCACCATATATAAATAATTTCGATAAAAATGACATTATTCAAATTTGCATCCAAAATCAAAACCTTAACGTTGTACCTTCTGAAAGTCTACTATTTATTGAGGGAACTATTTCAAAAAGTGATGGAACACCCCCTAATAAAACGACGTTAGCGAACAATGGGATTGCGTTCTTGTTCGATGAAATTCGATATGAGTTAAACGGAAAAGAGATTGATTGCAATCGTAATGTTGGAATAACTTCATCAATTAAAAACTATATTTCGTTAAACAAAAATGAAAGCGAAATGCTTAGCAATGCCGGATGGTGTTTCGCCGAAGATTATAAAAAAATGATTCCAAACGCACGACATGATCTTATTCTTATTAGATCTAGATCTGATGCGAATTCTATTATTTCTGACACTGATGAAAAAGTAAAACTACAAATACATAAACTGCAATGGAAAGTACCACACGTAACAACATCTGACTCTCTGAAATTAAACCTTTAATATAAGGCCATTAATAAGGGTGAATCTATCAAAATACCATTTCGGAACTGGGACTTATATGAATATCCATCACTACCTCTAACCAATCATCACATTTGGAATGTGAAGACTACTTCCCAAATTGAAAAACCGCGATACATTGTGCTAGTTCTGCAAAACAACAAAAACAACATACTTGCCGCGGATGCTTCACGTTTCGATAATTGTGATGTTACCGATTTGAAGGCTTATTTGAATTCTGATGTATACCCATATGAAGACTTAAACATGTCATTTGAAAACGATCGGTTTAGTATTTTATATAACATGTATGCTGATTTCCAAAAAACATACTATAATCGGGTAATCGCCGAGCCGCTTTTAACTAGAGATGAGTTTAAATCATGCTACAATATACGTAATAGACTGCAGACACCAGAATGAAATGATAAAATCAGGATCCATAGACATCCGACTGGAAATTAAAACAGGAAAGCAAATACCACCAAACACTTCAGCATATTGTGTGATGCTACATGACCGCATCATTGATTACAACCCATTAAGCCAAATGGTTTCTAGAGTATTGTAAATCTAAATGAATAAAATATTGTTCGTGTTATATTTTATATGTTTCTATTAATTTTATAAATCTTAATAAAAGAAAAAATAAAACCAGATGATTGTGTATATTGTTTTTCATTCTATGTAATTATGAGTAAGAGAAAAGTCGTTGAAGAACTTCACAGATCGGCACGGAGAAATTTCAAACGTCGTCGAGTTATAATAAAAGGTTTTGACGATTTGTGGCAAGCAGATTTAGTCGAAATGCGATTGTATAGCAAAGAAAATAAAGGATTTAACTATTTAATGACAGTAATTGACACCTTTTCGAAATATGCCTGGGTTGTACCGATTAAAAACAAAACGTCGATAGATGTATGCAATGGGATGAGAACAATTTTTGTCAAGTCCAAGCGGTATCCATCAAATATGCAAACTGACGACGGAAAAGAGTTTTATAATAATTTGTTTAGAGATCTGATGTTGAAATACAACATTAATCATTACTCTACATATAGCACGCTAAAAGCATCCATCGTCGAACGATTTAATAGAACAATTAAGGAAAAAATGTGGAAAGAATTTAGTTTTAATGGTAACTACAAATGGTTACATATAATAGATAAGTTGATTAACGAATACAATAATACATATCATCGCACTATTAAACGAAAACCGAATGAAATAAAAAGAAGGAATGCTAATGAATTGCTATCATCTGTTTACAATCACATTAAAACCGCTCCCAAAGGAAAATTCGTTGTTGGAGATAAAGTAAGGATAAGCAAGTTCAAACATGTTTTCGAAAAAGGGTATACGCCAAATTGGACAACAGAGATATTTTCAATAAGAAAAGTGAAACTCACAAATCCTATAACATATCTACTCGAAGATCTTGATGGTGATCGGATTCAAGGCGGGTTTTATGAACCAGAGTTAATGAAGACCAACTATATGGAGATTTACCTCGTTGAAAAAGTACTCAAATCAAGAAACGAACAAGTTTTTGTTAAATGGTTAGGTTTCTCAGATGATCATAATTCATGGATTAATAAAACACAATTAATTTAAAATGCTTGTTTTTTTTTATTTATTTTTCATGTATGAATGCAAATGTATATGTAATGTATGTTTTTACAATTGAAATAATACAAAGATTTTCTTAATTTCTCTTAAATAATCGGGAATGTAACGACAATAACACGGTTCTTCGCTGGTAATGATTTCGTTTGACATCCAGCAGCAGTCTACAAAATGATCTCCATAAATAGTATGTTTTTTACCCGATTTGAAAACATTTTCCAAGAAATTGTTTAACAGTATAAGCTCTTCGATATGTTCATGAACTAAATATTCTTCATAGCGCTGTATAAACATTTCCATGTTTATTATCTCGGGTCTATGCATGCTGAAACAACTAGTGAAATACTAACCGATGAAGAAAATAACTTCCCTGTTTATATATAAATTTAAAGCGTAGACGTTTATTTTTTTTTTTATTTTTTTTTTTTTTTATTTTTTAAAATACTATTGTTCAATTTACAGAGATTCAGTTACTACACATACTACTGTTGATTTATATTTTATGTTGTAAATAAATTAAAATAACAAAAATAAATAAATTGGAAAAATAAATAAACAAATAACAGATATAAATTATTTTTATTAATCATTTACAATATTATAATGCCCCCATGCATATGTGCTTATCCCATCCTCTCTTATATATCGTTTTGTGTCATTATGACTTAGGGATAATTTATTTATTTCCCTGGTATATACATCATGCAACTTACTTCTAAATATATACATAGATTTATATACAGGTCTCTTACTTACTAAACATTTTCTATAATCCTTTATATCTAATTTTGATGTTACATTTTTTTTTATACCTTTTGCTTTTGTGCACACTTTACCGCTGTCTAAGCTATAAGAATACAATTTTGCCTTCAAACCAACAAATTCCCTAATTTTCATCCCATTTGTTTCATCTTTAAAAAGCCCTATTTCCTTCGCGTTTTTTAAAGGAAAATTATGCGGGTTATCAGCAGGATACTCAGAAGTATCGAAACGTTGCTTCGTCGGATCCGGATTGACGACATCATCGTAAATATTTCCCAATAAAATCATCGGTCTTTATAGAATATAAAAGGGAATCAGTATCCGTATAATTCAGCCTTATACAATCACCAAATTTGTTCTTCATATAATCATAATGGAAATCATACATGAGCCATTTCGCTAATTCTAGCACCGAAAACCCTATATAAATAGGTTTATTTAGAGTGACTTTCACTCTATTCATTTCAACCGCTGCTAAATCGGTGGTAAATTCTGAAATGCTTTTGAAATTCGGTCAAGCTATCAGCGGTCTGGCACCATATCTTCTTCCATCACTATCCCACTTGGAAACAATTTTGATGTCTCGTCGATTTTCAACATTTTCTAATACTTTCCCGAAAACATTACAGTTCATCCCTTTATAAAAATTCTTTTCGCATAAATGTTTCGCTTTTTTTCTCTGCTCTGTATTCAAGTTTATGTATTTGGACATAAATGTTGATTGTTCGAACTTTAAAACATGGTGAACCTTTTTTAAAATCAGGCCATGTTTTAATGCCTGCTGCAGATTTTTTATATGAATCTTGTAGTTCTTGCGCGAATTAAGATGGGCAACCAATTTACGCGTTTTACTGCCGGGGGTTATAATGTTTTCGGGACAAAATGGGAGATCATTATGTTTATCATGAAGAGATTCGGGGTAGTCGAGATCAACTTCGAGAATCATACCAAAATTACTATCATTATATAACATAATAAAATCAACAGTGTATATATCGGGATTATCCCAATGAAAACCTCCTGTCGGGAGAAGTTGAATCATAGCCCAAGCATACAAATTATTGGCGTCTAAGTAAGACATGTATTCTGATTCTTTATCTGCTCTATAACAGCTAAGATATTTATTATTAGCAACGGCATGCCTATGACTACATTGACATAAACCGCCTCTAATACCCGTTTTATAAAATTATACATTTTAATATCCGTGATGAGTTCAAGTTTTACTTTGGTGATTTTTAGCATAGAATCCCATGCTAAACCCGGAGCCGTGTAGTAGTGACAGGGATCTAATTCATAGACCCCTCTACAAATTTTTCGAAAATTCTCGAAAACATCGGCGAGTAAAAGAACATCACACTCGAGATATAAAACCATAAAATCACGTAACGTTTTACATTTGAAATGATTCCATACATTCACAGCGTGAAGATAATTTTCTTGTGAGCATTCTTCATCCGTAAGTTTATTATAAAAATCTTTTATGGATGGTAGAGCTTGAACGTCAAGACGTTCCCAAGAATTTAAATATTCGTAAGGAAAAACACCTTTTCGAAGCATTAAATTAAAAGATGTATTATTTTGAAAACATGATTTCGTAGTGACGAAATCATCACGCTGCAATGTCTTTGCCGAGGTGTCTAGGCTCGATTGAAGGAACTTGTTCGAGTCCAGGAAACGGATTTCGAAAGATCTCTTCTCATCCACCTGAATACGCTTAGACAATGATATATAATTTTCCTTGTTTAAAGGAATGACTTTTATAGAACCTTTAATATCACTAAGGCTTTTTAGAAACATATGGCTGTCATAGCCGGAAAAATTATGGAAGAAGACAGGGAAAAATGTTGGTACTTTAAAATTTAAATTACATGCTACATGTGCTGGCCCTCTGTAACAACCAGTAAAGTGGCAATGGTCCCTAACTCTTAAATCTGTTGTCTTAAAATCTACATCACAAATATGACATACCTTACAATTATCCTGCTTAAATAACTCGGCTGCTGTCAGCGGCTTCATCGGCTTTGGAGTTTTGACAATGTCAACATATATCTTTCGCAGGTCTTCTACTATGAGTTGAACGAACTTTTCTGGACAATCTGCTCCTGTAAAAGAAAAAAATAAATATGAATTAAATATTAGCTTTGAATATAGGATTTTTTTTTTGAACTTACCTACATACGTCCTTCTTTTGTTGAGTTTATCGTCGTAGGAGCATTTTATAATATAAGAAAATGCACAGGGTATGTGCACCTGTACATCGGAGGTCGAAGACGCGTTGGGGTTCGGCTTACAGCTATTAATAGGGGATAATATAGCTTCAAAGTCGGCATACACAACGAACGGGACAGTCAATTTCTTCTCGTGGTTTTTGAATTCGAGTATATTCTTGTCCTCATCCGGTAGTACTGTTACTACTTTTTTACATTCGGGCTTATGCTCTTTCAGACATTCCGTGTCTTTAAATCTCAGCAAACATCCGTTGCAAATGGATGTTTTTCGTGTGCACGATGTTTGCTGGCTTCTTAGCAGACGCGATATGTTTTTTATATAAACATAGTGCGTTTTCGCACCCTGCTCGCAAAAAAGTAGATTGATGTGCGTTTCCTTTTCTTCAGCTGTGTGGTAGTATGGCCCCACAATTTGTAGCTCTCCGTCTTCTTTGCCGGATGATTCGTAACCGAATACATTAATGCTTATATTTGCGTTGTTTTCTTCAAATATCGCGACATCAGCTATTTTCAGTGGGAACTCCATATTGCTGAAATCGAGCGAGTGGTCATCCACAGCAATAACTTCAGCAGCAATATTAGGAATCATATATTTTGAACTTCTTTGTCGATTGTCTGATGCTATGTTGCTGAGTGCCGCGATAATCGACCATTTAAAACAATATTCATCATTACTCTGCACATTAATGCATGTACGTTTATTCGATATGTATTTCGGCAATGGGAAATAAACCGAACCCCTTAGCGGTTGATTTTTATTAATATTAATATCGATTCTGTTGAATGACAACAGAGCCCAACCGCTATCCTTTTCTTGAAATTCTTCAAGTTTACCAGCAATATCATCAAACATGTTCGATAATATTTCGTCGAGTTCTAATTCTCTTAGTAGAACATGCATTTTGGTCTGCATGTTCTTCACGTCAACAATCATCCCGTCTTCGTCGAGGCAATTTTTAACAAAATCACCATGAACCTCAATATTAAATTTAATAGATTTTAGACTATTTAATTGGTTTATTATTAGTTCTTGAATTATTTGTCGGTTTTGTTGAAACAAAAGCCCTACATCGAGGTTGCCTTCGTTTTCATTTGCAACAGAGTAGGTTACAACTCTTTTGTTGAATGCGCCTCTAATAAAACACACATTTTTATCGAGTTTCTGTTTCAAATTCGATTTGTGAGAGCTTTTTCGCTGGTGGTGCATCCAATTCCCCTCCTCCACATTCTCATTGCATGCTGTGCAATGATTGTTCGTTGTTGCTCGTTTCTTTTTACTGGCTGCTGACGTCGATGGTTGTTCATCATCATCATCCCGCCTTCTCCGCACGCCAGCTCTCGATGTTGATGGTTGTTCATCATCAAATAAAACCCCTTCTGATGGTGGGGTGTCAAATAAAACCCCTTCTGTTGGTGGGGTGTTATCGCATTCGAATACATAATCTTCGATGCATTCATTAATACGATGAATACCCCGAAGATGACGATGTAAATCATCGATAACATACGCACCATGTGCGCATAATCCGCAGACAAATTTCCTCCCACCCGCTTTACCACATCGTGGTTGCCCACCCAATATGGTAGACGGTACAACATCGTTGTAAAATATATTGTCATTTACCTCTTGTTTTTCGGTTGTGGCATGCTTTACTCTCAAGTGTACTTTAAGATTGTCCACCCTTTTAAAGACTGCTGCACACAGACCGCAGGTCATCCTCTTGCGTTCATGGATGCTTCTGACGTGTCTAGTCAGAAGCCACTTTCTACCGAACACTTTGTCGCAAACTTCACACGAGTAGAACATTTTTTTTTGTTTTTTTATTTAGCAAATATATAAATTATTTATAAAAGGATATCGCACTTTTTTAACACTTTTAGTTCTTTTTGAATGTCACTCAATTTGTTTTTATTTAGTTACGTTTTTTTTTCACGTTAAATAAAACACTACACTTATTGCAATTATTGCAAATATTTTTTGGAATATAATTTTTTTAAATGTTTTTAAAATCGGTTGAATTTAAGAAAATCTGTTGAAACTGAATTTATTATCTAGCGAAAATTTATACGTAATGTACACCACGAATATTCTGCTCGAATAGTCTTTCACAACTAAGCAGAAATAGATAACCGTGAGTTCCTTATATTCATTATCCTAATATTCTATCCCTCTTTAAAAAATGCATACAGGTATACCATATGCAAGCCTACGACAAAAAAATGAAAATTCGGCTGTCGCCGCATGTAATGCACCAATTTTACATAAAAAAATTATCATGTCTCAACTTGAAAATTCGGCTAGCGCCGAATTCTTTGTATCGCTTACCCTACACATGGTAATAAACATTCAAACAATGATCCTTTTCTTATCAATGAACATAGCGCCTACCGAGTCAAGTGCTGTGGAACTTACTACAAACAGACATTCATTCGCACAAATTATACCCACAATAAAAATTTATTCAAACAATGATCCTTTTCTTTACGAAACGCCATAAAACTCGTAAATCCATTTACGAAAGATAGATACAATAAACGGAACTTCGACTATCGCCGAATGCGGTATTCAAACAATGATCATTTTCTTTACGAAACATCATAAAACTCCTAAATCCCTTTTACGAAAGATAGATACAATAAACGGAAATTCGACTGTCACCGAATGCATTACATCAGCCGTGAGAGATAGAAAATAAAAATTGCTTTGAAAATTCGGCTATCGCCGAATGCATTGCACCAATCGCGATACATAACAAAATTATCATGTCTCATCTTGAAAATTCGGCTAGCGCCGATACATAACAAAATTACCTTGTCTCATCGTTGCATCGCTTACCCTACACATGCGAATAAACATTCAAAAAATGATCCTTTTTTTTTCGAAACGCCATAAAACTCGTACAAAAAAATAACCTTTTCTTACCCATGAACATTACACCTACTGAGCCAAGTGCAGCGAAACATACTACAAACAGTCATTCATTCACACAAATTATACCCGCAAGAAAAAATGCATTCAAATAATGATCCTTTTCTTTTCCATACACCATAAAACTCATAATCCTTTTCTTTTCGAAACACCATAAAACTCATAAAAAAAATATCCTGCTGAGACAATCGCGACGAAACATACTACAAACGGTCATTCATTCACACAAATTATACCCGCAAGAAAAGTGTGCCTGCGCCTACCCCCAGAACTGATCTAAGACCAGGCGGTGGTATACCGCCTGATATGAATACCATATCATTCACACAAATTATACCTACAACAAAAATAAACCTCTTCACCCTGAAAATATATGACACCTACAAGAAAAATAAACCTCTGCCAGCCAGTATGCTACCTGCAACCGCATCTGCAACCTGCAACCTGTTCCAAAACAGATCTAAGACTACTACTTATGTACTTACGTACTAACTCACAGGCTTAACATTTTGCATGACCTGTATGCATTGGAGCATCCAAGCATCGGTCAGGCCGATGATAACACTTTTACTTGTTCTTATTTCAAACTAGTGAACCCCCTGCACACTTCGTAGTGCAAAATAGAAAAATTAAAACAAAATATTTCAAATTCATTTAAATCAGTAACAAATAGTTTTTATTGTAATGCTCTGTGGTAAACTACATTTTTTGTTTTGCCAGGAGTCGTATTGCCTAGATAGTATTCTTGCCTATAAGGAGAATGCATATCAATGTTACATATTTTAAAAACTGTGGCTCCCATGACTGTCGAAGAATAGCGCCATATCTCTTTATCCAATTTTGGCCAATATTCACAGTAATACTCCTTGGCCAATACCTATTATTGTCTGAAAATTTTAACTCAATCGAAATATAAGATTTTTAATGTTTTTTTTTTTTTGGTATGGGCGGTGCCATGCCCCTTTGTCCAATTTTGACCAATCTTCACAGGAATACTCCTGGGCCAATACCTAAGACTGCATGTAAATTTTAACTCAATCAATTCGGTGGATTTCGAAATATAAGATTTTTAATGTTTTTTTTTTGTATGGGCGGTGCCACGTCCCTTTGACCAATATTGACCAATCTTCATAGGAATACTCCTGGGGCAATACCTAAATTGCTTGTAAATTTGAACTCATCGATTCGGTGGTTTTCGAAATATAAGATTTTTAATGTTTTTTTGTATAGGCGGTGCCACGCCCCTTTGTCCAATTTTGACCAATCTACATAGAAATACTCCTGAGCCAATAGCTTAGATTGCATGTAAATTTGAACTCAATCAATTCGGTAATTTTCGAAATATAAGATTTTTAATGTTTTTTTTTTTTGGATGGGCGGTGCCACGCCCCTTTGACCAATCTTCACAGGAACACTCCTGGGCCAATACCTAAGATTGTATTTAAATTTGAACTCAATCGATTTGGTAGTTTTCGATATATAAGTTTTTTAATTTTTTTTTGTATGGGCGGTGCCACGCCCCTTTGTCCAATTTTGACCAATCTACATAGGAATACTCCTGAGCCAATAGCTTAGATTGCATGTAAATTTGAACTCAATCAATTCGGTAATTTTCGAAATATAAGATTTTTAATGTTTTTTTTTTGGATGGGCGGTGCCACGCCCCTTTGACCAATCTTCACAGGAACACTCCTGGGCCAATACCTAAGATTGTATTTAAATTTGAACTCAATCGATTTGGTAGTTTTCGATATAAGTTTTTTAATTTTTTTTTGTATGGGCGGTGCCACGCCCCTTTGTCCAGTTTAGACCAATCTACATAGGAATACTCCTGAGCCAATAGTTTAGATTGCATGTAAATTTGAACTCAATCAATTCGGTTGTTTTCGAAATATAAGATTTTTAATGTTTTTTTTTGTATGGGCGGTGCCACGCCCCTTTGTCCAATTTTGACCAATCTACATAGGAATACTCCTGAGCCAATAGCTTAGATTGTATGTAAATTTGAACTCAATCAATTCAGTGGTTTTCGAAATATAAGGTTTTTAATGTTTTTTTTGTATGGGCGGTGCCACACCCCTTTGTCCAATTTTGACCAATCTTTAAAGGAATACTCCTGGGTTAATACCTAATATTGCATGTAAATTTGAACTCAATCAATTCGGTGGTTTTCGAAATATTATATTTTGAATGTTTTTTTTTATAGGCGGTGCCATGCCCCTTTGTCCAATTTTAACCAATCTGCATAGGAATACTACTGGCCCAATACCTAATATTGCATGTAAATTTAAACTCAATCAATTAGGTGGTTTTCGAAATATACGATTTTTAATGTTTATTTTGTATGGGCGGTGCCACGCCCCTTTGACCAATTTTGACCAATCTACACAGGAATACTCCTGAGCCAATAGCTTAGATTGCATGTAAATTTGAACTCAATCAATTCGGTGGTTTTCGAAATATGTATAAGATTTTTAATGTTTTTTTTGTATGGGCGGTGCCACGCCCTTTGTCCAATTTTGACCAATCTGCATAGGAATACTACTGGGCCAATACCTAATATTGCATGTAAATTTAAACTCAATCAATTCAGCTGTTTCCTGTGAAAGAGAAGGGAAGAAACCGATTTGCATGGTATCGGCCTATCTCCCTTATGAGTCAACGGAAGTCCCGTCCGACAAGATGAGGCAGCTGATAGCCAGGGATGATTGGCTCTTTGTTGTGGGCTGCGATGCAAATGCGCATCATTCTCAGTGGGGAAGCACTGACACGAACACTAGAGGTGAGTTACTTTTTGATTTTATTTTATCAACGAGGCTTACCATATGTAATAAGGGCAACACACCAACTTTTGTGGTGCGAAACAGACAGGAAGTGCTGGACATCACTCTAGCATCCTGTACTGATTCTCTCTCAATTTGTAAATGGAGGGTCTTAGATGAGGCATCCCTATCGGATCATAAATGGATTCGCTTTCAAATTAGCTTTCTAAATAAGGAGAACAATACCTACAGAAACCCAAGAAGGGCTGACTGGGATAGGTACAAGGTAATAGTAGGACAACAACTGGAGGAGAGGCCAACTCGAATGACCAATCCCCCAGACATAGATAAAGCGGTGGACAACCTATGTTCAACTTTGATTAAAGCCTATGAAAAAGTTTGTCCACTCAGAAAAACGGCTAAGAGGTCTCAACCTCAATGGTGGAACAAGGAGTTAAGCTCCAAAAGAAAACAGGTTAGAAACTTTTACAACAGAGCTAAAGTGGTAGGGGATGATATTACTTGGGATGAATACGTAGAGAGCAAGAGAGAGTTTAAGTACTTGATCAGGCGATCTAAACGGAAATCCTGGAAGCTTTTCTGCGAATCGATTGCAGACACCAGTGAAGCCTCCAGACTTCGCAAAATTATTTCTAAAGATGCGGTAGTCCCCAGCTTCATTAGGAAATCTAATGGTGCGTGGGCTGAAAGCAGTGAGGAAGTTTTAGAAGCTCTAGTTGAAGCTCACTTTCCAGGAAGTAGCACTCCAACGGCTTCGAACCCGAATGGGTATTATGAGTACGCTGACGTGCAAATCGAAGCGGAATTAGAACACCTTTTCACTTGGAAAAAAGTGCGTTGGGCTATAATGTCCTTCTCTCAATACAAAGCACCGGGCCCTGATGGCATTCTGCCAGCTATGCTGCAAAAGGCCCCGGCTATGGTTACAGGTAGAATCAGGGAAATATTTGTACATTGCCTTAAATTTGGCTACATACCCTCGGCATGGAGAGAGGTACGAGTGGTTTTCATACCCAAAGCAGGTAAACCAAGTCATACCTCGGCGAAAGACTATAGACCCATCAGTCTCTCGTCATTTCTCCTTAAGACACTCGAAAGGCTTCTCGAAATATAAGATTTTTAATGTTTTTTTTTATGGGAGGTGCCACGCCCCTTTGTCCAATTTTGTCCAATCTGCATAGGAATACTACTGGCCCAATACCTAATATTGCTTGTAAATTTGAACTCAATCGATTCGGTGGTTTTCTAAATATAAGATTTTTAATGTTTTTTTGTATGGGCGGTGCCACGCCCCTTTGTCCAATTTTGACCAATCTTCATAGGAATACTCCTGGGCCAATACCTAAGATTGCTTGTAAATTTGAACTCAATCGATTCGGTGGTTTTCTAAATATAAGATTTTTAATGTTTTTTTTTGTATGGGCGGTGCCACGCCCCTTACAAAGATCGTATATACATATAAACCATTTTACTAACGTCACCTTTCTTGGGAAGTTTCCATAATCAAAATCGGTTCACGCATTACAGAGAACATTAATTACAAACACAATACAACTTATTTTTATACATATAGATTATTTAGTGAATAAATACAAATTTTGCAATTTTTTTCAGCTGTTCGTTTTAAAATGCTGTGTTTTGTTTGTCAACAAAAGTTCGATAACATTAATTTTCTTATTTATCACCTTAAAAAAAAACATGGCCTTGGTACTAATAGTACTTTTCGGTGCAATGAACAAAATTGTTCCCTTCTTTTCAAGAGCTTGTCAAGCTACAAGAGGCATTTACTTCGTATACATTCCGGGGTTAACTTTTTGAAAAATGATCAAAATCCAAAAAAATCAGCCACTAATACCGACATTTTGAATAAAAACTTGGAACTAATTGGAAATGATTGTATCGACAGTCATATGGTGCATCCACGTTCATCCCCATCTTTACAAATCTATACAGAAAAAGCTCAATCCGAAGAAGAATTGCATAGGGAAGAGTTTAAAGCAGAAGATGCAATAGAAAAACTTTTAGAAAGTTGTCTCAAATGGTCTGTGTCATTGCACTCAAATGATAATTTTTCAAGAAAAGACGTTTTCCAAATTCAGAAAGGTGCCTCTACTTTTATAATTGAGCCTCTTCTTGAAATTTTTAATAGTTTTGCACAAAATAGATTACGCCAACATAATGTACTTTTAAATGAAATGTCAAGTGTTATAAGTGCTTGTAAGCAACCATTTGAAATGTGTAGTTCGGATTACCTTTTATCAAAAAAACTTAGAAGCTGTGGATACATGAATAACTTGGATGAGTTTGTTATTAACAATGAAATAAATACAAACTTTCGTAGTGGAAAATTACATCTAGATGAAGTTACTGACAAGGGTGTTGTTTTGCCACTACGATCACAATTTAAACTTTTATTTGAGACTGACAATTTTCTTCTGAATATGTTACAACATATGAACATTTTGGAAAAAAGTGACCAGCTCGTAAATTTCATTCAAGGAGAATTGTGGAAAAAGAAGTCTAATTTGTATCCAAACAAAATACTGATTCCATATTATTTATATGCAGATGAATTTGAAATAAACAATCCCCTTGGATCCCATTCGTCAATACATTCGATCTGTAATTTTTATTATTCATTCGCATGTATGCCTTTTAATGAAGCAAAGTTGGAAAATGTGTTTTTAGCAGCAGTAATAAAATCAAAGGACATTAAAAAGTACGGAAATATTAAAAGCTTAGGACCTCTAATAAATGAGCTCAAATTCCTTGAAGAAGAAGGCCTTGATATTAAAGTAGTTGATGGTCAAATATACCACGTTCATTTCATTTTGGGCCTCATTCTGGGTGATAACTTAGGACTGAACACGTTATTGGGTTTCAACAAGTCATTTGCTGGCACATTTTGTCGATTTTGTCGTCTTCAAAAATAAAAATGTAGCACATTGTGTATTGAAGAGCCTGATAAATTGAGAAATGTAACCAACTACAACATAGATGTACAGAAGGAAAGTCCAAAAGAAACTGGCATTATCAATGAGAGCTGTTTCAATACGATACCATCATTCCATGTTGTAGACAATTTCAGCGTAGATGTTATGCATGACATTTTTGAAGGTGTATGCCACTATGATCTTTGTCATATAATAACTCATTTCACAGAAATAAGAAAATATTTTTCCTTAGAAACATTAAACAAACGAAAACTAACATTTGAATATGGTCCAATCGAAATAGGAAATGCTTCCAATCAAATATTAAAAATTCATTTGCAAAAGCGCCATTTACGAATGTCTGCTAGAGAAATGCTAACTTTTGTCCAGTTTTTACCTCTAATGATAGGAGACTTGGTGCCATCTGATGATGAAGTTTGGAGTTTTCTTTTAAATCTATTAGAAATAATTGATTCGGTTCTTTGCTTTAAACGGACGAATACGTCAATCCTAACATTGAAATGCAGAATACAAACACACAACGAACAATACCTTAAACTTTTTCAAGATAATTTAAAACCCAAGTTTCACATTATGATACATTATCCAACAGTTTTACAACAGTCAGGACCACTAAGAAAATTTTGGTGTTTTAAATATGAAGCCAAGCACAAAAGCTTTAAATTATATTCACATGCTATAACTTCCCGAAAAAACATATGTCTAACACTGGCGAAAAAGTTTCAGTTAAAGTTTGTGAACAGAATCTTAAATTATAACTGTGATATAACGAAATATGTTGTATGGAAAAAAGACGAAACGAAGAGTGGCTTGGTTTCTATAATAAGCAAACTAATGGGAGTACAGCAAGAAAGGTTGAACTATTTTAGTAAGGCTGAATACGATGGCATAAAATATAGAACAGGATATTATGTCTCTACACTCGATGATGACTATAAGATTTATGTAGTGGTCAATTTTGTTCAACATGAGGAAAAAGTTGTTTTATTTTGTCAGCAATTAAAAGAAGTTCATTATGATCCCCACTACACTGCATTTGAAATCGACCCTTCTATTCTTGGTGAATATGCAATTATACACTTTGAAGAAATTGTAGGACCTCCATCAACAGTCGTGAAAACTGTTAAAGGAAAAGCTATGATACGGATCAAAGAATACTTTTTGCCATAGATTCTTTTAATTCCCATTTCACTACACTTAGCCACGAATTAGAATTGCATTATAACATTTTTACAGAAAAAGAACAAAGAAAAAACAAGAATAAACATGGAAGAAAGCACAGCAGTTGCAGAGTTTGAGCAAAACACCAATCAAACATTAGATATTATATCTGTCTTTGATATTACACCCTCATATGGAATGGAAGACCCACAATTCAGGCCATTGAAAACGTATCCCACGTGGAATTACAAAACTTTTCAGGATCATTTGAATCCGCAGATAATGCGTCGACACATACCACTTCACAACAATGCGAGACTGATAACAATTACCTCGAATTGACTTCAAACTGTGATATGGTATATACAACAGGAGATTTTGCGTCGGAGGAGGAGCTCAGAATACTTTTTAAGACGTGGAATCTGGAACATATAACAGATTACTTTATTTGTAAGTTTTTCTTTTTAAAATTACACTTTATCTTACTCTATCAACTTCTTTAATTTCATTCTTCATGTAGCTGAAAAAATTAACATTGAACTTTTGAAAATTATAAAGCCAAACCACATTGAAATGCTCTTCAAAAACTTTAAAATTGGTGATCTAATTGCATTCGAAACCAATTTAGCTCAATGGCGCAAACGATTTTCATTGTTAGTAAACGAAGAGAAAGCCTAAATTATTCTTGAAAAACGAAATCAGATTCCTCGGTCAAAATCGGTTTCACATATGTCAAACGTTTCATCACCGAGTATTTCAATTGAACCAGGATCACCACAAATCAGCGAAGCTTTCATAACCTTGTCTGAAATTTTAACCCATTGCAAAAAAGCAATAATAGTAACAAAATACTATGAAGAAAATTCCAAGCTGCTTGAGGAGCATCGGCAAATTCTGATAAATATAATATCCGAACACTTTATTGACAATAATTTGCACATGTCCCTGGCAACTAGCCATAGGTTGGAAAATTAAATATTGAATCGTTTTCCAGGAGAAAAGACCGAATATTACCGCGTAGCCAGAAGAGGACGAATATATGCAAAATTTTGCAACGCCAAAAGCAATCTTAAAGCTTTTCTCAAACGGACGATAAATACGAATACCCCTGAGATTCCATTAGCTCATAAAAATGATACTAAGGGATTTGGTGAGTATCTTGCCCGAATTTAAACCATTCAACTAAAGCGTAAAGGAGTCTAAAGATAAATTAGTCGTGTAGTTCGAAATAGCAATCATTTTTACCAAAAGTGACTGTGTCTATGAGTTGTTATTGTTGTTCTTTCAACAATAATTCGTAGACTAAAATTCGACAATAATCTCTCAACAGAAATTGTCAAGGCAAAAACCAATTAGCGAGGACCGTTGTTAGTCCTCGCTTCCCATTCCATAAAAAAATGGTGTCCTGAATTTCCTGCTTCGTGCGACCAACTCGTACACTTTATTTTTTCTTTCAAATAAACCTACACGTCCTAGCGTATTGTTACATCTAATGCGAATTACCTTGTTAATGTAACTACCTATATCCCATACAGCTCCTGAAGTGGATGCAGCAGACTATGTCAGATGTTTAAGATATGACAATTTGTCAGCGGCTGAGTTTGATAGCTGTTGGCAGGCTTGTAGTCAATATAGACTGCAAGAAATGCAGGAGGCGAGTTCTCTTGCAAATATTTTTGAAAAATGGCCAGAGTACAAAAAGCCAAGTGGATATCGTTTGGTAAGTTTAATTATTTCAAATTTAATTTTAAAATTATAATAACACAAGTACTGTGTTATCTATTTTTTATAAGATTGACAAGGACTTTGCAGTCCTTTTTGGATGTCGTCCAGGTATCCTTACCCGATGGTCCGAGCAAGCCGGGGCTCTACGTAAGTTCATTTTAAAGGAAACAAACCCAAGGGATAGGCCAATCAGGGAACTTCTGGAACATATGGATGAATCAGATGTCGAAAGTTTCACTATTCATTTCTTAATACTAATATCTACTTATCTTATAAAAATAATCTAATAACAAAGTTTAATTTATATTTTCTTTATGAACTGAAATTAATATTGTATAATCCCAGAACTGTTTTATTTTATTTGATTACCTATTACAATAAAAAAAAAAATGCACAACAAACAAGTGCCGAAAAAATAATATTCTGTTTTATTTCTACTGCGATTTTAGGTTCGAAGATAGTAGACCATAACTTTATAGAATTCCATATCACTCATCATCATCAGCGTAAGGAAAATATTCAATTCTCAAAACGATATTGTGTTGGCTATGGTGATAAACATTATTTCAAAGCATATTCGCATAGTGCTTTGTATACACTATACAGGGTGTCCCAGTTAAGAAGTATAATCCTTTAAGGGGTGATTACTGGAATTCTGCCGAACAAAAAATTGTATGGCAGGGGGGGGGGGTCTATTTTCATCGTATTTCCCGTTATAGTCCATCAAAGTAGGTGACCTCTAATTTGGAGGTGTTACGACTAAAAACGCTATAACTTCTAAACTATTATAGCTACAAAAATAGTTTTGTACATTTTGAAAAGACAATTTAGTAGCGCATACAAGTCTTAAGCACTTCGGCTACATCTGGGCAGCTACAAAAAAGTTCTGGCTCCTTAAACTCAAAATTTTGAAAATTTTTGTTACAATTTTTTACTTAAAATGCCCTTTTCTCAAAATTTTGCTTAATAAATTTTAATTTTTTTTATGAAATTTTTATCCTTGAGAAATTTCCTAAAACTTATGTTAAGCAACTTTTTTACGTACGATCAACAGAAGTTATAGTAAAAGCCACTTTTTGTCAGACAAAAATGATAAAAAAGACTAGATCTGAGCTAACAACCATGGATTTTTTCTTTGGGGTACTTGCTATCAAAGAAAAAGATAAATATCGAGTCTTTTTTACCATTTTTGTCTGACAAAAAGTGGCTTTTACTATAACTTCTGTTGATCGTACGTAAAAAAGTTGCTCAACATAATTTTTAGGAAATTTTTCAAGGATAATAATTTCATAAAAAAAATTAAAATTTATTAAGTCAAAATTTTGAGAAAAGGGCATTTTAAGTAAAAAATTGTAACAAAAATTTTCAAAATTTTGAGTTTAAGGAGCCAGAACTTTTTTGTAGCTGCCCAGATGTAGCCGAAGTGCTTAAGACTTGTATGCGCTACTAAATTGTCTTTTCAAAATGTACAAAACTATTTTTGTAGCTATAATAGTTTAGAAGTTATAGACATGTAGCCGAAGTGCTTAAGACTTGTATGCGCTACTAAATTGTCTTTTCAAAATGTACAAAACTATTTTTGTAGCTATAATAGTTTAGAAGTTATAGCGTTTTTAGTCGTAACACCTCCAAATTAGAGGTCACCTACTTTTATGGGCTATAACGGGAAATACGATGGAAATAGACCCCCCCTGCCATAAAATTTTTTGTTCGGCAGAACTCCAGGAATCACCCCTTAAAGGATTATACTTCTTAACTGGGACACCCTGTATGCATTGCCGATTTGAATGTATGATTGCATTAACGGTCCATAGGTCATATGAATAATATTCATAAAAAGTATATAATTTTACACTTAAACGTATGAAAATCTACATAGAAACAATGAATTCGTTTGTAAAGTTAAGGAAACGTTTCATGTACTTTAAGTCTTTGTTCATTTAAACTCTGACTTATCAAAGAATATAATCATATGTTTACTGACATTTTACATAAATTCAATGAATTTGTGATAATGTTCTATGAATAAATACATAAACCCCATGAACGTTTTCTGAAAACATTAACAGAGTTTATGAAAATATTCATAGCTACAATTAGTGGGTACAATGAATTCATGAAAGTCTACATAAGTAAACGGATAATTTAGTATGAATACTATTCAATGATTTCATGAACAAATCATGCTTTTTATGAAAGTTTCATAGCATTATGATTATTTTCATACTCGTATGAACGGAGATACATTGGTTGAATGAACTCTTACCTTAGCTCAAAATCAACGATTTTTTCATATTGTATATGCATTTTTTCATTATTATCATGTACCTTTTTGGTTCAGTGAATTAGATTGTGAAACCGGGCGAGTTTAACTTCAAATTTAAACTCACGTTCAAGTTCAGTTGAACTATAGTTTAAAATTCCAGTCTGAAACTGGGGGTAAAACTTTCTAATATAAATTCAAATCTATAAAAATAAGGAGACTGTCCAGGTAGGTATACAGTATCCAAACGCTAGGTACCTGCAAGTCATAAGATTAGAAGCAGGCATTTTCGAAAAGTAAAATCGATATTTCTCAAGTTACATGATGGATTAGAAAAAAACGACTACCTATGGTAAATGAGAGACTATTTTGTTAACAACAAAATATAAAATTTGTGTATAGGAGAGATTTAGTTAACGGAACTTTGAAGACAAATTGTAAATTGAGTAAATTGAACGGATGTCACATTACTGAAGTTATTTTTCTAGTGGAAGACTTGACTAAGTGTCATCCGTGAGGATGGACCCCGTTAGCGGTATCGGAAGGAGGCAGACGCCATTAAGTTGTAAAAAGAAGTGCACAAAACTTAGTTAAGGCTGACATTTTTTTTTAGTATTCGTCCGGCAGTCCACAAATATCACTATAATATTGGCAGATTGATTGGCCGGTATTAACAAGGTGGCAGACGACTCCCAACGAGTCGCTCGTGTGAGCAACGAAATTTTTATTATTTAGTTAGGCTTAATTTTTTAATATGTTCTTAGGGCAATCATTTCAAGTATACCTACATTTTCATTGGCACAACAATATGTCGGTATTAACCCCCTGGCAGAACGATTCAAACATCTTTTGTTGACCTGAGTTCGTACAGATCTGGCAGTACAGTTAATATCGATGGTTAATATGGGTGAATCGCATTAATAGGTGCAGAATGTTTATGCTTCCACCATATTGGGAATCATGTTTATGTACTCCCAGGCACGTAAACAGGGGGGGGGGGCCTCAGCCCTTTCAAAATTTCAAAAATTTCATTAAAAAAACACCCACCAGAAAGCTGAAAAACTCGACTTTTACGCCTTTGTGAAACAAGATTCATTGAAAGGCATGACACTATTATTTCCTTTGTAGAGCTCTTCAATGTATATCTTCTCAATAAGTCTTGAAGAAATAACGAGCAGAACGTAAGTGATGTCTTCGAAAGCATCAACACTTTTGGCAGCGGTCCAAAAAAGTGATTTCCTAATAATGTTCAGTTTAAGGCCGCCCTTATCAGTTTTCCTACAGAAAAAATACTTAGATTTCGTTTCTGCAATCGACCGCTCAAAAGAAGTTCTGAATTCTCTTAAGGACATCAGAGAAAATGTCAAAGATTTTTTCAGAGAGGCTTTTCAATCCGCACCCCAACTTGCCGAGGACTTATTTGAAGTTGAATTAAGAGCTCCAAGAACTTCATTGAAACAAACAACTCGTTCCAATCCAGAAACCTTTTCTAATGAAGCCTATTTTAGAGTGTCTGTACTGATTCCTTGCATAGATTCGTTAATACAAAATCTTACGGACAGATTCATTGTCAACGAAGACGTTCTATGCAATCGTTTTAAGCCCTTCTCCCAGGTTTTGCTGCAGTTGAGCGAGTGAACGAAATGGAAAAGCTAACATGTTACTTTGATACATAACGCAATTTCGTTGTCAGCTGTGAAAGATGAGTACCTACATTCTTCGGTGCAAAAAAATATCGTCGAGTGATCCTTCTACCGAAGTTTTGAAATGGCTTGATATACAGTGCAGTTCACCTGTTTAGACACACAAGAGTTACGTTTTATTTCTTGTTTTTTTTTCGTATTACGTAGAATAAAGAGAAAAAAACTCTTTTGGCAGAAAGGTACATTCATACACTATAAGACAAACATAATTTCAAACTTGATGGACACATAACGGTAGTTTTGTAAATTTTTTTCTATACCATGCAAAAAAGTATGGATTTTTTGGTTCACTTGAATAGACGCACCTGTAAAAAAGTCAAAAAACAACAAAACACCAAATCTGTGTGCGATATATTTTTTCTTTTATACATATATATAGGTATTTTAATCAATTTTCTGTTATTAAAAATGTGTGAGGCAGTACCTACCGTTGGATATAATCTCAAAAATTCTATTCTTCAAAGAGCCATATGAACGTTTAAGTTAATTCAAGGATATATTCCCTCAAGAAACTTTAATCGAAGTAATCAGCTCTTGATTGTGTTGATACTGATTTTTGCCTCAATAATTTTTTCGGAGCAACATTTTCAATAATATTAATATCTGGCGAATGTGGCGGACAGTGCAATATTTTAATATTTTCACTGGCAATCCATTCTTTAACGATTGTGATCGTGAATTGTGTATAGGCACGTTATCCTTCTGTAATATCCATGGAATAGGTCCACAAAGGTCCTTTATTGCGGGAAAAGCTGCTTAAAAAAAAGTTTTCCAAGAAATAGTGGTGGGTAATTTTATTGAAAACGATTTCCAATTTAAAAGCGCCAAAGAATGAAATTGCACCCCATACCATAACCCCTAATTTCGAATGATAACGGTTCAAAACATATTTTGTTTTCGGAGATATTGAAATTTATAGCCGTAGTTGCAGGATCATGCAAGTTAAAGTCCTTTTTGTTCGATAAGTCGACTTTGCACCAATTTCTGGAGACCACTTAATATCCCATGCCATGTGAGACCTTGCAAATTCAAGGAGTGGGTTGCTTGCATGCTTAATAAACCGGTGGTTTTTTTTTTAAGTTTTGTTAACTTTGGGTATAGAGCATTGACAACAACACAACTCGAGTGCATTTTCTACAAAAAAAACACAGCAAATTCCATAATTTTATTTGTAAATTGGCTGCCATAAGACACTTCTTTGAATTTTCCGCTTGTTTTGTGGTGTTAAATGTTTTACGATCCTTTTTTTGTAGTTGTTTTTTCCACAAGATACCCTATTTTTTACAAAGTTTCTTATCAAGTGTTCACTTCGAGCAATTTTATGAGCCATTTCCCAATTTGAAAAGCTTTCCGAGAGGTAAGCTTTAACTTTTGCCTTTTCTGCAAATTAAACACTTTTTTTCTGCCTATTTTAATAAAATTAATATAAAATAATAGTTGTCTTACTTTCAAATGAACTTTTCACTGCTCTTTGTCTGAGCACTTGTTCTTAACTAACCAATTTAACCGCTGCGTCTATTCAAGTGAACCAAAAATTGCATACGTTTTTGCATGGTATAGGAAAAAATTAGTAAAGCTGCCGTTATGGGTCCATCATCAAGTTTGAAATTATGTTCGTTTTATAGTGTATGAATGTACCTTTCTGCCAAATAAGTTTTTTTTCTCTTTGTTCCACGTAATACGAAAAAAAAAAAAAAAACAAGAAATAAAACATAACTCTTGTGCGTCTAAACAACAACAACCGCACTGTATGTGACAAGACTTACTTTAGAGCTATAAACTTCTTGCTTACGGTTTTGGCCACGCTTCCAGTAACCGCAGCTAGTGTTGGAAGAACCTTTTCAACTAAGGATTAAAACAGTGTCCTGAAGCGTTATTGAGAATGCAAGATTAAGCTCACTTGCTATGATATCTGTTCATACGGATATTAATAAGGATCCAGATAAGGTGATTGATCTCATGTAAAAAAAATCAAGACGTATTCTGCTTTGAAAAAAAATGTGTGTAAAAAAATAATTTTAGTACATATGTTTGTTTAAGTACATACGATTTAAAAACTAATAAAAATCAATGAATTGGAATATACCTATATAGTATTTGTTTAAGGAATTCCTCGTAAGATTTGGAAGCAAGCCCCCCTCGAAACAAAATCCTGGCTACGGCCCTGTGTACTTCGAAGATCTTTCCGCGATAATAGCCTATGTAAAACGATAGCTACTCATATTTTTTCTGCATATTAATGCACGCATGTTTATTCGATATGTACTTCGGCAATGTAAAATAAAAAGAACCCCGCAGCGGTTGGTATTTGTTGTATCCTTTTCTTTAAATTCCTCAATTTTAGCGGCAATGCCGTCAAACATGTTGAATAATATTATAATGGGAGTTCTATTTCGCTTAGTATAACATGCATTTTGGTCTGCATGATCTTCACTTCAACAGTCTTCACCTAGGTGATTTTTAACGAAATCAGCTGCTCCTATTCCAACTGTTGTCTTATTACGCGCGATGATGACGGAGTGTAGAAATGTCTTCGGGTTCAACGCATTGCGGTTGTCCTCCCAATATTATTATAAAATGTGGATGTGCACAACGCTTTTTGTTTCATGAATAATGTTCGCTTTTTTTTCTTTGTTATAATATCTCTTTATATGATATTTTTATACGTATCCGACAAATATTTTTGAAAACTACAATTTTTTTAAATGTTTTCTTTCCACACGAATTTGAGAGTCGGAGTGGTTATATTCAGATTCTGAGTGTATTACTTTTTAACAAACAGAGTTCTAATTTTCCTAGGTTATCTTGTTGAATTTTGACATCGCATCGTCCAGTGCGCGTACTGAATACAATTTTATTCATCGGAATAATGCCTCCTTTGTGTCCCATACCCCCTTTTGTGTCCGTAAACCAAGTTGATACATTCGCTTTTAATGTATCTAACTTTGCGCACGGGCGAAATATGCACGCTTGTGGAATTTGGCCCCAGCACTCAGTAAGGTCCGCCGACTAGCTGTCCAGTTGGAACCTTGAACAGAACCAGGATTCACAGAACTCCACATAGTTACACATTACCGGTACAGGATTTACTACCAGGAGATGGGCAAAGAAGAGTGGAATTTTGCCAGTGGCTACTGCGTAAACAGGCAGAAGACGGATACTTCCTCAGAACAATTCTGTGGACTGACGAAGCGCAATTCACAAGCGATGGGGTTACAAACCTCCACAATTGGCACCATTATTGGTTAGATCCCATTTAATACACACAACATAATTTCAAATGTAAGAATTTAGTGAATAACTTCTTCAGAATGTGTGCTTATTTCAAAATAAGTTTAGCGTGAATGTTTGGAAACACTTTAGTAGGCCCATACGTTCTTCCACAAACAGTTAATTCCCATTACTACCTGGAATTTCTTAGAGAACGATTGCCGGAGCAGGAGCTCCTTAAAGATGTTCCTCTTGTTCAGAGGAGAGCGATATTCTTTCAACAAGATAGAGCACCTAGTCACAGTAGCAGCGGGGTAACTCCATAGTGTAGCCAACTTAGGGGTTTCCCCCCTAAATTTAGGGTGAAAAAAAGTGGGTTTTTTTAGGATGTAAAATAGTTTAGGGGATTTTTTAGGGGTATAATATTTTTTTTTTTTAAATTGAACTCCAACAGATCTGCTTAGTGTATACCTGACCTAAATTTAATGATAGTAACAACATCTGGGGGTGAGTAGTGTACTTACTGCAACACCAGAATATTTGACAGCTAATCAGATGTTCATCTCATAACTTAATTTGTTCAGAAACCAGAAAATATGCCGAAAGAAAAAGAAAAAAAATATTGTCAAAAATCCACCAATATATGGGAGTGCGATGTTTTATTGAAAGGTTTGTCTTACATTTTTATTAAATTATTTTATAAGGAAGTACCTATGTATTAAACGATATCGGCAAATCCATAATAATTTTCCAAATGAAGTAAATAAGTCAAAGTTTATTTAAGTTTTTAATGAAAGTATTTTAATTTATTTAAAATTACAGAATCTACACTTAAAAATACTAAAAATTTTATAAATGTCAATTTAAGGGGTTTTGCCTTAATTTTAGGGGGTTTTGACATCACTTTTAGGGGGAACAAATTTCAAATGTTGGCTACACTGACTCCATTCCTAAACCATACTTGTGAGGAACTGTGGAGTGTGGACTGGTTGACCCTTCGCCACCCAGATCTATCCTTACCTTAACACCCATGGATCTTTTATTCTGGGGTGCTATGAAAGAAAACCCTTATTTTTGAGAAATATCGAGTCTTATTTGACCATTTTTGTCTGACGAAAAACGGTTTTTACTACAACGTCTGTTGATCGTACGTACACAAAGGTGCTTAACATCATTTTTGGGAAATTTCTCAAGGATAAAAATTTCATAAAAAAAATAAAAATTTATTAATTTTGAGAAAAAAACATTTTAAATTAAAAAATGTAACAACAAATTTTCAAATTTTTGAGTTTAAGGAGCCATAACTTTTTTGTAGCTGCACAGATGTACTCGAAGTTCTTATGCTTTTATGCGCTACAAAATTCTCTTTTCAAAATGTACAAAACAATTTTTATACCAATAACATTTTAGAAATTATAGCATTTTAAGTGGTAGCACCTACAAATTAGTGGTCACCTTCTTTGAAGGGCTATAACGGGAAATATGGTGAGAATAGACCCCCCCTTCCATACAATTTTTTGTTCGGCAGAACTTCAGGAATCTTCCCTTAAAGGATTATACTTCTTAACTGGGACACCCTGTATACTCGTAACTTGTAGATAATATAACTTTGTCACTCTACTGAATGGCTGGAAATTTATATGCAATGAATTCCAGGAACGTAAAGTTAATTTCTAATTAAATGAACACAAAATACGGAAAGACTAATGTTCATGTCTGATCTTTAAAAAAAATGTATAATCCTTTAACAAATTCAAGAGTAAAATTTGCCTGTGTAATTACATCCTGACACCATCATTTGAGTGAATAGTAAAAGTAAAATGCTAGCAGCATAAAGGAAGGAAACAGAATATGATTGTAGAGCTGAAGGTGTGTCAGTGGATGCGACAAGGATGTTACTCAAATTGTATGCATTGACTTGCACAATGTAATGTAACTGTGGTGCATATGCTTATCCCGATCCCCTTCGTTATTCGCATAATCGTCTGCTTCTCATTCTCAAATGCATGCGTAAGGTTTCACCCAGGGAACATTATGTTCATGCTGTGCCAGGAGCCATTTTGCTATACGGGAAGTCATTATGACTTACATACGAGTATTGTACTGAAACATGAAGAATGTGTTTAAAGTTTATAGTGCCATCGGAAGGTGTAGGTATGTGTAGAGTTGGCTGTGTTCAAGCTGGGATAATAGTAAATGTGAACAAAACCTGAATTGATATCCGTGTCCAGAACTCCTGTTCCGGGGGTCTTATTCACAAGGAAATGTCCTTTGTCATCGGTCAATCTGTTATCAGGAGAAAGCAACTTGGTGTCCAAGCTAAGTTCTGGTCACAAACGAGATCGCTTGGTTTAAGACAAAATTTAGTTTTATGCTCTGATTTTTTGCGAATTACCGTTGGATATCTACTCCAAAGGAGACTATGTAGGATAAGAGGTCAAAAAATAAAATTCTAGAAACTATAGAAGTAAGTTGAGTTAAGCCATTGTTAGGCAATTTTTTCACTCTCAATCAAAATGTGGATAATTGAAATTTAGCTGAATCCGTCATTTAGCTATAGACGGCGGTGATTACCCTCAATTAAACAGATATCAATTTTATTCACTCGCGATTGGCTATATGGCTTGTATAATTGCGGATTTAAATTTAAATGGGATTTTAAAAAGTCCGAGCGTTCTGATGCATCTTTACAATGTTGAAAACACGTTAGCGTCCAATCCAAACAAATCTACATTATGCCATTAAAATTTTGTGAGAGGACTTCTTTTTACCGTGCGTCGCGTCGGCAGGTTGGTTTTGACAATGGTCTCTGTCGGTCAAGTAGTTCCGGTGCCTCCCATACAAAACCAATATTAGATCCATGCTTGTTTGAAAATATTACCTACTTTCTTGGTCTTATGGATCAAGAGGTTTTACCCGCCTTAATCACCGATTACATTGTCGGTATTTAAAAATTCTGTGATTTCTAAATTCTAAGTTAACATGAGTAGTAGTCTTATGTCTGTGTAGGCAGAGGTTTATGAGGGTGTACTGATGGTTGTTGTTGTGCATGTACTACTAGTGAGGGTTGTTTATTTTTTAACAGGTAGGTATAATTTGCATGGATGATGAATGGTTGTTTGTAGAATGCTGGCGATATTTTTGATTTTTAGTTGCGATACGGCTCTGAAATTGTCGTACTATTAGCCGACAGAGAAGTACTACCAGCTTTCAACGCAGCTAAGGGTCTCATTGACAATGTCACATTGAACTTGGCTAAGGTACGATGGAACAACACTTCCGGTTGTACCATAACTCGTAGCTTGTGGCCCGCAATCGATACAAAAAGGTCAAATATACTAACATCTTTTGATAGAAACCAAATCCGAGTGCTCGTCGGGGTAATAACCGGACACTGCATAATTGGGAACATGGCCAAAAGAGTAGGTATCTTCAAAAATGACTTCTGCCGAAGTTGCAGAGATGAAGAGGAAATAGAATCTGTGGAACATATCCTATGTCACTGCCCAGCCCTGAAAGAACGCCGCTACTCTTGTATGGGAGCACGGTTCTTCGACGGCTTGGAAAATCTAGCAACGATACCTCTATCAGATTTAAAAGGATTAATCAACAGATCCGAATGGTTTTGTTAGATGCATGTCCTATCATGTACTACAAAAGGGTAATCACAATGGGCCTCAATGGCTTCTGGGTGAAAATTGCTTGTACTGCAAACTGCCCCTCTAACCTAACCTAACCTTTGATTTTTAGTTGAGCCTTTTTTCATATTTTGTATCGATCGACTTTTTGATGATGAGAATTACCCAGTCATTCATCGCATAATAAAAGGTGATAAACTATTCGCGCGCATTTTCTTTTTTGTTGTACCTAAAGGCTTCATTGTATAGTTCGTTTGGTGTAGGATGTTGGATAAAGTTTCGCATTGCGGTATGTTTAAGGGTATTTTTTTTTACGAGTTTTATGATGTTTCGAAAAGAAAAGAATCATAATTTCAATTCGTATTCTCATGAATAGGGTAAGAGGTTCAATTCATTCGGCGAAAGCCGATTTTTCGAGATGAGACATGTTCAAGGGTTCCGTTCCCAGGGACAAAACGGAACCTTATTGTTTTCTCTACGATGTCTGTCCGTCTGTCCGAACCCACTAAGCCAATTTTGTTCGTATGTCTATCTTAAGAACTAATTGACGTAGAAGGCTGAAATTTTCACACACAATCAGGGGCCTGTACCACAAAACAACAAGTCTAGTTAAACAAGCAAATTTTAACAATTAACAATATTTTCTGTACCACCAAAACATAAGTTAACAATCGTCTTAACACTTGTTAACACAATTTCTAACAAGTGGGAAATTTGATGAATTCTCGGTTTCTGTACCACAAAACAACAATTGTTAAAATTGTCTGTTAAATTGTTGCAAAATTCTAACTGATGAATAGAAAATTGTTAGCTCGTAACAAGTTATATTCCTTGATTTGGTTTTCGAGATTTTCAAGTGTTTTTTTATTTTCTATTAAATTCGAATCATGATTATAAACTGTTTAATGTTTGTTTTGATTTTATAAGACAAAAATCCCAAAGCCAAAGTTTCCAAACTGCAATTTCCAGCAGCAAAAACTCCAAAGCTGATCAAGTAGTGAAACAGTCGCCTATAGACATTATTTTATTAAACAGTAGGTACCTAAGTATGTGATTAAGGGATTTAAACTCTCTTATCGCATGTTGCAGGTCCTGCTCAGTGCTCATACAACTTCGTTGCTCCCCTCGGGATATCTATGTGCGTATCTTTAGGTTGCCGTTTAATTTTCAGACTACTATTTATGAATATTTCACTATTCTAGAGAATTCCTCATTCTAATCGTGCATATAATCTGTATTCTGCTTTGTAGTCTAAACTAAACTACTCTCCCAACGCGCACACTCTTTGAATCACCTTTATAGTTTTGCAAAATTTTACAACAAGTGTTAAGGGAAATTTTCCTTGTTAACTATCATAGCGAATAATTTGGTGGTACAGAAACTAACTTCGCCTGTTAAATTTATATGTTAAGAAATTACTTGTTAAGAAGTTAAATTGTTGTTTTGTGGTACAGGCCCCAGGTAGATAATTATAACCCCTACTTAAACGGCAAATACCAATGATATAGCGATAAATTGACTGGTTTTGGAGTAGGTAAATAATTATATCTAATATGGTGAAAAAGAATAATTTCCTTCATACAAAAAACTGTTTAATTTTGTATCTAGGTCTTTTATATCAAATAACAACCGACTTTCAAGACAATCAACTCTGGCCAGGTACGTAACCTTCGGTGCGCGAGCGTACTCGTACTTGGCCGTTTTTGTATATTTTACGATTCAAGACCGATTTAACATCTGGCGGGCGCAGTAAATCTTTTCCGCATAGACATGATTTTTGGCTGTATTTGAGTATTCCACTACACTGTTGTTTATGAATACCTACTGAAATAAATGGTACGTTTTTAAACGTTAATGCCCAGTTGCACAGACAGAGTTTAAACTGAAGTTTAACTAAACCTAACCGAGAGTTTAAGCTTTTGGTTTAACTCGTTCAGTTTCACAGTTCAAAATAATCTGCCAGTTAACTAAACGCAGTTGTGGAAGCGCAGAGCAATTTCCCTTAAGGGGATATTTTTCTACCAGCGCACTCTTGATCAAATAAATGGCTATTGCTTTTCTCTACTTTATCTATTTTACCATTTGTAAATAAAAGAACATGTTTGAACTGTCATCTACTTTCACCAATTAATTATTGCAGTAATTTTTTTTAATATAATACATAATATGTAGTTGGCATTCGGATGGATGCGATCACAGCTAATGCTTCTTGTCATTCGCTGGGTTTTTTCCGATCACCCGTCTCCAGTAATGATGAATATTGAAAGGATTTTATGAGCCTCTAATTAGGGTCATTGTCTGGTAATAGGTACTCGCAAAGTTTGTTTGCTGGTGTTTCTGTGAAAATCTGCGCTATCTTGTTGCGGTTATAATTTTTTTAAACAAAAATTTAATCTAGATCTGTATACAAGAATGGTATGAACTCCGAAACCTTTTAAATGAGCAAGCTCAAATCTACAGGCATGGTCCCGAGAAGTGTGTTCAAAATCGGACAAACAAATTGCATTGTATAAACAAAGCATAGAGTAGGTAGTGTCTTGTTTTAGCCAAAACAAAATGAGAAAGATTTGAGTATATACATATAGATATATTTTGTTCGCCAAGAATCTAAAGAAATTACTAGAAAAAAATAATCGTCATTTCCACACACTAAAATGATTAATTTGTATTGAAAAATCCTCAATACAATTTAAGCTTGTCTACATTATGTTTGGGCTAAAATCTACCTGATGTTCGCTTGAAAAAGTGTTTTTCCTTGAAACGTATATTGGTTGCGAATCTATTGAAATTTTCTGACGACATTTTTTAACAGTTGGTTTTCCGCAGTAATGCTGAAACTAATCATAACTCTAGTTTTCACTCATATAAATTCAAGAAGTGTAGCACCCAGACAATTTATCTTTTTTCTTCTCTCTCTCTCATCTCTCTGTATACATATGAAATAGCAGCTCTCAAAATAAACCTCAAAATGCGAAACGAAAGTTTAAACGGCAGAATGCAGGCGTTTAACTTAAACCGAGAGTTAAACTCCACTTTGGGTTTAAAAGAACACAGTGAAACCGAAAATTTGTTGAACGAAGGTTTAAACCAAAACGAGAGTTTAAACTCTGACTATGCAACTGGGCATAAGTTAACTTACTATGTATTAAATTTATTAATTAATTTAATTTTAATTAAAATTATTATTATTATGTTATGTAAACGTTTATACCATTCTAGAGAGTACTCCAAATCTGGTCGAATAATCGTAAAAAACTTTATAATAAATATTTCCTAATGGTAAAGTTTTCGAAGTGAACCTTGTTATACTGAGCTACGTTAAAATGAAAACGGTGAAACGGCAGGTTGAAGTATCGGCTAGGCGCACATAGTCATATGACTAGCTTCGTATGAGTATGGCGAGTTCTCATGAGAATTTACATGGATCAGCAGTTGGACATCATTTGCTATTTATCGAGTTTTATTATAGTATGTCGAAGATATTGAGGTTAGAAAAACATGTGCAATACTGTTAAATACTATAGTTTTAATCCGATTATCTGGAAGTGTAAATTATTTTAAAGTAAATCGTGTGGTTAGCCAGCTTGCGCAGAATGAGATATGGAAAAGTAATTAGCAAAAGTGAAATTTATTTTCCCTTTATTTTCTAACAAGACCATAACATGCATTTAACGTGGTTCGGTCGAGTTAAACACATGCAAGGATTCCAAGGTGTGTTATGAAAGTCGTACCATCAGGCAGGCGTAGGTATTCTAGCCTAGGTAGAGTACCTTATAAGATGGTTACATCGGGTTCATAATCTCCCCTGTACCGAATGGGGATTGCGCTTGACGATTTAGAATCTATGGCAGAAAATCGAGAGTTATATGGATTGTCCAAATTGTACCCATTTTTTCGAATTTCTTATCGCAATTAAATCTCCACGGTGCAGGGGCGGAGCGAGGGGGTTTGCTTTTCAAGAGTAGGCAAATCAAGGAAGCTACATTTACCTATTAACTTGAGCAACTTAAAAAAAATATCTGCAAAAACGAGCAATTTTAGAAAATTAGCTCGGAATGTTAAAAAATAAAAAGTGAATTTGGATTTTCATTGGGTACATAATGTTTTCAAACTTGTAAATGTTTACTACAAGTCAAAAGTTGCACCTTTCGGAAATGCCAATTTATATTTTCTTTATTTTTATGTATGCCTTCTCCGAGTTTCGATTTTAAAAAGGATCGGTGAATTTGCCGCCTGAACACCTTAAAATTTAGCGAGTTTCGATTTCAAATTTCAAACTTTTTGCCGCGAACGAAAACACTTGCCGCGAATT
Organism: Cheilosia scutellata; assembly: GCA_955612985.1. NCBI lineage: Eukaryota > Metazoa > Arthropoda > Insecta > Diptera > Syrphidae > Cheilosia > Cheilosia scutellata. The sequence continues at coordinate 89,732,312 of OY015312.1, forward strand.
GTTAAATTTTATTCGCAATCCACATGATCAAATCGCGTTCAATAAACCAGCGAATAAAACATTCGTTCGAACTTAAATTAGAAATTGCTGATAGAAACTGATGGCTGATATTCGCGAACTGTCAAAACTCGCGAATATTCGTTCGTTCGTAGATAGTTGGTCGTTCTCATGTGAATAGTCCTTAAGATAACCTTTTCGTTTTCTAACTCAGTGACTTCGCACTGCAGACCCGGTCGTCTTTGAAAATACATTACCTGCGAAAAAATGTAAACAATCTCAACTTTTAATTACATACTTTCAAATTAAAAATGTAAATTCAAAATTTTATATCTCGAAGACCACCGACTCGATTAGCTCAAATTTACAGGTGGTCCTAGGTAGTGATCCAGGAGTGTTCCTGTTAAGATTGGACAAAATTGGACATAGGTGCGTGGCACCACCCATACAAAAAAACATCTTCTACATTATGGGGTGAAAATCGATGACGTTATAACTCGATAACCGCTGGGACGATTTTAATTATTTCTATACAGTCGGCATTTTAATGAAAGTCACCCCCTACGGTTTGAACCCTCGCAACCCCCTGCCAGGGTGCATTGGTTGCCTATAGGCAGGTTTATATGGCACTCTTCATGCCCTGGTTTTACTTAACTTACCTAACTCTCACAATCAAGAATATCTACGATAATTATTCAGGCGGTATTGCGCTATAAGTTTTGTTGTCGTTAAAGGCAAGTTCAAGTTTATATTGCTTTCAATTTATTTAGCTTGGTCTATGTATTTCGACGGCTCCATACTCATAATTTGGCGCCGGCTCGAGGGAAATAAAAATGTGTCGTGCTAATGGCATTGTTCCCTAAATACTATTACGTTGGTTGCCGATTAGTTCAGATAACCTGAATGGTGACGGTTAGTTACGAAGGCTTTTGGCTTTTTTTGTTAAATATAAGCCAACGCTGAGAATATACTAACTTAATATAGTTAAAGTAAATTTATTATTTATAAAAAAACAGATTTAAGTGAAGCTAAAAGACAACATCCTGTAATCCTCTTTTATGAAATTGTAAAGGACAATGTGTTTCATAAAATCTCGACTTTTGACACAGCACTACTCATAGCAAGGACAAACCGAAGATACCCAGTTTTTTTGGTGGAACAACAAAGGAAAAAGCCGATAAGTTTTATTTAAGACCAGAATGTGTTTGAGGACGTGGAGGGTAGTGATGACTTAAATGAAATGTGCAGAGCTACTACAATTTCCGCTACATACAGCACTTAAAGAATCCTTCATAACCCTTTATTTCCCGAGGATTCATAGTTCAACACAATCTATTGATTTATCGAATTGCCGAATTTAATGAATAAGGTCCTGTCAAAGCTACGTAGGCTATGTCATTTGATTCTGTTCAGTAGAGATAAAGGTATAACAATGTTCCTTAAAATCAATACCAAGAATACTTGTTCCAAACCGCAGCAGTGGTCTATTTGAAATGACATGGCAATGGCAATGCTTTGCCACTCATATTCCGTTATTCCTGACATTATTTAAATGATAAAACATTTCCTTTTAGTTGTTAATGAAATTAATGATATCGCTTTTACCAGTTTTTCTCATTTTCTCGTAGTAGCTAAGAGACTACATAAATAAATCCTTTTCGCTGATTCTATATTACAAGAGTGTCTCCGTGACTAAGCATAATGTGCCATCCAAAGGTCATCCCTTTTAATAATTTTCATGGCTATAGTAGAAAATACACAGCTTGAATATTTGGCTTATAATGGTGCTCATAATGCGTACAAATGATGAATATTCTTTTGATGGATTTTAGAATGCGCGATAAATGTGTGCCAGTGCTTCCATCCTCAGTTGAGTGACTGTCCTTCATATACCTCTACCATATGGTTGTTTATAAATTATCCTTCTCATAGAGAATTCCAAAGAACCCTCTAATCCTTTCTCAATAACATTTCCGTTGGAAAGTGATGTTTAATGCAATTCTGTTTTTTTCCTTTCATGTAGGTACGCTGCAAAGACTTCAAAAGACTATAAAGACTGACTCTTTTAGGAGGGCAAACATCATCCACCAAGTTTCCATTTATGGATTTTATACCGATGACATTTTACGACGGCATTATGGTCATTATGGGCATATTGGCTTCTAAGCGTATGCCTGAGTGATGGCCAAATATTAAAAGCAATTTTTTTTTCTTTGAACTTCACCGAATGGTTTTTTATTTAATATTTAATTATAACTTGGAATAAAAGGCACGTTGGTAAAAGGTTGTTGACGTTTCCAATATTATTGTTGATTTTGTCATTTCGGGGATTAGTCTTAGGGAGGTTTAGCTCCCATTGCTATATGTACTCGTACTTTTATTTATATTACAGCAGCTATGACTGAAAACATGTATGTATATGTTTTCATGTTTTGAGCAACAGAAAAACAAAAAAGGGATTTACAAATGCCGTTCAAATGCCACACTTTTAGCCTTTGAAATTAGGACAAAATATCTCCTACGGACATTTTAATTTGAACTTTTCTGAATGGAATTTCATTATTTTAACTTGAACTATTGCATTTAGCGGATAAATGTGCTCTGGAGAACTTGTCTCTTAATGTTAGTAGGTAAAGAATTTTGAAAACGTATTTAGAAACAGTGGAAACACATTAAAAAGAAGGACGAATTTAAAAACTATTCGAAGCAGTAGTCAGGCGAAATCAGTATTTTATCTTGCGACACGTTTGCCAATGGCCCATCAGTCGTTCATTCTTATAATCCAGACGTGAGCTATGTTTAAGACGAAAATATCCTAGAAGTCAAACCTACAACAATCAGGATAAACTCAGAATATCAGAATTCCCATTCAATACTTTTGATGGTGGGGTGAAGACTAGGTTAAAAAGGAGTATGCGGGAGTTTGGTGTCATACGGCACTAGGCTCCAGTATAGTCCTGCGTGATCCTTGGAGATTATGGAACCAATTGAAGTAACTACAAAGGAAGATACTTAAGTACTTTCTCCTGAAAGCCATGCAATTCTTTGCACAAATTAAGCAGCGCTTTTCAAATAAACTTCAAGAAATTCTTGCAGAGAGGTGTTAGTTCTGCACTTAAATTGTTGTAAGTTGTAGTGGAAAAAATGTACACAGGAAACGAGTCCCATAAAGTGTACTTGGCGAGTAGCTAGGTAATAGCATAGACACATAATTACTAGATGGTGCATTTCATATAAAGGAAATGGTTATTCCCAAACACCCCAAAATCTAGATGGAGCCACCGTGAAAATATACCTCAAACTCGGATACATGCTGCAAAGCACTTTATTTGTGGTGTACTGTTGAGAAACATTTCCGATCAACGTGAACCGTGGACTTCGTTGGCTTCTCAGTGGAGTTCATATCTGATTCTTCTTTATTTTCCTCTTTCGCAAAACAAAACACACAAACAAAATGTTCCTTCGTTTTTACGGCATCATGTATCCTAATGAGAATTTCGATATAGCATTGGCATTGTATAATGTATACACATTATAGTACTCTCATCCCGTCGGTCGCATTGAATTACGCACAATCGAAGATCCAGGTGGCGTTTCAGTTGATTTAGTTTGTAACTGCCAACATTGGGGAAATGTGTAGGTATAAAGAAAACAAAACAAAAACAAACTACTGGTTTTCCTCTTTTCTTTCTTCATTATTATCGCCATCTCCAACCGTCAGTATAAAAGTATTTCTGATATGACATAACAGGGTAGGGAACTGGTTTTGGTTTGGTTTTTCTTATTGAAGATGGGAACAAAGAAAAGGAGATGCAATATTATGAATAAGTGTCGATCAATAGCATGGTGAGGGAGGATGATGCCAGGGATGATGCCTTCACACAGAAAAGATTTAAGAATAGGTATGAATAAAGCTTCCACAGTCACCATAATATCCGGTGCAAAAAATGATATGGTTTTGTGAATGTATGCTTTTGGGGTTTCGCGCCAAATTGTATACGTGTAGGTATGGATACATTTCCTCAGATTTAATTTCTTGATTCTTTCGATATTGACATCTTAGTGAAAAGATTATAGTTGACTTGTGCTTTTAATTAAAACAGAAAAGATTATAGTTGACTTGTGCTTTTAATTAAAACACTATAAATTAACAATAGTGAAAAGATTATAGTTGACTTGTGCTTTTAATTAAATCAATATATTAACAATATGAGAAAAAAAGTTAAATGTGTTGTGTGCAGTGAAAAATCGAAAGATTTTCCCGAGAGGCAATTTTTTTCGATCCCGAAAAAAACAAAAGAAAGGGAATTATGGTTAAACATATTAGGAATTACAACTGAAATTAGTACATATAACAATTTTGTTTGTGCCAATCATTTTGAAAAGGAAATGTTAGGTAAAAAGTTAAAGAAGGGTGCATTGCCTATTTCGAATCAGGTGATTCAAGTTTCAGCTATTGAATGTGGTAGAACATATTCCAATAACAAGGAAAACTACCCTAGTTGTAGTGGTAATCTTAGCACTCAGAATTGTGTTTTAAATGATGATGTTACACAAGAAAACATAGAAATAAAACAGGCCAAACAAATAAAAAAATTGCAATCACTTTTATATTCGAAAAATGAAGAAATTAAAAAACTGAAAATGTGCAAAATTAATAATACACAATTACGTCGACAGCTATTAAAAAAAACAGAGAAAGTTAGGTTATTGAATAAATTGGCAAAAAGAGATATTAATGCGCAAATAGATTCCTTAAAGCATGTAGATAAAAAAACTAAGAGTATTTGTAAATTATTTTTAAAATCTAAAGCCAATTACAACGTGGCTGATAAGTATATGGCTCAGAATTTATATTTAAGGTCCCCTTTTATGTATCAATTTTTAAAATCCAACTGTAAAGTAAAGCTACCGCACCCTTGTTCGATAAGACGGTGGGCTCACTTTAAAATGATTCAACCAGGACTTAATTTTGATTTAGTAAATGCAATAAAAACAACGACATTAAATTTAAAAGAAGAGGAAAAGTTATGTAGCCTATGCTTTGATGAAATTGATATAAAAAAAGAATTAGTTTACAATGAAAATTTAGATAGGATTATTGGATTCGTTGATAATGGTGAGGAGAGATCGTGTACATTAGCTAATAAAGCCTGTTTTTTTATGCTTAGGGGTTTGTTTGCAAACTGGAAACAACCAATTTGCTATTATTTATGTAATAATGCGCTGAAGGGGTTTGAGCTAGAAAAAATTATAACAACTCTGATTGTACAATTGCAGACGTCTTTGTCTATAAAAATTATTGCAATTGTTGCAGATCAAGGATCTAACAATAGAAACTGCTTTACCAGATTAGGAATAAATGCAGAACAACCATATTTTACTTTGAATGGCACAAAAATTTTCGATGCTCCTCATCTTATAAAATCCGCCAGGAATACACTTTTGAAGAACGACATCTTGTTTAGCTCATCTGGTGAAATTGCTAAGTGGGATGTTTTGCAAGATGTCTATAACGCTGAGACTAACTCCGTCACAAAAACGATTTGCAGATTGTCAGAAAGACACTTATGTCCAACCACTTTCCAAAAAATGACCGTTTCGCTTGCAGCACAGGTTTTGTCAAACACTACTGCATGTAGTTTGCGTACTGCAGTACAAATACAGCCAGTTATATTTAAGGATAGATTAGAATATGCACTACCGACTGCTAACTATTGTTCTATTTTTATCAATTGTTTCGATGCACTTAATAGTCGGCAATTTACTAATAAGCCATATCAAAACCCCATAAAGATTGATAATTTTATTTATAAAGAGCTCACTGATATCAAGAGTAGAATAAGAGATCTGCAACCGATTAAGTCCAAAAATGAACAACGTAGGCCCAACGTTTTCTGTTTTGAAGGTTTCCTTCAATCAATTAATGCATTATTAGGGATTACTATTGAGTACGGAAATGACAATTTTATTTTTACCGCCAGATTAAATCAAGACCCATTGGAGAACTTCTTTTCGCAAGTAAGGGCAAGGGGCGGATTCAATCGTAATCCCAATGCATCCGATATTGGGTTTACGTTCGCAAAATTAGTGACCCTAAAATGCATTTTTCATTCTCAATTCTCCAATTGTATTGAAGACGATGATAAGGAATTTGCAATGAACTGGGAGAACGTCATCCGGCAAGAGTCTGCAAATGTGACAGGTATGTGATTTTATAATTATTATTAATTTTGACATGAAAGTAGGTAATTGATCCTCAAACGGCTCCTGAGGAAGGAAATGAAAGTGAGGCTCATCCTGTAGATGAAGAAAAACAGGATGAACGAGCCAGCAATATTTCGCCATTGCCACTAGAGCAGAACGCACTGCGATATTTTTTAGGCTATTGTTTGAAAAAAGTTGTGTGCCAAAAAAGTTGTCAGCTAAAAAATTGCTTTAGTTTTTTGAAGAAGGAAGACCAAATAGCGGAAGTTTTGCCTTCTGAAACTTTTATATTTTGTAAAAATTTTAACAAAAATCTTAAATTCGGTTCGTTGCATGCTCCAGTAGATTATGTGTATGAAACTTCTCTTATTTGGTTTTCAGAATTTCAAAATCTTTTTATATTAAATTGCCATGAAAACGAAATTTTAAAGTTTTTAATGTCAAGCTGCATTCTAAAGATGTCGCAAGATACACAACACGATTGGTTCTTTAAAAATAAGTGTTTCCTAATAGTTTTTAGGATTTCTCGACGATGATTATGATTAGGATGCTTTACTGAAGAAAATTTAAAGTTTCAAATAAAACAACTCGCACACACTTCGTTATAATATTTATTTAAATGGTTTAAAATTCAACACTCTCCTTCAACTAGTCGTCTTATAATGGGATATATACTTCTTTTGTTCTTTACCGCCAAGTAGCTGATCGATCTCTTAAGAGAGCATCTGCTCAAAAGAGATACAGAACGCTACTTCGCCTTTTGCAGATTCCAGATAGATGTTGAATAATTCACAATCTTAACCTATGGGTTCAACTACAATATTTTGAGGTGAAATTTAAATTTATTGTTGCAAATTAATAGAAATAATTCTTTAATGACAAACTCTAAGAATTCATTTTATCTTAAACTACTATGCATGAACATTCTGCCCGCCTTGAAGTATCGGCGGTGAGCAGATACTTTAATAAACTAAAAAAAACATAATTCATATAAAAAAAGGTAAATTTAAAAAATACTTAAATTTCAATAGGTATTGGTGCCAGTCGATGAATGGCTCGACGAAGAGTTCCATTTTTTGTCTTCAGATCCACGACTCGAACTTTGCCATCTGATGAGGTGACGATATTGCTGATCCTGCCCACCAACCATTGCTGAGGCGTAGTGTTGTCTTCAGATATCAACGCCAGGGTACCAACTTTTACATTGTCCGACGACGTTTTCCATTTCGTTATTCGTTGAAGGTCTAGTAGATATTCCTTCGACCATCGAGCCCAGAAATGCTGTTTTATTTGTGTTAAGCGTCTCCATCTCTTCAGGCAGGAAATCCTTTCGTCGCCAAGCAAAGGTTCCGCAATAGCATTTTGAGGACCGCCAATCAAAAAATGGCCGGGTGTTAGAACTTGCTCGTCACTGGGATCATTCGACATGGCACATAACGGACGAGAATTCAAAATTGCTTCGATGTCCGCAACCACCGTAGAAAGCTCCTCGAACGTTAAGCTGCCTTGGCCCACCGTTCGCAGTAAATGTGATTTCGCCGACTTCACCGCAGCCTCCCATAGGCCACCGAAATGAGGTGCTCGCGGAGGAATGTGGTTAAATTCAATTTGTTCTCCAGTACACCAAGTAGCGATCTCGTCCTGACTTTGTTGTTGAAGAAACTGGGCTTTGAATTCCTTCAACTCGTTTCGAGCTCCAACAAAATTCGTAGCGTTGTCACAGAAGAGTTCTCGGCATAGTCCTCGCCGTGCAATGAACCTCCTCAAAGCCGCAATAAAAGCTTGGCTGGTCAAGTCCGAGACAACCTCTAGATGAACAGCCTTGACGCCAAAGCAGACAAACACGGCTACATACGCCTTCGAGACACGTTGTCCCCGAAGTTTAAGTGTGACGTAAAATGGTCCACAGAAGTCCACACCAGTTTTTAGAAAGGGCCTGGCTTGTTGCACTCGGCTTGGAGGTAAGTTCCCCATAATTTGCGTCAGTAACTTGGGCCGATACTTGAAGCAATGCACACATCCCTGAACAACCTTTTTTGCCAATCGTCTGACGTCCATCACCCAAAAGCGTTGCCGTATAATGCCAATTAACGCCTGAGGTCCTGCATGGTAGTTCTTTCTGTGTAAATAAAGAACATAATTAAATATAAAAGGGTGGGACTTAGGAAGAAGGATAGGACATTTAGCGGAATAAGGGATGTCTGCATTCTGCAAACGCCCACCAACTCTGAGGAGTTTTAAAGAAGAATCGTCTAAGAAGGGATTTAAGTTTTTGACGAAACTCTTTGGGCTAATCAGATGATCCATTTCCAGCGACTTTATTTCATCTTTGAAGTTTTGGCGTTGGATGTGCCATATTATACGCAGAAGTGCGTCATCCAATTCCCTAACGGTCAGAGGTGGAATGTCTGTATGAGGTTTTCTTACCGGATCAACGTTCTTTCGGTCTTTTTTAACGCCTGTCAACCTGGAATTTTTCAGGGCGTCGATGAATTTTAATACATAGCCAAAGATTCGGTAAGTTTTTTGGACATCTCTAAAACGTAGATAATGCTCCGCAAATTCCGACGAGCCATTAGTCGTGAGCAGTACTGTGTCACCTTTACGTTTTCCAGGTGTGTCCTTACTAATAACGGACAGGTCCTTCTGTTCCGGCCAACAACTTTTTGCCATGTAGAGAAAATCTGGCCCCTTAAACCAAATGCTTTTCCCTAATTCATCTGCATAAGCTCCTCTAGATATTATATCCGCGGGATTCCTCTTACTGCTCACGTGCCTCCAATGGGCAGCGGGTATAGCCGATTGAATCTTGGACACTCGATTTGCAATAAATACATCCCAAGTGGAGGGATGTGCCGACAACCAACATAGAACTATTTCCGAGTCCGTCCACAGATATATCTTGTCAATGAAGAGATGCGACAAATTCGGTAAAATCATCTCCAACAGCGTTACTAGCATTTCCGCAGCACACAACTCCAATCTGGGCAAGCTTTGTGTTTTTATGGGAGCGACTCTCGACTTTGCCGCTAATAGGTTACACGTTACCTGTTGCTTTCCATCCGTCGTTCGAAGATATATGCAACAGCCATATGCTTTCAACGATGCATCTGCAAAACCATGGATTTCGATCGTTTGATAATTCGGCGCTAAAACAAACCGCGGTACTTTAATATCGCCCAATTCCTTAAGACGAGTTCTATACATCTTCCATTCGTCGTATATCCGGGATTGTACGGATTCATCCCAGTTTGTCTTATGCACCCAGAGACTCTGCAGAATGATTTTTCCTTTAACAATCACTGGATTGATTATTCCTAAAGGATCAAAGAGTGTGGATAGCTCCGAAAGTATTATCCTTTTGGTAATGACCCTCGAAGGAACAATGTCTGGAGCCATATATTGAAGATGATCCGAGGACGGATTCCATTTAATGCCAAGCGTTTTAATGACATCCGAATCATTGATTCGCAGTGGAACTTCCTTATCTGAATCAGGAATTTGATTTAATAGAACCCTATCATTAGTTCCCCATTTCCGCAGTTCAAATCCAGCACTTCTCAGAATTGTCTTGACTTCGTGATAGATTTTGACAATTTCTTCCGAAGAATCACCTCCACTTATAAGGTCGTCCATATAAAAATCTTCTCCTAATACTTTTGATCCTACTGGATAGGTTTGAACGTTGCTGTCGGCAAGCATTTTTAAGCACCTAGTGGCTATGTATGGCGCCGACGTAGTGCCGTAAGTTACGGTGTTCAATTGATAAGCCTTTAACTTATCCGATGTGCTAGACCTCCATAAAATACATTGGTACTTGCGGTCTTTCTGATCAACGAGTATCTGTCTATACATTTTAGATATATCCGCGGTTAAAGCGAAACGAAAACAACGAAAGCGCAATATCAGAGAAAATAGCGTGTCTTGTATGACGGGGCCTTTCATCAGAATCTCATTTAAAGAGATATTGGAAGAGGTACTGGCACTACAGTCAAAAACAACTCTTAACTTTGTTGTAGAAGAGTCTGGTCTGATGACACATTGGTGAGGACAGAAATATTCCATGTCCCCAATTTTATCTTCCGGAACAACTTGCATATGCCCCATATCTTCATACTCTTTCACAAATCTACAGTACTGCTCTTTTAGTTCTGAATTCCTTTCCAATCTCCTCTCTAAAGCATAAAAACGTTTCCGCGCTATCTCCAACGAATTTCCTAATACCTTAGGATTCTCTTTGAATGGCAGCCTAACTACAAAGCGACCATCTTTATTGCGGCAAACTGTTTTTGAAAAATGTGCCTCACAACTAGCTTCTTCTGGATTGAGATAACTCTTTTTGCAGTCTAAGCTTTCCAACTTCCAGAACTGCTCAACGATTTCATTTAGACGAATATCCTGTTCCAACTCCTGACCTCCAACTAAGTAAACTGACGCATTCGGAACCAACGAAAGATCGTATCTACCTGATACCACCCAGCCGAATAGAATCTTTTGCAACGTAGGTCGTCCTTCCATTTTTATTTGTCCAATTGACAATAATTCAAAAAAGCGCTCCGCTCCTATCAACATATCAATCTTAGAAGCCTGATTGAAATTCGGGTCGGCTAGAACAATGTTCTTTGGGATATTCCAACTATCGATGCAGAAGGACCTATTGGGTTGAAGATCTGTAATGCTTTTAATAATCAGCAGACCTAACTCAGTTTGAAAGTCTGAGATCCTCGACTTGCACACCGCTTGGGTTCTATGGCGGATTTTAGAAACTTCCCTTCCGATGCCACTGATTTCTATATCGGCTTTGACCCTTTTCAACCTTAGCGTTTGAGCCATGTGCTCTGTTATGAAATTTAACTGCGAAGCCGAGTCGAGAAGAGCCCGTACTGGATGATAGACCCCTGAATTATCTCTAACTTCAATTAACGCAGTAGCTAAAACAACTTGGTTTTCTGTTCGCCCTAGTAACGCTGACTGTCGCTCAGTATTATTCGCTGATCCCGTTGGCACATCGTTGTTCGAATTTGGAGAAAACCTATGCAACAGTCGATGATGCGGAAGTGAACATATGCTGCATTTTGCCTTTGAACATCGCCTTACGGAATGTCCCTTATCCAAACAATTAATACAGAGCATTAATCTTTTTACTTCTTGAAAGCGTCTAGCAACTGGCAACTCCTGAAACTCTGAACACGCTTCTATTTGGTGCCCTTCACCATTACAATAGTTGCATTGCGCATTTTGGGCCGCCAAAGTAGTCGATCGTCTACTTCTATCTGCTCGAGCTCGCCCACGATTTTCCTGACGAGAATATGTGGCAGAAGCTCTTTCCGAAGTATGGTTCTTGGATTCGTGTGCCTCCAAATTCCTACACCGACGATCCAAAACCAAAGAAAAATCCTCCCACGATGGCAATTTGCTGTAATTTACAGAATCTTGCCACTTTGATTGGGTCTCTGCTTCAACTCTATCTAGTGCAAGCGAGATGAAAATGGCCTGGGCAATATCCTTGTAATTTCCTATCGATAACATTGCTGTCAGGTGCGTATTAAAGCTGTCTTCCAAATTCCTCAACGAAAACGATGTAGCTTTTGAGACCTTGGGAATCTCCAACAATGAATTGATATGCTCTTGGAACATGAGACATTTATTATCAAAGCGATTAGCCAATCGCTCTAAAGCTTTTCTATAATTCTTCCCAATCATATCGAATTCTTTTATCGACCCTAAGGCAGCTCCGGTTAGTGAACGTTTTAAATAGTTAAATTTTTGTAAACTATCGAGCGTCTCGTCTTTATCGACCAAATTCTTGAATAACCCGATAAAATTCGGGTATTCGGAAAACTTCCCAGAAAAAGTAGGTAGTTTTATTTGTTCTAATTTTGAACGTGACACGGGCTGTTGATGAAACAACGTTGTATTGAGAAAATCCCCAGAGAGTGTGTTATCTTTCGCCGCAGCCAAGCGCGACATGATGTTTGATTTCGCTCCAATGTAAAGATCTTCGACTTCAGATCTAAAATTATCATTAGCATCTAAGTCATCCGCGATGCCAAACCGCTCTATGGATGTTTGCAAATTGAGTACTTGCTTAAAATAGGACTCAAGTATTCCTAATCGACATTCTAGCTCTGTATTCGATAACGAATCTCCCTTTGAATCAATTAGATTTTTAGTTCTTGTGAGATTTCTTTTTGTGGTAGCTCTCAAAGCTTTGAGTTCTGCCAGTGTCTTTTGCTTAATATCAGATCCGCTTGGCCTTGGCTCATTAGAAGCGTCACCGCTGAGGGCATCAGCTGGTGTGCTGAGATCGTCAAGCATTCTGATAGAAACAACAACAAAACAACGAAATTGCAACGATATGTATATGACTAATATTTGGTTTGTTTTGATTTCAACAAAAGACGACGAAGTGTGTGAACGAGTACTATGATGAAGAAGCGGTTATTAGAGAGAGAGTCAAAAATGATGCAAACCGAAGTAAGACACTTCAGCAACAAGTTTCCAATCAACGAAATAGTATGGATTATTCAATTGCCTATGCACCACCTTTCTCAATTATATAATTTCCAGCAACTTGTCTAAATGTTTATGTGCAAGTGCAACACTGCTTCTAATAATGTTCTACTGCTTCTATCCCAACAACGCAACAAAGGTTTCAGCAACAAAATATTGGATCGCAGTACAACTATCAGCTAACAACAAATTACCGGCAACCATAAACTTAGCAACAAATTAGGAGCTTTCAAATTTCTTATATGGCTTTGTATAACAAAATATCAGCAACTTTCACTTACTTTTAAAGAAAGAAAGCTTTCGAGTGATTCCATCCAGTGGTGATTGCGTCAATGCCTCCCACGTAGTCACCTTTCTCCAAGTTCTGCTGTAAAGCTTTTCCGCTCGATGAAATGCAATTTTTCCCCTGGGCCCGAAGCTTGTCCCTCGATGGTGGGTGATGACGTAGGCTGATGAGCCGATGCTGTGGCTTGTAAGAGCTTTGCTTTCACGATGGTTTGGAGGTCAAAAGTACACCATAGAGAACACTGATCTGCAATCGGCAAAAAGAAACGATTTAATTATATTATTACCACACTTGTTGCAATTCGCTGTTTTGCGATAATTCTCTCCGATGCTTAGATGGATTTCCTCGATGAATTACGGCGAAATTCACGTATTTCCTTTTCCAAATGTGGGAAAATCCAAACGATTTTCCCGGGTTTCGGCACCAAAATGTTTCCTAATAGTTTTTAGGATTTCTCGACGATGATTATGATTAGGATGCTTTACTGAAGAAAATTTAAAGTTTCAAATAAAACAACTCGCACACACTTCGTTATAATATTTATTTAAATGGTTTAAAATTCAACACTCTCCTTCAACTAGTCGTCTTATAATGGGATATATACTTCTTTTGTTCTTTACCGCCAAGTAGCTGATCGATCTCTTAAGAGAGCATCTGCTCAAAAGAGATACAGAACGCTACTTCGCCTTTTGCAGATTCCAGATAGATGTTGAATAATTCACAATCTTAACCTATGGGTTCAACTACAATATTTTGAGGTGAAATTTAAATTTATTGTTGCAAATTAATAGAAATAATTCTTTAATGACAAACTCTAAGAATTCATTTTATCTTAAACTACTATGCATGAACAATAAGTGTAATCAAATATTATTAAAAAGATTTTTAGTCATACTTTTAAAAAAAAACTGTAATTGGCAAATGAAAACATTGAACCAAAATAAAACTGATAAAACATGTAAAAAAAAACCAAAAAGTAAAAATAATGCAAGAAGCAAAAAATAAATGTTAAAATTGTTAAGGTGCACGGGTGAGCAAGCATGCACAACTCATCAGGTCCATTCAAAACCCCTTTTTATTTTTTGAATTCCATGATATCGTTATTTGTTTTTTGGTTGTTTACCTAGATATATGCATGTGACTACGTATTTATTTTATTAAAATTACAAAAAATTGAAACAACATTCTATTGTTCTACTATCCTCATACTTTCCTTTTTTTTACTTTAAAGAATTATTTTAATGTATATTTGCATTGTTAGTATTAATAAAATCTTCAATTATTTTCGTATTTTTATAGAACTAGTAAACATATATATGTAATATAATATGTAACTACCTGTACATACGTTTTCTTTTGTGTTTGATAATTTAAATGAATTCGTGTATCTAAAATGATAAAAACATAGTTAACTGAATTATAGTAGATTCCAAGAAATGTATGTACCTACATTACACTCGTAAGTACATAATTATGATAATTGACATTTTTATTTCAACTTTCAAGCGAACTGCATTGGTAGGTACCTATAAATTATTATTCCCTATGCATTTGCTATTCATGCAATCAAAGTTTCAAAGACGCAAATATGAACCCCGAAAATGTATGTAAATAAAAGTTCGAACATAAGCGATAAACGCTATATTTTGCTACTGGCAATGGTATAAGTGGAATTAAAAATAAAAGTGCTGTGTCAGTCAATCATTTAGTTGTTATCTTTAATTTTCTTCCATTCACTTCCCAGCATCAGCAATCAAGGAAGTATACCTGTGTACTTTAAATCATCATGACCTATCCAAATAAATATCGAAGTATACATACATAGCTACCAAATTATTTCACATTTCCATAGGCACATTCTTTCTACATACATATCTTCATAAGATACTTCATCCCCATCGTAATGAACTCATGAGTATTGTCACGCTAGAAGTACACTAGCCCCTACCACACACACCATACAACTAGCTATATGCTATATCATGCAAAAAGTACTCGATCTCGATTTCCATCATCGATTTCATTTGCTATTTTTGATCCTCCATTCTCTGCAACATGTTTGTGTATCTTGCAAATACCATAGATACAAATATGGAAACATGCAAACACAAAAAAGGTTTATAAGTTGACCAACTGCATTGCGACGCCATCTATTAGGAGTAAAATTGTGAGGTATACGCTGTTTCAGGTTGGGGTATGAAATGCACCATCTAGTAATAATTTGTCTATGGTAATAGACTAATATAGAGTGATATCCTCGCGATTGTTAAGTGTGTCTATACCTACAGTTTATCGTTGATGTGCATTTATTGTGCTCATAGACCCATTCAAGGACTAATTTCATAATGAAATTTTGTGAAATTTGTATCTTCATCAGTTGCTTTAAACAAAAAACTATATACAGGGTGTCCCAGTTAAGCAGTATAATCCTTTAAGGGAAGATTCGTGAAGTTCCGCCGAACAAAAAATTGTATGGCAGGGGGGTTATATTTTCACCATATTCCCCGTTATGGCCCTTCAAAGCATGTGACCTCTAATTTGGAGGCGTTACCACTTAAAACGATATAACTTCTAAACTGTTAGAGATACAAAAATTGTTTTGTGCATTTTGAAAATACAATTTAGAAGCGCATACAAGTCTTATGCGCTTCGGCTACAAAAAAGTTATGGCTCCTTAAACTCAACATTTTGAAAATTTGTTATTACCTACATATTTTTACTTAAAATGCTTCTCAAAATGTTTACATAATAAATTTTAATTTTTTTTTTTATGAAATTTTTATCTTTGAGAAATTTTCTAAAAATGATGTTAAGCAACTTGCTAAGTACACCATGTAGCCGGGTACTGATGCGTATCAGCGCCTTGTTGATACCGGGTGAGCTCCTCGAAATAAAAAAAACGACGTTCAGACGCAGCGGCAGCAGAAATTGAGGGTCGGATTTTGCGTGCTGTGGAAGTTAAGCCTTTAGTCAGGTCCGAGGACTAGCTGTGCAATTGGAACTTCCCAGAACCAGAATTCACAGAACTCTCCAGAGTAATAGGTTACACCTTACACCCTTTCCATTTAGCACCGGTACGGACACGTCCTCAAGAACTTTCTGTGGTCTGACGAAGCGCAATTCACAAACAAAGTAATAAAGCTACAAACCTCCACAATTTGCAGCATTGGTCAGACCCCAATCCCCATTTAATACACACAAAATCCTTTCAAAGGTAAGAATTTAATTATTTTGAACAACTTCTTCAAAATGTGTGCTTATTTCAAAGGAGGTTTAGCGTAAATGTTTGAAAACACTTTAGTAGGCCCGCACGTTCTTCCACAAACAGTTAAATCTCTTGAATTTCTTAGAGAACGAATGCCGAAGCTCCTTGAAGATGTTCTGCTTTTTCAGAGAAGAGCGATGTTCTTTCAACAAGATGGAGCACCTTGTGACAGTAGCAGCGTAGCATTCCTTAACCACACTTTTAATGAACGATCAACTGGTCGATTTGGCCCAATCCTTGGCCACCCAGATCTCCTTACCTAACACCCATGGATTTGTTCTTCTGGGGTGCTATGAAAGAAAAAGTTGATTTTAGAGAAATATCGAGTCTCTTTTTGACCATTTTTGTCTTACAAAAAAATGGCTTTTACTACAAATTCTGTTGATCCTATGCAAAAAAGATGCTTAAAATAATTTTTCAAAAAATTCTCAAGGATAACAATTTCATAAAATAAATAAAACGGGAAATATGGTGAAAATATTCCCTTAAAGGATTATACTGCTTAACTGGGACACCCTGTATATTCCAATTCATTGATTTTTATTAGTTTTTAAATCGTATGTACCTAAACAAACATACTAAAATTATTTTTTTCAAAGCAGAAGACGTCTTGATTTTTTTTTTTACATGACATGATGGTACAACGTCTTCGTTGACCATGAATCTGTCCGTAAGATGTTGTATTAACGAATCTATACAAGGAATCAGTATAGACACTCCAAAATAGGCTTCAGTAGAAGAGGTTTCTGGATTGGAACGCGTTGTTTGTTTCAATTAAGTTCTTGGGGCTCTTAATTCAACTTTAAATATAAGTCCTCGGCAAGTTGGGATTCGGATTGAAAAGCCTCTCTGAAAAAATCTTCGGCTGAAATCTTTCTCTGATGTTCTTAAGAGAATTCAGAACTTATTTTTTGTGGTCGATAGGAGAAACGAAATCTAAGGATTTGGTCTGTAGGAAAACTGATAAGCGTAGCGTTAAGTTAAACTGAATAGTCTTACTAGGAAATCACTTTTTTGGATCGCTGCCAAAAGTGTTGATGCTTTCGAAGACATCGCCCACGTTCTGCTAGCTATTTCTTCAAGACTTATTGAGATGCATTTGAAGAGCTCTACAAAGGAAATAATACTGCCATACCTTTCAATGTTTCACAAAGTCTTAGAAGTCGAGTGTTTCGGCTCTCTGGTGTGTGTTTTTTAATGACATATTTTAAAGTTATATTTGCATTTGAATGGTTGCGGAAGAAATTAGCTATTTCACTAACTACACCAAGGCATTTGCGAATTGCTGGAGTTGACATGGGATTAGACAGAACCAGGTTCAAGCGATGGATTGCACAGTGTACATACCTAGCGTTTGGATACTGTATACCTACCTGTATAGTATAGTCTCCTTATTTTTATATATTTGAATTTATATTAGAAAGTTTTAGTTTTTAATGTTCTACATAGCGTTTCGGGGGGGGGGGGGCTTCAGCCCCTCAAGCACCCC
Source organism: Cheilosia scutellata (assembly GCA_955612985.1). Lineage (NCBI taxonomy): Eukaryota > Metazoa > Arthropoda > Insecta > Diptera > Syrphidae > Cheilosia > Cheilosia scutellata. Next base: position 89,750,069 of record OY015312.1, read on the forward strand.
CCCTGGCTACGTGCCTGATCCTTGGCGTAGCTTCTCACAACTGTTCGTTTGTGTGAGTTTTTATTTTTTGGGGCGAATGAAAGCGACCTACAATTTTATGACGAGTCCGAAGGGCTGAGTTGAGAAGATTTTCCAGGGAATTAATACTCTGGGATAGTTATAAGACAGTCCAGAGAGGTAGCGCTGTCGGTAATATAACATATATTATTTCAACCGACTGCTGGTCAATAATATATTTGTGGAATGTCATGTCAAACTATGTCTTTCTTTATTGTAATTAAAACTTATTTCAAATCTTCCTTTACTAGCTCATTTTCCCCATTCCATTTCCAACTGCTGCTGTATGCAATACACTTTACAATGAGAATACATATTTATATTGCCTCTCTTGTTAGCGTTAATTACCAAAAAAAAATAAATTATATATAGGTATATAAAAATATATATATTTATATAAAAATGAGCTTTCGAATTAATGTGCTAAAATTAATTTTGAAAATGTATATTCAAAAAGTAAACAAATATAAATATGTACCACTTAAAATTCAGTACCTACCACACAAAGTCATCAATCAAGAGAATTGGCCGCCCTCTCATGGTAATGAATTTATTGTTCCCGACCGGCAGGTGTAAATAAACTGTTTATCAGCTGCGGCCGGCGACAAATATTTGCATAAATACAAGGCGAAATGTATTTCAAGACAAAAGTCATATTAATTGCCCTCATTTCTTTTAGGGGACAGAAAACACCCAAGGGCTTAACAAAAGACATTTATTCTTCTTTGATATAGTGGACATGCTCAGTAGCTAGTATACCTACTCTTGAAGAATGTATGAGAATTCCTTTGCATTTACCTATTGTGTCAAGCTTTTTTCTATACCATTATATCCATTCATTGCTCTGCGAATTCCACGCAGGCAATCCTTTGTGGCATACCGTGGAATTTTTCGGACTTACCTCTTTTAAGAATGCAAGACTGCGATAAGGAAAACCACGATGCTCATGTTCTTGCATTTGAAATTCCTGCTATATGTCGTCGCATTAACGCCGTAATCCGACGTAGCCCTTTCCATCGTCAGTTTGGATAATATTCATTGTCTGTATAGTTGAAGTAAGGTGAAGACACGTTTGCTGGTAACGTTATAGGGATTCAAGGAATTTAGTCCTTTGCGGCTATCACGCGTGCAAAATTGCGGTAGGTAAGGATAAATACTGGACTTGGAATTATTGCTGTTAATTTATTCTACATTGTAAATGTGGGTTGGAACGTGATAGAAAAAGTTTCGTGCAATTCTTAGTTAGATCTATATACATTTTTTTAAACTTTGTATAGAAATTATGTTGGGTGTGTTATAGAGAAGTATTTTTTTTTTAATTAACGACCAAAAATATATTTATACTATGTATATGACGTGGCATTGGGCATTGCGCTAAACTCTGCAAGTGGAAACGATTTAAATTTGTGGTTCTTAGTAAGTACAACGTCTCGATGATATTACGTGTCAAGTAGTTTCTGACAAAGAAAAGAATTCGCTGTAAAAGCTGCCCGCACTTTTGGAGCAATATGGCCAAAATGGGGGTAATTCCAGTACAAAGCATAGCAAACAACTCAATCTAAGCCAACTAAGAACAACGAAAATATAGATCCGACCAGCGTTGCCCCCCTACTACAATTGTAGCGTTTTTACTACATTTTTCGCCCTCAAAAAGTCACTACGAAAATTCGTAAAATATTCACAAAACACTACAATTTCAAAATTTCAGAAAATAAAAATTTAAAAGAAAAATTAAAACTTATATCGAATATTGTGTTTGACCCTTAAGCACTTGCGAAACACTTTTGATTTTCATGCAAACGCAGAACATTCTATTTCCACAGGAATGTTATAATGAAGATATTGTGCAATTTTGGGTAAATTTGAAAAGGCCCAAGAAAATGAAGCCAGCATTTACAAACTTATGTAATTACATGCTAACGTTATGTAGTTTGCCTCATAGTAGTGAAACTGCAGAACGATGCTTTTCCAACTTAAATGTAATTAAAGACGACTTACGAAATAATTTAGATATTTCTACTGTGGATGCAATAATGCAATCGAAGGAATTATTCGTTCGTTCGTGTACTTTCAGCATAGAAAAATGAAAAATGTCAAATCTCAAAAATCGAGAGAGAAATCCCTCAATTTACAGAGAAGTACCTGACCGGTTTTCTTACAAAAAGTTTAAGAAACGTCATTTCGACATTCGTAAAATAAACGTTAACGGCAGAATCTACAAAATAAGTTGGATTTGAATTTTTTATAAGCTAAAATACGTATTAAACCTAACATTTTGAATGCGCTGATAAGTTCTAGGAGAACTTTCAATTACAACTTCTTCCTCCGACATCGTTGAAGACGAAAAAATAGAGTTTTATTTGTCAAACTTTTGAACTGTCACTTAGATGACAGTTTTCATTTTTCAGTAAGTCGAAATTCGGCGAGTAGAAAATTACGAATAAATTAAAATTGCATGTTGAAGATTCTACTTTACTTTACTTTGCTAGGAAAGATTTCCAGTAATACACGCCTATTGCTTTACTATACACTTTAAATCCGCCACGCTACATTTTCAACCAGATGGGGGGGCAACACTGGATCCGACATTAGCTCGCGGAATGTACCACAAGTATTTGATAAGTCATACATTACAGACAACAAATATCAAAAATACAAATATGAAAATGAATGTTCAAATCTGTACAAAATAACGGCTGTTGTACCTACCACAGGGCAGTGTCCTGGGGCCAATCTTGTATCTTTTTTATACAAGAGATTTACCGGAACAAGAAAAAGAAATATTACATATCAGCCACTTTTGCTGATATGTAATAGCAATTGACGACAATGCGAAAGAAGCAGTGCACAAACTACACATATCCATAAAGTCTATAAGGGACTGTGTTGGAGTAAATTCATTTATTATTTATTTATTAAGAATCGTCGTCGAAAAATACAATCAACATTTTAATATCTCGGTAATTACGGTGGTCGGTCAATAGGCTAAATAAATTCAAAATCGGACAAAGGGGCGTGGCAAAAAAAACACTCAAAATCGTATATCTCGAAAACCACCCAATCGATTGAGCTCAAACTTACAGACAATCTTAGGTATTGGCCGTAGAGTAATAAATAAATAGGCGGCGCAACTGGCGGTAGACACCCAAGGCCTAGCTTCTCGCAACCATTCGTTTTGTGTGAGTTTCTATTTTTTGGAACGAATGGAAGGGACCTACAATTTTATGCCGAGTCCGAACGGCTGAATTGAGAAGCTTTTTCAGGACAGTAATACTCTCGGATGTTTGTCAGACGTTCGCGAGAGGTCGTAGAGGCCGTAGAGTGCTCCTGTGAAGTTTGGTCAAAGTTGCACAAAGGGGCGTGGCACCTCCCTGTTGCACAATTATTCACCGCGACGAAATTAGATTTGGTGGATTTGATGAACACTAAATTCCCGAAATGAAATTGAACGAATTGCAGCCACCACTGCACCTAAGCCAAACGAGTAACCAAGTAACTTGCGGCTGTTACTTTGCCACAGATTAATAATTATGATGTGCAACCGGTAGCACTGGATGCTTCCAATGGCTAGTCAGCTGAGGGGTTGGGTTATTCTGGGTTTGGGTCAAAAAACTTACTTGAAAATGATGGGCGCCACAGAATTTTTCTATTGGAATTCTGAAACCAAAATAAATACCTAGCTGGGAGCGACTAAATGCTGATCTGAAAAAAAATAACCTGAAAATTAATCCAAATAAAAAGAAATATTTAAAAACGTTATAAAGCTCCGTCGGAGCGCGGTCCTTTATTTATTCGCGGAAAATTCCCAAGCGAATATATTGCAATTCAATTATGTTTAATGTAATGTTTGACGACAAGATTTCTTGTTGAAAATGTTTTATAGTGGTGGAATTGACGGTTGGACCGTTCGAAATGGCCGGCTATCGCGTCGTCTGAAACGTTATGTATATCAATATTTAACGGATCGCGCGTCCCGCTTTATCGGGAAAAATTTCGGAACGGGAGCCTACCGAAACTCAATTTGCAAAAACCTACCCAAACGGAATTTTCTGTTTTTCACTGTACTTATCTGTTTTTGTTTCCAACACCTGTTGGATTCCTTCTTTTTCGTGCTGTGTCCTTTCTGACACTTTCTCAGTCTTCTGTCCACTTTCCTTTTTCTCTCCTATCCTTTCCTTCTTTCTTTCCTCCCTTCTGCTCTTCTCACTTCCACATATATATGTGGCGCGAATTAAAACACTTGTTTCTTACTTTTAAAATTAAACAATATTTATTTGGAACTATGTCCTTTATTATTGAAATACTTTTTACTAATTCTAAAAGGAGCTTAAGGCTACTATGTAGTTACAATAAGACTATCGATAAATTCATCATACAGTCGTATTTATATATTTTTCTTATCTATCTACAAGGAGACCCAAGCGTACAATCGTCTTGTTTGATAATGAAGAAGAGATAATATTCCAACATTGTATACAAACGATATTATCTCTTGTACATATGTTATCATTGTAGCGTTGTGTGCAAGACTGTACTAGAGGCTAAAGATATCATTGAATACAAATAATGTTATCTTTTTTCTCAATATGTTTTGCTATGGATACTTAACTCCCCCCCTTGTTAAACGAAATCGTCCCGATTTTTCGACGCTATTTTTAACATTTCTCTTTCATAAGTTTTGTTATATGCGTCAATCTTTTTTTGTTTTTGACGATCTGTTATACATTGTATAGTTTTTATCATTACGTACGTAAATGCTAGAATAACAATCAGTGTTACAATTGTGTATATAGTTGATAATATCGGTTTTTCTTCAAAAGGAATAATTAGTTTTTTTAAAGTATCTATGTTATCGAATTTGTACATTGTATCTTCTTTAATTATTTGGTCGATGTAAGACTCTGAATTATGATTTCTTAATATAACTTCTTTAATTTGCTTATGCATGTTTTTGTATATTTTATCGTCTAGATTTATAGTATTTTCATAAGTAACTAAGTTTATACCATTAATTGTTTGATTATTTAACTTATGCTTACCGCTTAATAACATAACACCGGATTCAATTTCTAAGTCGTAATCGTATTCTTGTTTAATGTTGCATTTTGAAGTTATATTCTTTAAAAGTGGAATAAGACAATTTTCTTCTTCAAAGTTAATTTCACAAATGTTTTTACTTAGATGATTTTGACAATTTCTTGTTCTTAAATAAGTTTGGTTACATAAGGCAATTGTTTTATCTGTAATGATTTTTCCATGTTTTGAATTTAAAGGTGTTACTTTATACAATTTACATGATTTAATTAGAACTGGATATTTATATATTGTGATGAAGAATTCATCAGTTCTAGCTAAAAATATTTTAGAGTACTCAAGTATATTTATTATGGGTACTTGAATTATTTCATGTTGAATAATATTTTTAATGTCATCTAAGTCTAGGCTTTCTGATAAATATTCATTATTTTTTGCTGCATTAATTGTTCTGGTCAATAATAATAATTGTTCGTACACTTGTTCTATTACTAAATGTTCTTTAAGGCTCTGACCTTCGAATTGTTGCAAAATTTGTTCAAATCTAGAATTTATAGTTTTTTGTTTATTATTGTTTTCTATGAGATTATTTATACTCGTTTCTATGTTAACTAAGTCATAATGGTCAGGATTACCAAACACATATTTGAAAGCTGTTCCTAAAAAGTTAATTGATCTAGTATGCCTAGTATGTTCTTGTAATTGGTCTGCTAAATTCTTAATTTTACTTAACCAAATTTTTTCTTCCTGTGTAGGTTGATATTTACTAGTTACGATATTTACGTAAGGTTGAAATATCGAAGTCAGGTTGGTGGCATGTAACAAATAAGTTTGTTCTTTGAATAAATACACGTCATCTGTTTGCGTAAGTATAAACTTCTTGTTTAGTATCTCAGTTATTTGAACGTTTCCTTGCCCTTCTTGACTCTGTACAATTCCTAGTAATGTTAGGAATATTAATATTTTCGTCATCTGAAAAATGATAATTCTTTATGTTATCCTTGTGAATTTTTATTCCTTCTTTAGAGATTACCGTGTCTCCTTTATCTTCTTCTACTATTCTTGTTATGTATCTAGCGTTAGATTTCTTTCTAAGACCTGTGATTCTTACCATTATCTTATCTCCTTTTTTATACTCTCTGTGTCGAGTTCCTTTATTTAGACGTTCGATCACTTTTTTGGATGCTGAGTTTAGTTTATTTATTATAATTTCACTATTTCTATATTTATTTTGATTAAAGAAAATGTCTCTAGGTTTCAAACCGGTAACTGAGTGTATAGAATTATTTAATTCACGCACTGTTCTAAATATTTCTTCGATAAGTCTTGTTTTATTCTGAATTGTGAATATTCTAGACAGTTCAGTTATTGTACCGTTTACACGTTCTACCTGACCGTTAGCTGTCGATCTGTATACTGGAGTTTCTACTTTAGTTATGTTGTATTTCAAACACATTTGGTTCACCATTTCTGTTTTGAATCCCTTCTCGTTATCTGTCATGAGTCGTTCACATTTTGGGAAATAATTAGATAAGACCTCTTCCATAACGTCGTACAGTCTGTTTCGAGTTTCGATTTCCCGAAGGATTGTATATTTAGAATACTTATCTACTGTTACAAGGAAAGTATACTTGTCGTTGAAGTATATGTCCATATGAATGTGTGTTCCCACATGTGTTGGTATTTCTGAATTATTCAGAGGTTCTCTGATAGGTTTTCTTTCATATTTTCCAAATAGACATGCTATGCATTTTTTGTTGAAACTCTTTGCTTGTTTATTTAGATCGGGCCAGTAATATTTCTCTGAGATTTCTTGTATATTGTTACGTAACCCTCGGTGTGCTCTTTCATGAGTTACCCTTACAAGTTTTAGTTGTTCCTCCAAATTTGTCACGTCTTGAAGTTTTCTTGGTGTGAATATAAATCTTACTAGTGGGAATTCTTTTTTTATGTTTTCACCATATTTGTATATGTTTTCAAATTTCGTATGCAAAGCTACAATCTTTTGGGGTTGTATAACTTCTTTCATCTGCCTTAGTAAAGAGTCTTTGTCCTTAAACTTTATTATGAGTCTTATTTTGTTACCAAAATAGATTTGTGTTTCGATATTATTTGTTATATCTTCAATAAGTTCGAACTGTGCAGTGTATGCATTAAAAGGCTGATTCACAGTTTTTATTATATCATTAGAAGAACTTTCAGCTGAATGTGCTGTTTCTATGGTAGAAGTATTTATGCGTTGACGTGATAATGCGTCAGCTACAAGATTTAGGTTTCCTGGTTTATAAACTAATTTTGCTCCAAAGTCTTCAATGATTCCCTTCCAACGTTTCAGCTTTGTGTTGGGATTTTTTTCTGATACAGAATATATAAGGCTCTGGTGATCGGTATATATGGTTAAGTCTGCTATACCATATATGTAGTTTCTGAGTTTTTGTAAGGACCATATGATCGCTAATAGCTCTTTCTCGTTTGTGCTATAGTTCTCTTCTGTCTTACTCAGTGTTCTTGACAAGAAGTGTATAGGTTGCTTATTCTGACTTAGTACGGCTCCAATAGCTATGTTGGATGCATCAGTAGTAAGCTCGAATGGTTTACTATAATCCGGTTGAAAAAGTTCGACTTGTTCTTTCAAATAATTTTTTAAAATTCTAATCGCTTCTAATGCTGAATCATTCAGATTTAACTTAATATTTTTACTTTGTTTTTTGTTTACTTTACCGTTATCTCCTCGTAAATATAATGTCAGGGGCTTGGCTATGCTTGCGTATCCCTTTATAAACTTACGATAGTAACCTGTAAGACCTAAAAATCCTCTCAAATCCTTTACCGTTTGTGGGACTGGAAAATTTTCTATAGCTGCTATTTTCTCAGGGTTCGTAGTGATTCTACCATGTCTGATTATGTGACCTAAGTATTCTACTTCTTCTTGAAAAAACTTACTTTTCTCATCAGATATTTTTAATGTGGCTTTATTGAGTACGTCGAATACTTGACTTATGTGCTGTATATGTTCTTCCTCAGATGAAGAATATATCAATACGTCATCAATGTAAACGTGTACGAATTTACCTACAAAGTCTCTCAAAATGTCGTCCACGCATCTCTGAAATATGCTTGGTGCATTTTTGAGCCCGAAAGGCATTCGTTTAAATTGATATTTTGCGCCATTTATAGCAAAAGCTGTTTTTTCTTTATCATCTGTTTTGATTTTAATTTGGTGGAAACCTGACTCCAAATCTAACGTTGTAAAGTACTTGGCTTTACCTAAATTTTGAATTGTCATGTTGACATCCGGAATGGGGTATCTGTCTGTTACAGTGTGAGCGTTAAGTTTTTGGAAATCAACAACCATGCGCCGTTTTGGTTTTCCTTTTTCGTCCAAACCTTTTTTAGGTACTGTCCATATGGGACTGTTATAAGGACTATGGCTTTTTTCTATTATATCGTCATGTAAGAGTTTCTGTATTTCTTTGTTTACGAATTCGTTATCTGCTATGGGATATGGATATTGTTTAACATAAACCGGATTATCATTGGTCGTCCTAATGCTTGCTTCTATAGTATCTGTAAAGGGTAACGGTCCTATGCTGTTATTAATCTTCATCAGTCTATCTATGTCTGCTTTATAAATATTATTTTCCCCAATTATGTAATTAATTTTCTGAATAGATTCGACACTGCTTATGGTAGTTAGAGTCATATTACTGAAATTTATTTCCGCGTTTAGAACTTTAAGTCCTTCATATCCTAATATCATATCAAAAGACTGAATATCCTCTAATTCAAAAAATGTTATATTTTTCTTTAATATCCTAACTACTTTCTTTGTATCTACCATAGAATAACCATGCATTGTTTTTATTTTTATAGGTTTAATTTTAATTTTTTCGCTAGAATCGCATTTTCTATTAATGTAATTATGGGTTGCACCAGTATCAATAAGAATTTTGTAAATTTTCTTATGAATAGTACTAGTTAAATTTAAGCAGGGCAACCCGTCTACTAGTTTAAATGATCTATTCTTATGTTATTATTTACCATACATTCCGTTTCATCTGCTTCTGCATATGTACTGCTGACATCGTCTCTGCGTTGTTGTCGGGAGTTATTTACTCTCTGCTGCTTGAAGTTCTGCTGATAAGATCGTTGCGGTCTGTTGTGTGTGTTGAAACTCCCGCTGTGTTCACGTTTCGCTGGTGGATTATATACATCGGGTTTGCATTGATTCCAATTTTGTCGCTGTGCATGTACAATTTGTCTCGAGTTTATCTCCATCGGCTGTGGTCCTTGATTGTGTTGCTGCATATTATCGTATTGCTTCTGGGGTTGATAATTCGTTGTTTGGCTCGAATAATTTGGTCTTCTTTCGTTTCTGCGTTCATGTGGCATATTTTTGTGGTGCTTATCTTGAGTGAGATGTAAATGCCTGTGCACATTATCATGTTCTATTCTGCGAGCAATTGCGAATGCGTGTTCTAGATCATTTATTGTAGCTGAATATAATGATCCTCTTGTAAAGTTGTCACTCATACCATCAATGAATATACGAACTGCGTCGTCGTTAGCATTTTTAATTAGTCTGTCGATTATATTCGGCGGATCACCTGACATAGTGATTTTTGATATTATTAAATTGAGATTTTTATTTATCTCGTCGTGGTATTCAGACAGTGTGCTTCTTTTTTGCGTGATGGCTTTCATCATGTCTTGTAGCACGTATAGAGGTTCTTGATTAGAGTACGTATAATCTAATCTGTTACGTATCGCCTCAAAATTAAAAATTGTGTTATAATTAGTTAACACATTCGCGGCTGCACCCTGTATTTTACTTTTCACTATAGTCAATGCTGCTGCGTACTTACTGTGTGTTTTGAAGTTTTTAATGCTGTCCATTAATCTGGATGCTTCTTCGCGCCACGACCGATAATTTGATTGATCGCCGTTGAAAATAGGTAGGCTTTTAAATGCGTCTAACTGTATTTCACTACCATCTGTATATGTGGTTCTTATTTCCTCTAGCACAGGTATGTTTGGTACTATGCCTAATCCAGATTTTACTTCATTTAGTTTTGTTTCTAAATTAGTGTTTATTTGATTTTGGTTAGTTATTATTGCTGCTAACCTTGCATTCTCTGTGCGTGTGTGCTCTAGGGTTTGTGTTACTGTGTTGCACCTGGTTTCTAAAGCTTCTAATCTTGCCATTAATACTGCGAGTTGTTCCATTTTGAACTCGTGTCTGTTGTCGTCGAATTTGTGTGTTTTTTTTCTCCACATATACACTTTCACTGAATTGCTTAGCTGCTTCGTATGAAGAAGCTATATTTGTACCTGCTATGCTAGGTAATTCTTGTAACCGGTAACGCGAGTGTTCTGTTTATACTAGATTTCACTACTTGTTCCCGAGGTCCGCTCGATTGAAGTTAAAAAGTATATTTAACCTCCTGGCAGGATCGCCAATTAAAACACTTGTTTCTTACTTTTAAAATTAAACAATATTTATTTGGAACTATGTCCTTTATTATTGAAATACTTTTTACTAATTCTAAAAGGAGCTTAAGGCTACTATGTAGTTACAATAAGACTATCGATAAATTCATCATACAGTCGTATTTATATATTTTTCTTATCTATCTACAAGGAGACCCAAGCGTACAATCGTCTTGTTTGATAATGAAGAAGAGATAATATTCCAACATTGTATACAAACGATATTATCTCTTGTACATATGTTATCATTGTAGCGTTGTGTGCAAGACTGTACTAGAGGCTAAAGATATCATTGAATACAAATAATGTTATCTTTTTTCTCAATATGTTTTGCTATGGATACTTAACTCGCGCTACATACCGTGTACTAGCATCTTTACAAAAACCGCATAAACAGTGAGATACGTATGGGGGGGGGGCAGCATACCCTCCTGCCTGTGGTCACTGTAGGGTTTGGAGTGGGTGCAAGGTTGGGTCTATACAAAGTTTTTATTATGTTGTTTGCTTAATTTTACAGCCAAAAACTATGAGTTTTTTTTATTATTTTATATCTCCGGTATTTATGATCCGATTTTTTTATAAGTTAACTGCACATTTAATGAATATAAAAAAAATTAATTTTAAATTCCTGAAATTTTGGTACTATTTTATTTGGTATTTTTTGAACTTTGGGGGCGTGCCACGCCCAAACGGTAAGAGACCGCGAACTTTTTTTTTCATATTTGAGCTCAGCGCATTAAAGTCAATCGGAATAAACAAAAAAAAGTACTTTTTTCGAATGGGCAGTAAAGTAAAATCTAGCCCAAATTTGAATATACAGAAATGTGTTTTATACAAAACTATGTATTTTGAGCCCTAATCGTTAGGGCATATTTGTGCATATTTTGGTATAAATGCATATTTTTGGCATATTTCAACATTTTAGGGCATATTTTAGCATTTTTGCCATGTTTTTGAATTTTTTTCCTCTTTTTTATGAGTTGTTCGTGTGGAAATATAGAAAAAAAATGTCATAAGTCAATCCAATCACACTTTTTGACAATAGAAATATTTTTTTTTTTTCTAAGGTCTAATTTCTGTTTGTGTATAAGATGCAAATGGTTATGTCTGTAAGTGCACAGTGCGCATCGCGGCAAGTACAATCCTTTCACCCTGTGGCGTGTACATATACACAGCTGCAAAAGTGCTATTCTATTTATGTTTACATCTAAAGGGCCCAACCCATAGAATCTGTCGCGTCCGTTGCGTGGACGGATTGACGTATTCGACGAAACGAACATTCCCATAGAATCCGTCACTAGAGTCAGCACTTGGAATCTTTAATTTAATAATCAATTTATAAAATTCAAAAATATTACTAAATATTTCCACCAATGAAAGTGCTAATAAGGGAAATTGACGTTTTCGCCGAGGATGCAGTTGATAGGTTAGTAATACCCCTAAATGACGAGAGTAGTAGCAGTAATTACACATCGGATTAGTTGAAATTTTGATATGTGATATTAGAAATTAGTACTTTATGTATTACTATATTTATAATGAATAAACTAGATTACGTTCATATATTTATACCCGGTACCACACTGTGGTGAGGGTATATTCACTTTGTCATTCCATTTGTAACGCCCATAAGGAGGCGTTGTAGGTATGACAAAATATATATATTATTGATCAGCATCACTTTCTTAGTCGATCTAGCGATGTCCGTCTGTCTGTCCGTCTGTCTGTCCGTCTGTCCGTCTGTCCGTCTGTCTGTCCGCACGATTACGGCCGTAATTTAAGAGCTATCGACTTGAAATTTGGTACGTAAGCTTTTATCCACCAAACTGAGGCTAAGTTCGAAGATGAGCAAGATCGGATGAAAACTACTACTAGCTCCCATACAAAAATATCAGATTTATATAGCTTTTTATGTTAAAAATTAAATTTAAATAGCTACAGTAAAGATAGCAAGTTTAAACTTTGCACATATTGTTTTAATAATATTTAAAAAATTTTGACAAAAAATGAGCTTGGTCGAATAAAAAGTACCCACACCTCCCATACAAATATATAATTTTTTAATACTAAAATATATTTTTTTTTTTTTACAATAATATAGTACCGGGTATTTGAGCTTCGGCATAGTCGAAGATAATTGTCTTACTGGTTTTCGTTGTTTTTCGAAATTTTAATTTTTTGTTGGAAAACAAACTAAAACGAATAGGCCTGCTGAGGATACCCTTAAAAAAACGCGCCTATTATCTTACCGCTTGGTAGTGAGGAAAAAGATAAATGCAAATTTCGTTCAGCAATATTTTTACTTTAAATTGTAAGGTGGTATTGCTCTCTGATTTATTGTGATTTATCATACAAACTATGACAACCCTGTGAGATCTTTAAAGAGGGGCCGATTTATGTAGGTAAGTCATTGCAACCAGACTGAGAGGCAAACATCCTAATCTTCCCTGTACTGAGAATTTTTGTTGAACAGAGGATAGCCACAGAATAGAATAACGCGACCCTTTTTCCGTTCCTTTTTAACTGCCTATCCTCAACCTTTGTAGCTTATTATTCAATTAATCGTGATAGCTGTGAAGACAACTGCAGAGGTACCCTATAAAGTAGCTTCCCCTATCGACTGATAGGTGTAGTCGTGAGCGCAATGCTCAAATGTCATTGTAACCAGAAGAGGTTATGTTCGCTTCTTTTTCATTCAATTTGGTTTCCACGAGGCGCTAATTGTGCAGCCAAATCTGAAGTCAATTTCCAAAAAATTTAAAGTCAAAAGTGTATAGTTTTGCCTATTGTACTAATATTTAATAAATTAATTGAATTAAGCCCGTGTTGGCTCGCATTGAAAAGCATTATTGCTTATAATATAAAACTGAATTAAGCCCATTTTGGCGTGCATTGAAAACCATTATTGCTTATAAGAATTGATATTTCGTTAACTAAGGAGATTAAGTAAGTAATTATAAGAAAAAACATGTAACCAATCATTAATCTAATGGATCGGTATGTATTTAATAAAGGTTTTGTAGCTTGGCATCAAAAACACCACTTTGTTAATTGCCGGTTGACAAAAAGTCTCGCTTGCAGCCGAATTTGCTGCAACAATAGTTTAACGCTAATAGGCACGAAATAAGATAAATTAAAGTACAATTTAAATCTTTTTTGTTTCATTTAAATTAATTTACAATATTATTTAAATATTAAATTATTATTTACAATAAAATTTAAATAATTTCTAAACTAGGTATATTATAGCCTATTCCACTATTCCACCGTTCACAATAATATTTTAAAGTAGAATTTTAAATGAGTTTTAATACAGTCGTAAATAAAATGTGAGGTGGTTTTAGAGGCCGGGTCCCACACTATACTAGCTTCACTAGTGTCTTTAAAGATTTCCACCCACCCTCGGGGAAAAAAAGCTCGCGAGTTCTTTCTTCAATCGTGAAAAACGGGAGTGGTGGCATTTACTCCAATCACCCCAGTATGCGTGGAAAAATAAGACCTCAGCGTTCATTATTTTTAAGGACACGTAATGAAACGGTGTAATCTAAACCGCTTTCCACCAACTACATAAGTATGCTAACTGACCGCCTAGAGCTCGTTGGGGATGCTGTCAAATATTTACTAGATATTTTTTGTTTCTAAAAGCAAACTGGTTCTGGAACTCAAAACTCTTCAAGTCTACAGTAACAACTTAAATGTAAACTCAAAAATCGTTAACAAAACCAAGCTAGATATAAATTTAAAAAAACATTTTTTTTTTTGTTTTTTATTAGGAAATAATCGCAGGCCATTTTAGAATCGGCTTAATGGGGGCGCGCATTAGCGAACCTCTCTGAGTTGAGATTTGGAATTATCTACCCACTGCTCTATTTGTAGCGTTTTGCGTTTGCGTTGAAACTGGGATGAAGGTAAAGGCGTGACGCATATTTTGAGAAGCTCTGTTCAGTGCATTCCGAAGTTCCATTACAACAGGTGAAAAAGTTTAAGTTTAATAAGTTCAATAATAAAATCTTTCATTGACAAAATAACGCACTACGTATTGGCCTCGCTTACGTTTTTGGTTCTTACATGTACTGCGCATTGCTGCGAAAAAAATTATAAACACGTTAGAAAAGCTGAATAAATATTTTGGTTTTTTATGCACTTAATTTATTTGATAAATAACAATGTCAGGGTTTTAGGATTGACACAGATGCAAGTGTAGACATTCTTAATAACCCTGTTTTCATTTGAACAAATATTTGCGGAAATAATATGCTTAACAATGACTTACTTAGACAGAACTTTTGGAGAAAATCAAATCAGTAAATATCCAAAAGCTCTTTTTAGAAAGATTTGTTATTAGACACAATTCCATAGAACGTCGTAGGTTGATTGTATAGATACCTACATTTTGCCGAACTTGTATCTTATTTATTTTTCCACTGAGCTTGATTTCCGGAAATATATTTCATATTGATAGAAGTGTAGGTATTATCAGATGGTAGAATTTCTTCCTTTTCATTTTCGCATTTAACTTATAGAAAGGTATTTAAAGGTACGGGGCTTATTACGACATCAGAGATCTTTGTGAACACCATCGTTAACAAGCACCCACGCGTTTTCAAGACATTAAAAACAAACATGAAATTTTTCATAACATTGTTCGTCATTGCTTTAATTGTAGTAGCAGATGTTAGCAGTTCCAGCGAACAAAATTTGGAATCTAATTGTCCAAAAATGTGCGCCAGAACGTGGCTTCCAGTTTGTGCCAAAGTCGATGGAATTCCTGTAAGCATTTCCAATAAATGCACCTTAGACAGATTAATTCATTGTGCCAATGATGATAACAAAGGTAAATGCATTGAAATTTAAATAATATTTTAAAATAATATTCTTTTACAATCTATGTTAGTACGGGAGTTCCTGTATGACGGACCGTGTCAAATTGATGACGAAACAAATGAGGAAGAGGAAGAGGAATATACCTATGATGAGAATGAGGATAATGAAAATAACTATGTTTATGAAATGTTTCCGGAAGATCAAATTTATTTGGAAGATGAGCACCAGTTTGTATAAGAAGTCTACGTAACGTATCTACATATTACATAATGTCATGTAGCTATTTATTTATTTAATTAGAATTTATAAGTGAAAATAAAATTCAGGTTGACATATTTCCGTTTTTAAAGTTTGTCTTGGACATTTTATCCCGTACAAAAGAAAATATAAGTTCAATCATCTGTCCTACCGAAAAAAAACTGTTTTACCAACCATACGAGTATAAACTCAAATTTTTTAGAACCCAGCGAAATGATCTTGGATCTACTCTAAGCCGAAGGGTTAAATCAATATTGCAAATATTGTATACATTAATAGCTTTCAGATTAAACATCTGCTTCCAGTCTTAGATTTTTTGTAATGGTATCTTCGCTTACTTTATAATAATAACAATAGCTTAACTTACCGGTTTGGTCCTAGCTACAATTGTGATTAAGCCAAGTACATAGAGCATCTCCTATATTATGAGGTTGATTGTTGAGAAGAAAATCTTCCGTACATTTTAACACAAATTGACTGCATATTTGGCTCTCCGATTTGACATATTGTTGGATAACCTAGAATTTAGAAAATCGGTGTTACAGAGGTTGGATTTCCCATAAAATCGCTTTTTACTAAAAATTGTTTAATAAATTAAAAAATGTATCTTTCCAATCGAATTTCCTCTGAAGTTTTATGGAATTTTGAGCAATAAAAAGTTCTTTATAAAAATTAATTTTTTTTATAATTTTGTAGCAAAGCCTGGTGGTTGTTGTATGAATAGGGAAGACGCTGATTTGCATCAACTTGCCGGTTCCCATAAGCTGTTGCAAACGGTCCATGCAAATCAATTGTGCCTATTTTATGTGAACCTGACCCGCAGTTTTCAAAAAAGGTTTAGATGTTTACAGTTTGTAGTGTTTGTAGTGAATTTTTTTTTCGTTTGTATAGTTCCACCGTTAGAAAGACATTTGAAAAATGTTATATCTTTTATTATAGTAGGATACGATTTTAGTTTTTTTTTAGCTAGCTAAATATGATCCTTTTTTCTATTTTTTTTGCATTAGGCTGGCTTTTTAAAAATCGAATGTATTTTTGTTTTAAAAGCGTTGCGGAGGTGGAGGAAAGCACAAGCGTTTTATTAATCTATTAAGAAAAGCCATTTCTTTAACATCAAGAAATAATATTATAGCTACTTTGCAAAACTTTTGTCTATTAAAGCTAATGAAATATAAATTATCGGTACCGACATTAAAATACCTACATTCTGTCACGAAATTGTTTTTAAAAATTTCTTGACAAGCTAATTTTTGCGTATTTTTTATTACTTTCATAATGTAGTATTTTTTGTTACTGTTCGTTAATAGATATATTAATAAAAAGAAATTTATTAAAAAAATGAAGTAAAACATCAAAGAAGCTCTTTTGTTTTATAAAGAAACTGTCTAAATTAACAGTTTTTTTTCCTTTGTAAAAACAATTCCTTGATAAACTGTATTTTAATAATCGAAGAGTGAAAAAGTGACAATAATTTTTTGATTTAATGAACTATTGTAAACATTTTTAACAAAATCTTATGAAGTTAGAAAAAAAATTGAAATTGCCGTTAAAAAATAAATTTCAAGACGAAAGTTTAGATACTTATCTATCTACATTCCCAATATAAAAAAGTAAACAAACCGAAAATTGCTTGTATCTTCTTCTGAAGAATTAGTACTTATTGCTATTATTTTTATATAAAAGTTCAATTCCACATTGTAGTCTTTAACGTCTGGGTTACCCCAGACTAAAGCGGCGTTATTTGTTTGTAGGCAGACTTAGGTATTTTTTATTTTACTTTCGTGCTATTCAGATCTCTAATTTGATTTATCAAATATGCCAAAAGCTCCGGCAAAGCCCACTGAAGAGATAGTTATGTGCCTAAAAGATTTAATCTTTTTTGACGGTGACACGTATGTACCTTAGAGTAGCGAGATTTGGAAAAGAGCTGAAACTTTATTAGACGGTTTATGTATTGAAAAATTATTACATTTTTATCAGTACATAACAGTACATAACTAATACAAATAATGTTTCCAGCCAAATTCAGGGCAAAGATTGCTCGTTGATACGAAAGCCTTGGATAAAAACAATAACTCGTCGGCGGATTCTCTCAACGACTATTTAAGCCCTTTAACAGCTGAAGTTCATAATATAAGTCATAAAGATTGGGAGAAACTTGGTGCCAATTAAGCAATTTATAAAGAACGAACACGAAGCTCTTAATCCAGGGTGAACTGACTTGCCCCTTTTCATTTAAAAATGTGCACTTTTCTGGAATACCATTTACTGTTATTAAGGGCTGTTGTAGCGAAATTACAAGATATAGTTTTCAAAAAGAACCTTCTTCTCAACTGGTATAGTTTTCAATATAATTATCTACAAAGGATACTCGCAAAAATAAAATACAACTTCGTACCCCAACATTGGCGTGGGGATTTGGATCGTAAAATGGAATTCGGTATTGTTGAGCCAGTAAACTTCTCCACGGAGGAGTCGTTAGGAAAGACAAAAAGAAAAGACAACTTCGAGTCCCAACATTAGCGTAGGGATTTGGATCGTAAAATGGAATTCCATCCAATCTATCTAGAAGTCATTCGATTTAAAAATAATCCAGATTTTTCTTAAATTATTCGCCAAATTGGAGTCTGTAAATTTGGACTCCGGAACAATAGGTAGATTCTTAATATATAAAATGTTTTTAAAGAAATGTGCTGGCTCTATCAGCATTGACGCTAAAGGGTCTATAGTCAAAACATTGAGTACACAGGATGGGTCAAAAATCATTTGTCTATACCAGGAAGTAACCCACTATAAAAAAAAACATTCCCACTCTTCCAGATGATTTCGGAAAAGCATGATACCAATACCATATGGATTCGGGAATGGTTACGTTTAGGTGCATCAGCACCTACCCATGACGTTACGGACTTCTCCTTAGCATTGTTAAACGCATCTTCACTTTCATTCAATAATAAGGCCCTTGATCAATATAGGATGAGTGTTTGTATCAACTGACTACACCTGATCTGATAACGAAATGTGCATTATTCGATATAGTACAGTTTTCGCACTCTTCATAGAGGACATAATTGACTTCTTGTCGGGAGGAATAATGTATGCAGGAGTGCTGATCAAGGTTCTCCTATTCGCAGATGACATAGTGCTATTGGCATACTCTCCAGAAACTCTACAGCTTATGATCAACCGCCTTAGTAGTTACTGCAGGTTATGGAATTTGATCGTCAATTTGGATAAATCAAAGGTGATGGTATTCAAGAAAGGGGGAGGTCGAACGAGTGCAAATGAGAAATGGCATTATAGAGGCGAATCAATTGAAGTAGTCAAGAAATATAAATACCTGGGGGTACTTGTTACCAACAATTTTAGTATGAATGACCATCTTGAGGAAAAACTGATAAAATCGAAAACAGCCATCAATGTAGCATGGAGGAGATGCTTTAATAATAAGTACATTGCACATAGTGCTAAGTATAAAGTTTTTGAGGCGGTGTCGGTGTCCATTCTCTTCTATGCACAAGTATGGGGATGTAAAAAATACGAAACTGTTGAGAAACTGCTACGATTCTACCTCAAAAGAATATTTCATCTCCCGCCAAACACGCCAAATTACATGCTTATGTTGGAAACAGGTTTACCACCTCTTTTTACGAAGACGCTGAAACTCCAAGCGGATTATTATAGTAAAGGTGCTGAGTATGACGGATTACCGACTCCCAAAAATTGCAGCCTTACAGGCTATACAAAGTAGATCTGGATGGTACACAGAGTGGTTGGCATTAGCTCGAAACTGTAATGTAGATATTAATCACGATTATGTAAGGTGCTTGAAGAACCGCCTTTACAAAATCATTGAAGATACCGATGAACAAGCTAGGTCCCGGTACTTAGAGGAAGCTGTGGGATCGTTACACAGGACTATCTAAAGCCGCTTAAACCACAATTTGTTGCAAAAAAAAATATTTTAGAGATGAATGCAGCATTGACGAAATAGCGATGATCTTGAGGGTGCGGGTGAACTCCTACAACTTAATTATATACCACACAGAGATGATCTACGACAACTATGCAGCTTGTGTAACTTAGCAGAAAGAGAGGATACACATCATTTCATTGGCAGGTGTTCAATATTGAAAGAAACTAGAAGGAATATCTTGGGAAGCGATATCCTATCAGAGCATCAAGTCATGACACTCTTCAATGATGTAAATGTTCTTACTTTATTCAAATATTGTAAATCGCTCTACAATATCGGGCGAGAATATTATCGGGCAACTTTTGATTAATATTAATTCATTTTATTTTGCTACAAGATACTTTTTATTTGAATACATTATATAAATATATTGCCAATCAGGCAGATGGCAATGCCATGCAAACTACTTTATTTTGTAACGAATTTTAAAGTGCACAAATAAATTTAATCTAATCTAAAAATCTAATCTAGTACAGTTGTTAATTTAATTTATATGTGCAAGGTATTTAATGTACTTTATATGTACCAAAGGTTTACCAGATTTAACAATAGCTTCAAGAAAAGGAAGTAGAAGTTGAATAATATTTAATTTTTTCTCTGTAATTAATAGATAAGGATTATCAAGCTCCACGATCATTTTTTCATTATTTGTAATAAAATACGGAGAAATACGTATTTTTACGTTATATTACGTTTTTTATCATTTATTGGCAATTAACATCGTGTGATTGTGGTATTCCCCTAGTAATACAAGGATCCACTATTTCGGGTAGAAACCAATTTTCATAAAACCCGGTTAACTGGTGGATAATTTTTTCCCCAAAAGTCGTGGTTGATTTCTATTTCTTCTATATAAAGGCCATAATTTACTAGCCTATACACTAGCCCATATTGCAAAAATGAAT
This sequence comes from Cheilosia scutellata, assembly GCA_955612985.1. Lineage (NCBI taxonomy): Eukaryota > Metazoa > Arthropoda > Insecta > Diptera > Syrphidae > Cheilosia > Cheilosia scutellata. Next base: position 89,770,613 of record OY015312.1, read on the forward strand.
TTTTGTCGTTTGCATACATGCAATTGACCCTGAATTTTGAATTCAGAAACCGTTATTTTATATTATTTTATATCGCAACCAGCTATGCTTGAGAAACATTTAATTTCAACTAAGAAATTTTCATCAATAAGCCCATCTGGAGAAGCACCACGGAAGTAGTACTCTTCTTCGATGAAAATTCCTGAGTTTAATATATTTTTCCCCAATTGTTGTTCTAGTTGCAGCCTCGCAACGTCTTCGTTCATTTTTATATACATAATTGAAGCTGTTAATATAATAGGTGGATGCGCCCGTCTCTTAACATAGCCTAAGAATTTTTTTGCTTTACAAATCTGCCCGAAATATGAGGCAGTTAGCATGTTTTTCCTAATATTCAACCATTTATCATCATTGTCTGTTTTTCTAAAAGCTGGCGGTTGTTATGATTTCTCTTCAGCTGTTCTATTATTTGTCTCCATCCATATCTGGTTGGTGACAACCGTTACCAGTTACCATACCCCATATCTCTGACGGTACTTGCACGGTTTATACGATACAGAGTCTTACCCATACGATGCACCTTTCCCGTATTTCAACTTTTGTTTTGTAATATGTTTTTCCGGAGTCGTCGCAATTCAATTTAGTTTAGTTTCGCTACCAAAAACATTTCTTCTTTATAGAACAAATGAAAATTATGCAAATAGTCAGCCACTAAAAGTAATGAGATCTAAATGTTCGCCAAGTTCTAAGTTTAAGAAGGTTCAGTGTCAAAAAAAATAGTAGGTTCACTGGTCAAGTTTTCAGATTCTTATATATTATATAATTACATCGAAGTTATAAACAAAAATTTGCCAAGTAAACCTACTATTTTTTTTACATTGAACCTTCATAAACTTAGAACTTGGCGAGGGGAGAGTACGATAACTACGGCGCCAAAAATTGATAACGGTATTTTGTAGAGGGGTTAAATACAAGCACTTTTTACTATGGGAGGGGGGGGTCTATCTTACTCCGTTTAGGCGGGAGGGGTAATTTAAAGAAAATGATACTTTAAATGGAAAAAAATACATTAAAAAACAATGGCAACACTTATAATAAAGACTATAACATTTTAGAAAGCCCAGAATCTGTTCTTTTATATTATTTTTAAATCAAGTTATTCCCTTAAATAGTTTTTGAAAAAAACAATTTCAAACTTGAAATTTTAGGACAAAAATTGGGGTGAGTAAAATAATTTTGGCGATGAAAACTAATGACGGATTTATGTAGAGGAGTTAAATACAAACATTTTTTACTATTGGAGGGGGGGTCTATCTCGCTCCGGTTAGGCGGGAGGGGTAATTAAAAAAAAATTATAAATAAAATTCAAATAAAATATTAAAAAACAATGGCAACACTTACCACAAAGAACTATAGTATTTTTCAAAGTCAGGAATTCGTTCTAAATTGTCTAAAATGCAAATCAGCAAAATTTTGTCTACCAATGTGAAATTTCTGGCCAGAGATTGTATCTGAAGAATGTTGTTGATATTGGGTAAACTAATAGAATTGAAAGAAAGTTTGCATATACTCAGCCTTGCACCCATCCCAAAATCCAACAGTGACCCCAAGCAGGGGGGTTGCATACGCATTTCAAGGCGCAAGGGTAGCAATTTGTACTCTAAGCGGAGCAACATATAAAAGTAATTTTCAATTTTCTCAAAAATTATAATACATAAATCAATCTGGTTTTGAGTGTTCGATTAAGAATTGATTTAGGCAGTAAAAACTACAAACAAATTAAGTATCTATTTGCTCAACATTGAAAAAAATCAGCATACAACTTTTTTTTTTAATTTTTTTCCTTAAATTTCAAGTTTGAAAGTATTTTTTTCAAAAACTATTAACAGCTATAACTTGATTTAAAAATAATATCAAAGAACAGATTCCTGGCTTACAAAATTCATAAAGTCCTTTATTGTAAGTGTTGCCATTGTTTCTCAATTTATTTATTTTTTTTCATTTTAAGTATTATTTTTTTTAAATTGCCCCTCCCGCCTAAACGAAGCCAGATAGACCCCCCCCTCCCATAGTAAAAAATGTTTGTATTTAAACCCTCTACAAAATACCGTTATCAATTTTTGGCGCCGTAGTTATCGTACTCGTGCCCTTGGCGAATATTTAGATCTCATTATTTTTTTTGTGTGTGACTAGTCGCATAATTGTTTTGTTCTATAAAGAAGAACTTTCCTCTTTTTAAACATTTATTACTACTTTTTGCAAAGTATTTTATTTTTTATTTTTTGTTAGGTGAAAATCTCGAAAGACACTAACGAAGTTAGTAGTGCGGAACTTTAATCCACTAAAAAGATCCTAATGTATACCTAATAACTAATATAGTTTGATTCGGTTTTTTTGGAGAATTTGTGCTATTAAAATAAATTTATTTATTGTTAGTTATTTTCTTGGTATATTTTCTCTTTGTAGGTAGGACTGATTTACGCTTCAATTGTTTTCTTTTATCCTGACAGGGAAGTAAATCTTGGGCAATGCAATGACTGCAGTTCGGATAGTCCACTCTCGGTCACATATTTTTGGCGCACGTGTTTTCTTAAACTGAAGAGTTGACAAATCATGTCTGCAGAGTTGTCTAAGCCTATTATATTCCAGGATAGCACTTTCCTGGGCTTTTAATTTACTTGGGTCAAAATTAATTAAGTACACACCATTAAGAGTTCTTACTCTAGAAAAAGCTACTTAAGCCTGGCAACAACAAAATAAGGATGATCCAATATCAATAAAAGTATTTTCTAGACTAAGTCCTTGTCTTTTATGCATAGTAATTGCATTATGCATAGTAATTGCATTATGCAAGTCAAATAGGAAACCGCTCAATACGGTTCATATACAAAAGCCTTCAAATTTAGTTTTGACTGAATGACTGAATTTGATTGTAAACCCCTTAGAATTTTTTTTGATGTCAACATCCTATGATATTTTCTTTACTGTTCTTATGAACACATTTACCAAACCTAAACTTACATTTCTACGAAGCATAACTGTCACACCAATTTTTAAAACAAAACAAATCTTCTTCATATTTCTCTAAAGCTTCTTTGGCCTTCTTGCACAGGTAGTATTGGCAATCTATTAAGTCAGTAGCAGTAAGTTTAATTTCGGGGCTTGAAATAGTGCTAAGTTTTGCCATATTAAATTTTTATTTTTTATTTCTATTTTTATTTTTATCTAGCAATAATGCCACTTTTTTCAATTTTACAAATTTACATTTGATTATTTATAATTATCATTTATGTGTTGCATTTTGAGTTTAATAATTGTTTTTTGCAAATAATATTTATTAATATTGGATACTAATTTTGTATCATTCGGCAGATCATTCTATTATCTGTGGTTATAGCTTTATTCATCATTGTTATTCCTATAGACACCATATTTTCAAATCAACTTGCACCGATTTTAAGGGTGAATGTTCACAACATTTATTTAAGTACCTATATAACTGCCCCACCAGTATGCGAAGATGTTGTTTGACATCTTATTAAATTGTAGTTTTTGAGCTTTATATCATGATCTTTTACATTTACCCTGATATGAGTTTCTGACAATGCAATAAGATCAAAATCACTTTCATGTACTATGTGTTTGAGTTCACTGAAACTATTTATTAGGCTCTATGCCCTGAATATTTAAATAAATTCAATTCAATTCATTTCAATTTATTTGCAATAATCTTAACACAGAAAGATATAGTATCTTCTTAAATTGTGCAAGCTTCAATAATGTATACTTTATTGTGTAACAATAGCAACAACAAAAAAGGAACTAAGTTCAGTAGATAGAATTTCATTAACAAGTAATTGGGTTCATGGATATATATAAGCATAAATACATTGTAGTATGTTCCTATTAAGACTAATTTAAAATAGAAAGAAAAGTACAATGAAAACAATAATAAAAAAGAATCAAAATTATTGAAAATAATCTTTATCATCATTAGCTCAAAGCGCCTCCTGATTGCACCTAAGTCTGCTCTTGAACTGAGATGTACAACTTATTACTTGAATGGATCGTGGTAGGGAATTCCACTTTCCACAGCCTAATTGCGTTTACTAAAAATTTACGCTCAGAAATTAAATAAGAGCAACGTACTGGCGCAAGACCAGAAGTTCTAGATCGCTGAAAGGGTATCATATTGTAAAGATAGAGTGGTTAACAGGTATGTAATACATTGTGCAGTAGATAGGTTAGGTTAGGTTAGGTTGAATAGGGTGTGAGTTCATCACATAGGACTAGGCACCATATTGGACCCATCGCCATCCCTGGGGAACCTTAACGGTCAAAAAACCTAAACCACTTCGCCCAAACAATTAATTTCCCTACAGAATCTGAAAATTGTTGCAATTTTGTTTCCGAGGCCAACCTCCTCCAAGTTATCAAAGAAGTACCTGCCAAGGTATTTCCTCCTGTACCGTGCAATAGCTTGACATTCACAGAGGAGATGAGTTATATCCTCTGCGACATGTAAGTCTTCGCAATACCTGCATATGTCCGTATCTGTTAGACCTATTCTCTTAGCGTGCTTCCTTAGAAGACAGTGCCCGGAGAGCACACCTACTGCCATCCGTAGCCTCGGTCTACTAAGCTTAAGTAGTTCAGCCGATTTTTTCCTATCTAGCTTAGGCCACAGAGCCTTTGAGACCCTGTGCCCTACTATATCCGCCCATCTCGGATCTGCCCTATTTTTAGTATTCTCGAGAATAATTCTCTTGGCCACGGCTATTGGTGGTCTTATACCCTCAATTGTTTCATTAGGTGGAAGCTCTGCTCCGGTTTTGGCCAGAACATCAGCCCTTTCGTTGCCCTCAATATCGCAGTGTCCGGGCACCCAACACAATCTGACTCGGTTCTGTGCGCATAATGCTCTGAGCATTGTGCGGCAGCTCCTGACTAGTTCAGATTTGATGATGAAGGACTCAAGCGCCTTTAGCGCAGCCTGACTATCAATGTAGATAGCGATATTCTTGTTGGATATTGATCCCATATCAAGTAGATACGCCGCTTTGAGCACGGCCAGAACTTCTGCCTGGAACACACTGCATGTATCCGGAAGTCTTAAAGACACGTGTAGGTCTATATCCCTAGAGTATATACCTGACCCTGTACCCTCCTTAGTTTTGGAACCATCCGTATAAATCGAGATTTCATTATCGTTCGAAACCTTATTCTTTTGCCAGTCCTCCCTATCTGGATATTGTACTTCGTACGGTGTTTCGAAGTCGAGTTCACCCAAACTTTCATCCGTTTTATCGGGGATGTTGGAGAAGGATTCCATTAGTATGGAGCTATGTCCTACCTGTCTGGTTTTGAAAAACCCTGCGTTAGTTAGCCGAAGCGCACTATTACCTGCTTGAAGTTTTATTTGTAGGTCCAAAGGTAAAAGATACATAAACGCCTCAAGTGCAGCTGTAGGTGTGGTGCGTAAAGCACCAGTTATGGCAGTGCAGGCTGTTCTTTGTACCTTGGCCAACATATCCCGTATATATAACTTATTTGTGGCTTTCCACCAAACAAGAGCCCCATAGGTAAGGATGGGTCTAACCACCATGATGTATAGCCAATGCATCATTGTAGGACTCAATCCCCACTTTTTTCCTTCTGTTCTCTTACAGACGAAGAGAGCATTATGAGCCTTTCGGACTCTTTCTTGAACATTAAGTTTCCAATTCAGTTTTTTATCCAGGACCGTACCAAGATATCTTGCGCTCTCCGAGAGGGAGAGCTCCACTCCACCAATCCTGGGTAGTTTGAAGGGAGGTATCTTGTATTTTGTACTAAAAAGTACTAGTTCTGTCTTTTCCGGGTTGACACGAAGTCCACACCCTTCAGCCCACTTTCTGAGCTTGTTGAGGGCTGATTCCATGGTTTCACTCAATGTGTTCAAGAATTTACCCTGAACTAGAATCGCCACATCATCCGCGTAAGCGGTTACGCTAAACCCTGTGTTGCTGAGTTCTTTAAGTATATCGTCTATGACAAGAACCCAGAGGAGGGGAGAAATAACCCCTCCCTGGGGAGTGCCTCTAGTAACCGATTTTCTTATTGAACTGTGTCCGAGAGTGGAATTGATATTTCTAGTGACAAGCATCATGCAAAGCCAATTGGTGATGCTATGATCTACTTTTATCCTTTCCAGAGCGCGTTTGATTGCCTCTGCCCTAACGTTGTTGAAAGCCCCCTCTATGTCCAAGAAGGCAGCTAACGCAAATTCCTTGTGGTGTAGACTGTGTTCTATTTTACCTACCACTTCATGTAGAGCTGTTTCTACCGATTTACCTTTTAGATATGCGTGCTGAGCGTTGCATAGATTTCCATTGCAACACTTGCTTCTTATATGGATGTCGAGAAGCCTTTCGAGTGTCTTAAGGAGAAATGACGAGAGACTGATGGGTCTATAGTCTTTCGCCGAGGTATGACTTGGTTTACCTGCTTTGGGTATGAAAACCACTCGTACCTCTCTCCATGCCGAGGGTATGTAGCCAAATTTAAGACAATGTACAAATATTTCCCTGATTCTACCTGTAACCATAGCCGGGGCCTTTTGCAGCATAGCTGGCAGAATGCCATCAGGGCCCGGTGCTTTGTATTGAGAGAAGGACATTATAGCCCAACGCACTTTTTTCCAAGTGAAAAGGTGTTCTAATTCCGCTTCGATTTGCACGTCAGCGTACTCATAATACCCTTGTTCGAAGCCGTTGGAGTGCTACTTCCTGGAAAGTGAGCTTCAACTAGAGCTTCTAAAACTTCCACACTGCTTTCAGCCCACGCACCATTAGATTTCCTAATGAAGCTGGGGACTACCGCATCTTTAGCAATAATTTTGCGAAGTCTGGAGGCTTCACTGGTGTCTGCAATCGAATCGCAGAAAAGCTTCCAGGATTTCCGTTTAGATCGCCTGATCAAGTACTTAAACTCTCTCTTGCTCTCTACGTATTCATCCCAAGTAAAATCATCCCCTACCACTTTAGCTCTGTTGTAAAAGTTTCTAACCTGTTTTCTTTTGGAGCTTAACTCCTTGTTCCACCATTGAGGTTGAGACCTCTTAGCCGTTTTTCTGAGTGGACAAACTTTTTCATAGGCTTTAATCAAAGTTGAACATAGGTTGTCCACCGCTTTATCTATGTCTGGGGGATTGGTCATTCGAGTTGGCCTCTCCTCCAGTTGTTGTCCTACTATTACCTTGTACCTATCCCAGTCAGCCCTTCTTGGGTTTCTGTAGGTATTGTTCTCCTTATTTAGAAAGCTAATTTGAAAGCGAATCCATTTATGATCCGATAGGGATGCCTCATCTAAGACCCTCCATTTACAAATTGAGAGAGAATCAGTGCAGGATGCTAGAGTGATGTCCAGCACTTCCTGTCTGTTTCGCACCACAAAAGTTGGTGTGTTGCCCTTATTACATATGATAAGTCTCGTTGATAAAATAAAATCAAAAAGTAACTCACCTCTAGTGTTCGTGTCAATGCTTCCCCACTGAGAATGATGCGCATTTGCATCGCAGCCCACAACAAAGAGCCAATCGTCCCTGGCTATCAGCTGCCTCATCTTGTCGGACGGGACTTCCGTTGACTCATAAGGGAGATAGGCCGATACCATGCAAATCGGTTTCTTCCCTTCTCTTTCACATGAAACAGCTGTGAGGTCTCCATCACTGAAATTATTCAAAAGAAAAGCCCTTATAGTGTTCTTTATAAGAATGCAAGCCCTGATTTTACCTTCGTTTGCCTTGAAGTAAGGCGTGTATTCCCTGATGTTGAGCCCTTGGATGCGGTTTTTACTACTGATCCAGGGCTCTTGTATTAGTATGACTGAAACGTCGTGCTTGGTTATGTACTCAACCAAGCACGCCGTCGCAGTCCTACTGTGATGCAAGTAGGACTGCGCTTTCCCACCCAGCGCCATCGAATTGAAGATCACAATCCTCTGTGGAGGACATCTTCTTCCACAGAGCATCCTGAAACTTCTCCTCGACAGATATCCACTGTTCCATGGTCAGGCGACCGCTCGGTTCCTGCTCGTTGACGATGGCAACAAGGAGCTCGTCCTTTGGGTCGAAGACCGGGTGCGCAGCAGGCGAAGTACCAGCCTTCACCTTTTTTGCTGCGCTCGGTTCGACGACGTCATCAGAACTGCTCCTTTTGCTCTGGAACTTCTCCCTGACTTCCGCAGTAACGGCCAACTCCTTACCTGTTCCCTGACTATTGCCTGGTCACTGTCCACTAGTGGACGCCTGACTGGTTGCCCTGGCTATGTTGCCCGCTTCGGCTACCGATTTTCTGGCGGCCTCCGCTGTCAACGTTCCCTTCGCCCGCTCTAGTTGGGTTCTATCCCAGGCACTTAAAGCCTTGACATCACATCCGCTGAACTGGTCAACTTTCCGCTTCGCAGTTTCGACTTTACGTCGTGCGTTGCGTGCTGCTATCCTGCTCAGCTGATGAGCGTTCAACTCCTTCCCTAATTGTCCGACCTTAGAGTCCCCGGAGGCCGCAGAGTACCTGCCACCTGCGTCCCCGGTTTTCTTGGTCGGTTTTCTACCCTTAGCGGTGTTAGCGAGAGTACCAGCCACCTCGTTACCACCCCTAGCTTTCTGAGTGAGTGTACCAGCCAGCTCACTTTTGCCCTGCACTATATTGGTGGGAGTACCTGCCTGCCCACCGTTACCCTCTGTGGAGGACAGTAGTGAGAGTACCAGCCACCTCACTAAAGGCCATACTAGTGCCAGTGAGTGTGCAATCCGCATCCTCACTGTCACTAGCTAGCAGCACCTCCTCCAGATCTTTTTCCAAGCCGGAGATGGATGACTGAGGTTCCGACTCGTTAGAGTCATCGCCTAGTTCCATCGCCGGCTGGCTAGAGTCTTCCCTATTGGTTTTTGGGATTTCAAATCCTCTTTTGTCTTTTTTGATTTTTACGTTAATTGTGTCCATTTAGTTCCCACGAGTAGAGCCGGAAAAAACAAGGTCAGCCCAGGCAGCGCCGCTATACCTGGGTAAGGCTAATTACAACAGACCCGCGCCAAGGCGTCTGAGGGAGCTCGTTAGTAGCCGGTTTTACCCCCGGCCGATTGCAACCAGAAGCACGGTTTGCTATACGCTCTCTCCACCTCTGGTATCAGGTTGTGCAGTAGATTCATTGCCCTAAATTTGAACGGATTTTCCAGCGAAAGGCCATATATATAGATTTCAAAAAACTAGAAACATGGTCATACCTCCTTAGCCCTTAGCCGCAACATTAATTCTTCTTTTATGTTCAAAGACACAATTTCCATATATTTCGCAGCCAAACAATAAGATTGGGATGACTAACGTCTTGGCTAGTATTATTCGTGTCTTAATGGGTGTAATTTTTGTGTAGGTACTGATAATCACATTATAGAATTTATTAGCTTCATATTCCCATTGATTTTATTTTGTCTTTTTATAGCATTAATTACATTATCTTCTTTTATTTCTCGATCCACACCAATATTACTACAATCTGGGGGTCTTTCGCATTTATAAGCTTTACACAACTCAATAATACCTTTGATTTCTTCTACTTCTTTTCTTTATTTAGCGCAACGTTATTTTCATTTACCTACTGCTTTTAGAACATTATCCATTTTTACTACAATTTGCTTCATATAGCTATAGGTATATTCCTTACACTCATCACATAACAACAAGAACAGCAAAGTCTACTGTTTGTTGATAAAGTTTTCCGCGCAGCTATTGATTCAGATTCGTCTCTTATGTTCATTCATAGTGCTAGTCACTGGACGTGGGAATCCAAATCTACACACCGATTTAAAATCTGATTTGGTTTTTTTCTTTCTAAGACAATAATTATTATGTTAATATATAATTATATGTTTTTGTAACGGGCTATAGGTCTTGAATTAAAAAATACTCTTGTTTTGTATTTTTAAATTTCTTTATTGTAGTGTCCAATATTTCGACTTTCTTCGAAAGTCATCTTCAGGGAACAATTTTTCTATAGAACATAAATTAAAACATTGTACCTACACAATGATGGTCCAAAAACATATATATATTAATATAATTGGAGGTCGTAAAAACTAAATCATTTAATAATTATTATGTTTATGTGTTTGGTAAGAAACAACTCTTGTATGAAGCAAAGGGATTTGTTTTAATATTCTGGAATTGCACAGGTTACATATTTTGATATAAAATGTTCTACCTCTTCTCTTGTGGATTCTTGCAGTATAGGTGCATCTTTTACCCATAACATCAAATGAAAATGTTGCAGTCCTCTAGCCTGGCACAGACTGTCGACGCCAAAAGTAGTGTTCGATTTTCCCTAAAGGTGCATCTGCAAAAGTTAAAAAATCGAACATAGCCTTAAATTGAATTTCAATGAATCGGGAAGCTGGATCCAAAGCAACTGGCTCGCTAGTAGATTTATTGGCCATTTCAGGACCGTTCAAGTGTTTTATATATGTATACTTCCATTCAGATGAGCTCATAGTCAGTAACCAAATTGCAAAATTGCTCCGTAGTTCTATACGGAGGATATAAAATGTTTTCTGCACACTGCAATTCCTACCGCTCTACTAAATTTTAACATTCTACGGCAATTGAAAGTAATAATAATAATAACTGATTTTCACACAGGATCCAGCATTCTGCAAAATTTCACGATTCTAGGATGGCCGGAAGTGTTTCATAATTTTGATTATCATCATCTAAGTGAGTGAGTGAGTCAGTCAGTTACGGTTTTTGCGATTTCTTAAGTCCTGTATCTTGAGAACGACTAATTGTATAGCGATGAAATTTATTGAGGTGGACCTTTTTAATGATTTTGATTAAAGATATAGTTTTTTCTTCAGATTGGTTTCATTAGCGTCTAAATATCTTTCTGCAGCCTTTCGAGTCTAATATTTAAGGCCCCTTTTAATCTTGTTTTACGACCTTTGGATATGGCCTCTAATTTGTTTCTGAAGTTGAGCATTTCTATATTCTCAATATTGATAAAATCAACATACAAATTTTTTTTTTAATTTTTTTCCTTAAATTTCAAGTTTGAAAGCATTTTTTTCAAAAACTGTTAATAAAAATAACTTGATATAAAGCCAGATAGACCCCCCCCCCTCCCATAGTAAAAAAACGCTTATATTTAACTCCTCTACAAAAAAACCGTTATCAATTTTTGGCGCCTAAGTTATCTTACTCGTGCCTGAAATTGCTTGATATATGTGAAAAGACTTACTTTAGAGGTATAAACTTCTTGCTTGGTCACGCTTCCAGTGACCACAGCTAGTGTTGAAAGAACCCTTTCAGCTACAAAACAGTGTTCCGAAGCGTTATGGAGAATGCAAGGTTAAACTCACTTGCTATATGATATCTATTCGGATATCAATATGGATGCAGATAAGGTGATTTATCTCATGTCAAAAAAAAATCAATACGTCTTCTGCATTGAAAAAATGTGTGTAAAAAATTATTTAAGTATGTTCGTTTAAATGGGCGTTACAGAGCCATGCTAACCGACTTTTTTTTACTGAAATTGGAATGTTTGTAAAGCCATAATATAAATAAAATCATAAACGGAATTACGCGTACCGAAGGCAAATGTCGACTTCTATACTAAGTAGCTAATATAGCAACAATTTCAGCTGCAGCACTTCAGCTGAAATCACAACGTCTTCTTCAATGCTTCGTCTATCCATTGTAATTTTTACGCGTGTTATAATTTGCGACTTTTTTGAAATTAAAACTAACCTATTTGACGTCATCTGTCATGAACATACAGTCTGTCACGAAATTGTTTTTACAAATTTCTTGACAAGCTAGTTTTTGCGTATTTTTTATTACTTTCATAATGTATTATTTTTTTTGTTACTGTTCGTTTGTAGATATATTAATAAAAATAAATTTATTAAAAAAATGAAGTAAAACATCAAATAAGCTCTTTTGTTTTATAAAGAAACTGTCTAAATTACCAGTTGTTTTCCTTTGTAAAAACAATTCCTTGACAAACTGTATGTTTTCTGTCAAAATTTAGCGACCATTTATTTTTGGTGTTGAGAAAAAAAGTGGAGACTAGGCGCGCTAAAACTCCAAATCGTCGAACTTCATGTGATAAGTTAATAGTGTAGTGATTACAACGGCAATAAAATTCATATTAAAGCTTGTTTTAAAGCTTGTTTAGATTTAAAATGGCTTCAAGTTCTTCGAAGGACGCAACCAACAAATTTTACGATCTTGTAAAAAATAAGACGGAAGCTGTTAAGAAAACTGCGGATACATTTTCTGTAACAGAACGAACTGTTTACAATTGTTTGAAGGAAAATAAAATCAAAGGCCATAACTCACCAACTAAAAAGTAAAAGAAAATTGGTAAGAGCAAAGTCGACGATTTTGATAGGTGCCCCATCAGACAGATTCATCAGTTTTTTTTTTAAATAATGAACTTCCAACGCTGGACAAAATGTTGGTTGAGGTTAAACTCAACGAAAATTTAACACAAATAAGCCGTACATCACTTTATAAAATGTTAAAAAAAGATCTAAGCTTTAAGTTCGGCAAACGTCAGCGGAATAGAGTTCTTTTGGAAAGAACAGACATACTTGTATGGAGAAGAAGGTATTTACGTCAGATAAAACAAAGGAGAGAGAAAAAAAAAGTTTGGAATGATACTGCCATAAAAACACAAAGGCAAGCATTTAATGAGGGACTGTCGACACGACTTCGTTCACCATCCGGAAAAGGCAAGAGGCTTCCCACATAGGAAGCTCTACAGGATTCGTGGACGAAGGACTCCTATGCTTCGTTTCTTCGTTTCTGGAAAAAATGGAGATTATCATGAAGACATGAGTACCGCAGTTTATGAAAAGTGGTTTGCAGACATTTTAACACGCCTGGAACTAAACTCCGTTATAGTTCTTGATAATGCTTCGTATCACTATCGGAAACTAAACAAGGCTCTCCCAAATTCCACCAAACAGAACGAAATCAAAGAGTGGCTGAGTTCTAATGGTAACAGCTATGGTAAAAGCTCTTGAAGACGATGTGGTAAAACCTAAGTTGTTAGTTATCGTGAAATGGTACAGACCCCAGTATGAAACGTACGTGGTGGATCAATTGGCCAAAGCTGCTGAATCTCATAGAGCTTATTTGGGCTCAAGTGAAAGGATTCGTGGCAAGCCAAAATAAGTCTTTTAAGCTGGCAGAAGTAAAAGATCTTCTAAAAACAGGACTTACGAAAGTTGACGCTGAAAATGGCAGCGGTGTGTCCAACACGTTGAGCAGCTGATTGAGCCAAAGATGTGGGCTATAATAAAGGATTCGGAAACACCTTTTCTAAAATTCCCTGGTTTCAGGTTGAAAGGGGTTAAATAAAAAAATTCCGTTTTCGGAATTTTATTGGACTTAAGGGATTTTTTTTTCTCTATCGTTTGGTCCTATAGGCATAAGTCTAGCGTAATTATTCATATAGAAATTAATTTGTACAAAGGGTATAAGTCAAGAAGTTTTTAAATTTGTTTGGTATAAAGGGCATAAGTGGACCTAAGTCCTTTGTATTTATACTAATTTCATAGTTTGAAAAAGTAACTAGGAATATAAGTTGCTCATAAGGGCTTAAATCATCTTATGAAATTATATATCTGCTTAATCAAGTATAACATCAGTTAATGGTGTATACTTACTTCTGTGACACATAATAATTGTGAAAACAAATAATTGAGACAGCTTTTGTCTTGTTTGTAGAAGATGACCTAATCTAATAAGATAACACTTTAACTTATTACTTATTATAAAGTAGTAAGGATTTGAATTGATTTTATATTTGCAAGTTTTCTTTATGAATAATTAAACTGAATCATGTAAGCAAAGATTTTTTTTCTTGACTTAAGTCCTTAAAAAAACTTTATTTAAAAAAAAAAAAGTAACAAATGGCTCTAAGGAGATAAGTCATCAGAAAATCTGGCAAGCACTAAGCACTTTTTTTTTCCACAGCCTATATCGATATTACAGACGACCGTGTTGATAATTGTTTTGTATCATTAATTTTTCAAAAAAAGAATATCTGGATTTACAAAAAAAAATTGCAATCTTTAATCTCATTTTGCGGAAAACTACTATTTCTGACAACCCCTTTCTACCTGGCACCAGAGAATTAAAAAAAAAATTCGCCTATGCATATTGCAAAAATTTAACAACGATCTTTATTAAATATTGCCGGGAGGGTACAGACTACAGATATATAAATATAAAAGAGAAAACTAACTGACTGTTAAGGAATCTTCTTGTATTGTTTTACTCATTACTTTTTCCAGAAAATCGAGTAAATATTTGATTGAGAGGCTATTAATTGGAGGGAGAAGCCTCACTTCACCAACCAGCTATTTTGGCAATAAATAAAAAGAGGACGAAATTCTGCTATCAGTTCGTCTATCACTAGATTTATGAATTTTGGGAAGAAAGCCAAAAACCGAGCTCACTTTTTTTGATAAGTTAGTTTTCGTTACAATCTCTTATAATTTTTGGCAAGGCATTTTTATTTGTTTGTTTGTAATCGCTCTTTTCAATTACACTTAGCATTAAATTTTCATAATCACTTTTGTTTAAAACCAATAATTGATTGCCTTTGTCAGCTTTATGTTATACGCACTCTTTAGATTTTAATGATTTCAAAATCATTATTTTTTCTTCGCGTACTTGTGGAATTGTTTAAATCTTCTATAATCTCTTTTGCCATCCGCCAAAATGCATTCACGTACATGTTTTCAATCGTTTATTCGTTTTGTTTTAATTGTCATTGGTCGTAATTAATTAATAATCGATGCGAAAGAGCGAAGAAAAAACCGAAAGAGCGCAAACATTAATATGTCTAAATATGTATTCATGTTTATTGTGTTCGGTTTTCACGTGTTCAGTTTAATGTAATAATTAAAAAATCTTTAATTTCTATAAACTCTTTGTTGTGAGCCAGGGTCGAGCCACAGGGGCAGCTTTGGCACAGGTGAGGAGGGCGCGGCATGCTCGCGGTCGCTCGGCTAAAGCTCGTCGGATGGGGTAGTTCTTGCCCTCTCACCGTATGCCACCTGCTCAACAAACATTCTTATCTCATGCCAAAAATAAAAAAAAATAAAAGAAGGAGAAAGCTACGTTATGCGGACCTCGGACGGACAAAAAAAAACTATTATAAAACAAGAGAAACGAAAGAAAGAGAAAAAAAAGCGGAAAAGAAAAAACGCAAGGACTTGTGCCACTACCCTTGAGGAAGACCGGGAAAGAACTCGCGAAACTAAACCTAACTATAGCCTAAACTAAATCTATTCTAACCTATAAGTTAAACTAGACCCTAATCTATACCTAAACTATCTTAAAACTACGCTCCACTAATCCTAACTCGCAGTATTGGCCTTCCCAGTATCCCTCCTAGATAGTGGTTCGCCATGACTCTAAAATATGCCTGATGTAAGTGGCAAGGTTTGGCCAACCCACCCTATGTCCAAACGAACACTTCCATGGCTATCTTCTTGGCCGATCGCGATGAAGATAGCCCCTTAAAGATCCCCCCAGTCACAATTCAAGTAGGTAGCAACCGAATAACGTCAAAGTCACATCCTGTCGTCTCGTTAGTAGTTGTCCTGTACAGTCATCGTTCACCTAAAGAAGGACGGTCTTCCCATGATTTCCACACACCGGTCGCGAAGTGAAATTAAACGCACATATTAT
Organism: Cheilosia scutellata; assembly: GCA_955612985.1. Classification (NCBI taxonomy): domain Eukaryota; kingdom Metazoa; phylum Arthropoda; class Insecta; order Diptera; family Syrphidae; genus Cheilosia; species Cheilosia scutellata. The sequence goes on from OY015312.1 coordinate 89,786,335, forward strand.
AGCTGTATGTTACCGAGCTCAAAAATTGTATTTAAATTCGTTATAAGACGTGCCACTTTATAAAGACTAAACTCAGAATGATAATATAATAAGAAAATTCAAGAAAAGGAAACTAATTCAAAAAAAAACTATAAAAAAAAATACTAAAACTAAGAAGTAAGGTTCTGATCTTAATATCTTATATACTAACACTACTTTACTGTATCTAAGTATCTAACCAATTCAATCAAACTTCAATTCAATAAAAAAAATATAAAAAAAAATGTACTCACGTTGACTTTTCCGTCCCCCGATGTTCTGGCGCCAGCACAGTGAAGAACGTCGATAAAATTCAAAAAAAATGTTTTCGCGCACAAATTTAAAGTAATAAATACTAAGTTCAGAGCTTACTTGTATTAAATTAAAGAAAAGGAATTCAAAAAAAAACTAAATTAAAGTTAAGCTACGTCACTAAAATTTTATGTGGCACAAAAAAAACACTATAATTTGTATTCCTAATTATGGTTGTTGATCCTCGAAGCACCTCGTTCGTAGCTGGGTATCGTGGATGGTGGCGTAGCACCTTGATGCCACAGATGGGGTTGAGGGGTTTTGTTGGCTGTGTCTTTGTTGGTCTTGGGGGTTCTTTGTGTTCTTTGTTCGGGTTTTGTCAGCGTGATGGTTCGTTGTTTCACCTCATGGGGTGTAAATCGTCGGCGCTGAAATGTCCAGGCTATCCTAGAGACCGGGCCTTTATGTAGCGGGTGGCCGTTAGAATGACTCGGTGTAACCGTTGGCTGGCGGTATATAAGCGTCCCGCTATATACTCAACGGCGGGGTTTCCGTTTGGAAGGTTCCCCAGGTCAATAATGGTAGGTCTTTCGGGTGCACTTTTGGACGTAGAAAGAGGCTAGAGTCGCCGAAAGCGTAGATACTGAGGTCACCAATTTTCTTGGCCACTCGGTAGTTTGGCAAATACCTTGGCAGACTAAATCGCTGTTTTAAACCTCTCAATCCTTTAAGCACTGAATAACCAAGCTGTTTTACACTCCCTTAACAAAGATTAGGTATAAAAAAAATGTTATCGCACAAATTTTGTACGCCACTGTCTCGATCAGTTGTCTCTGCCAAAACTATTGCTTTATGCAATGACCACTTCTAACAAAATGCAGGCAATTGATTTTGAGGGCCGGTCAGTTACCCGGTCGTTGCACTTGTCGGTACATTTTTCTCTACCATCATATGTATTTGCCTTTTTTTTTTTTCTCGATCCACTTTCCCCCCGTCCACTGTAACATGCAATGGAATTTACCTATTTGGTTCTCTCTTAAATTAGATTTTAAATTTTTTTTTTTTTTTTTTTTTATATGAATTTGTTTATTCCGTTGCCGAATTCTCAAGGCATATATCATCTTTCCTCTACTTCCTTACTCAACTCCCACTACTACTACTACCTAGTACCTACTGTCCCATTTCTCCACTTCCACTCTAACTCTCTAAGCTCTGAATCCGATCTTCTCTTCATTCAGCCTATGACGAAGATGATCTAAGTCCCTAATTATCTTTTCGACCTCTCTTTTGTAAATCTTTTGTCAGTGTTAAATGTTTTCAGTGTATGCAAATTGCAAAGATGCTTATAATAAATAATAATACCTTACCTACATAACAATACGTAAAAAAAACATATACCTAAATGATGGGAAAGCTTGTCAATGATGTCGGAAGTACATCGATTATCTAAACCCCACAACAGCTGACAGTTTAGAAAGCTGGGGACACAAACGAATGGATAGGCCAAAAGAGATGACAAAATACACAATCTGTCACCTGAACATAATAGAGTTGCAGCCGAGCCGACATACATCACATGTAATTTAAATTGTTTTTATTATTTTATTTAGGTATCTACTCAATAATTATTATTCTTTGTATGTTATATTCAGGTACGTGGACTATGTACTGCAGCAGGTAAGTGCAATGGATTTCTAATGGAGATTATCCTCTGGAACACACATGGTATGGGCGTTTCACAGGTCGGTCTCCAATGGAAATTGTTGTTTACGTTTTTTTTTTTCTTTTCTAGTTACTTTTTTTTTTTTTTCTTTTTCAGATGAATATGGCCCCGTAACACGCTCGACGGCGTTTGCCGAGTGGTCGCGAGGCTAACGACTTCGTAAAAAAAGGGGTCGTCCGCGGATTACTTTTCCGATTCCAGGAAGAATATTTTTTTTTTCTTCCGGTGAGACATTGCTCGACCCTGCAGCTGATCGTGTGGCAAGGGCCTGCGCCCTGGGAAAACTCCATTGCCGGGCAAATTCTAACAGTATTATTGTTTACTTTTAGGAAAGTGCTCGTTTGTGAAATAAAGTTAAATGTCACGGACGGGAGATGATTGTGGCCTGTTAGGTTTACCTACTTTGTTTTCGTTTTGCTTTGTGTTTGATATGAGATTTTTGGGGGTGTGTCTACTTGCGGTTAATAATGTTTGGAGCCAGCTGATTTATGTTGTGTGTTGTGTTTCTTTGGATCGCTTGTGTATTTAAATTCTTAGAACCTTTTTGCATTGTGACTGGCTAACACTAATATCACAGATCAAGCTGAATAAATAAATAAATAAAATCTGGGCTACATGATAGATAAATAAATAAACTCTGTAATAAATAAATAAACTAAGATCAAAATAAATAAATAAATAAATAAACTATGGTGTAAATAAATAAACTCTATAATAAATAAATAAATAAATAACATGAACGACATCACGTAGGGTAAATATCACAGCTAATAAAGCAACGGCAAGCGAGAGTGCGTCAGGATGTTACACTAAACTATGCATGGAGATCCTTTGCGTGGTAAACGCCTATCTTTTCTCCATTGAGATTTCCTATCTCGTATAGTGCACTGCCTAAGGTCTTTAACACTATGCACTTGATGAATTTCGGACCTAATTTTGCATTATACTTGTCGATTAGGCTACTTTGCCTGAAGTTTCTTTTATAAACTATCTGTCCTTCTTTGTATCTTACATTTCTGCTTCGTGTATTGTAAACTTTTGTTGCTTTTTGGTGAGCCAGCCCTAGGTTATTGAATATTTTGGTTCTAATAAGCTCTAGTTTGTCGTTGTTATTGGTTATCACAGTGTCTATGTCTTTGATCTTGTCCAATTTCCTAAGCGTTTCGTAGGCACTTGCGTGCTGAACCATTTGGGTGCCGAACACCGCGTAGTAGGGTTCAAACATGGTGGCATCGTGAACCACACTCCTCAGGGAAAACGCTACGTCGCTAACGTGCTGGTCCCAATTCCGTTGGTCCTCTTTAAGGTAAGACCTTATCTTGGACAAAACGGAACGGTTTACCCTTTCCGACGCGTTTGCCTGAGGAGAGTAGAACGCGGTGCGCACATGATTGACCCCGTACTTATTTAAGAAGCCGGCAAACAGTTCAGAAACAAACTGCTTGCCATTGTCTGAGTGGATATACTCGGGGACACCAAAGACATGAAACACTGACTCTTCCAAATACTTTACTACCTCTGCCGCCGTTGCTTTCCTAATCGGTTTTAAAAATACAAATTTGCTGAAGTGGTCTAGGACTATAAATATGTGCGTGTGTCCGTTCTTTGTCCGTGTGTAAGGTCCTAGAAAGTCTATGTAGAGTCTTTGAAAAGGTCGCTCCGTGATTGTCTGTTGTCCCATCGGCGGTCGAGATATCACATTAAGGGGCTTATTGCACTTACAAACATCACAGGATTTTATCCAGTTTTGAACCTCAGTGGCCATACCTGGCCAAAAGTAGAACTGCCTTAATTTGCCTAGCGTTTTATGTATCCCACCATGCCCTGCAGATGGGTGATTGTGTGCGGATTCCACAAGGCCCCCACGCAACTCCTTCGGGATCCACAGTTTCCAGGCTCTATCCTCTTGGATAGCATCGCCAGTCCGTACGTCGGTTCGTTTGTAAACGAATCCGTCCGAAACGCAAACGTCTGGAAGTTGGTCTTGTCTGTCGGTCACGGTTTTCCTTAACTCATCATACTCTTCTGACGAAAAGAATGGTGAGTCAAGGTCAACCTGGAGTATGTCAGTTTCAGGACTTAGCTCCTCCATATGGACGCGAGAGAGAGTATCAGGGACCACGTTTTGGACGCCCTTTCGATGCTCGATGTCGAAATGGAACCCTTGAAGCTTCAGGCTCCATCTGGCCAAGCGACCAGATAGATCCTTCTGCGTCATGAGCCATTTCAGACTCGCGTGATCTGTTATGATCGTGAAAGGCAGCCCTTCAACGTAGGCCCTGAACTTCTTGACGGACAAAACGGCCGCATAGCACTCAAGTTCCGTCACGCTGTAATTTCGCTGTGCGGAATTAAGCTTCTGAGACATGAATGCTATCGGTCGTTCGCTATTCTCTGCGTCTAACTGAAATAGCACACTCCCTACTCCTGTTGTCGATGCGTCACATTGTATGTAAAAACGTTTCGTGAAGTCGGGATTCGTTAAGATGGGTGCGGACACCAAAGTCTCCTTAAGTTTTTTGAACGCGTTAAGCGCTTCGTCTGTCATATTAAAAGTCAGTCCTTTCTTAAGGCAGTCAGTCATTGGCGAAGATAGGCTAGCGAAGTTTGGTATAAATCGCCTATACCAACCTGTCATCCCTAGGAACCGACGGAGTTGCTTGGGGGTCTTGGGGACCGGAAAGTCCTCGACCGCCGATACTTTGTCAGGGTCGGTCCGTAAACATCCATCGCCGACGATGTACCCCAAGTATTTAATTTCCCTATAGCAAAACTTACTCTTTTGCACATTTATGGTCAGCCCTGCCTCCTTAAGACACCCTGCGACCTCTTCGAGCGTCCTGACATGTGACTCAAAATCTGGGGAACAAACCAAGAGGTCATCGAGATAGACAAAGACACACTCTCTCAATCGAGCGGGTATGGCTTTGTCCATTAGCCGACACATTCTCTGAGCGGCGTTGCACAGACCAAACGGCATGACCGTGAACTGGTACAACGGTCGCCCAGGGACTGTGAAGGCTGTCTTCTCTCTTGATTTGCGCTCCAGAGGAATCTGCCAGAACGCATCTTTGAGGTCGATTCCGGAAATGAAGCGAGTGTCTTGGAGCCTACTAAGGAGTCCCTCTATATGGGGGAGGGGGTACGCGTCTTTCTTGGTGACCGCGTTTACTTTTCTCGAGTCCAGGCACAATCTATTTTTGCCGGGTTTCCTCACCAGCACCACTGGAGAGCTCCACGCGCTATTGCTCTCTTCAATGACCCCCAAGGAGATCATTCGGTCCAACTCGTCATACAAGAGCTTTTGTATTGCGGGTGAGATCGGGTAGTGCCTTTGTTTTATGGGTATTTTTTCATCTTCCACCTCGATAACATGCTCTTCGAGGCCGGTCTTACCCAATCCCATCACCGCAAAAGAGGGGAATAGCTGCTTGGCTCTCTCCAGTTGTTGTGACTGCGCTGGTGAGAGTGCCTGGACGGGAGATTGGTCCTCGTGCGGCGATGGTATGTCGAGTTCGTTAATTACGTCAGGAGCGACCTTAAACGTCCTCCAAAAGTCGACGCCTAAATATAGTGTTTGTTGAAGGCTTGGCACTACGAACATCTCTAACTTATGTGACCTGCCACCCCATGATACGGTGGCCGTAAATCGTCCTAGTATGCGTTGGATATTACCGTCCGCCGTCCTAACGTCTGTTGTCATGTTCGTCATAGTGAGGTTGTGCCTACCTAAGAATTCTATGGCTCCTTTCCCTAAGCAACTGATTGATGCCCCACTGTCTAATAGGCCTAGGAGCTCTTCGCCTTCTATTTGGACTTTGGCGTAGGGCCTATTATCGTCTGTCGTTGTTATTACTGACTCAATAATCTTTCTCTTTCGTCGTCTATTAATTGCACTTATTTCCCTTAACCTATGAATCTTTCTAAAATTTCTAGTTTTCTTTGCCGACATTGCCACTTCCTCACCGAAAATTCGCTTTCTGACTTCGCGGTATACTTGGAGTCTTTGGTGAAGACTTTTTCTCGGTAAGATCTCTTTTTTTGTGACATTTTCTTTATTTTCAGGGTTTCTTTTTAATATTTGGATTGCTCCAGGTTGTCTTGTTGCTCCGGGAGAGCTGTCTGCATCGGCAAGTTGCTCCCGGTAACACTGCCGATCTTCAGGTTTTCCTGGCATCTAGCGCAATGGAAACTTAGGTTGCCTTGGCCGCAACTAAAACATGTTAAAGAGTGGAAGCTAGATGGACAAGTCGGCTGAGTCGTTCGAGTAATCCTAGGCGTTTCTGGGTTGCCTGCGATATTCTGATCAGACCTATTTCTTGGCGGTCTATTCGTTCTGTTCTGTTGGTGGAAAGCAGCTATCTCCATGTCTAAGTCTTCGTCCTCTGTGTCCTCTTGCTGCTCATGTCTATTCCTTGGTCTTGTGTGATCGTCAATCTCAGTTATCTGTCGTCTGAACTTATTTTCCCTCGTCAAGAGGTGTTTTTCCGCTCTCCTACATTCCTCTCTTAAATCTTGGATGCCTCTAATGCGGCATCCAAAGATAAGGGTAGCTACTCTGTCTTTTAAATTCTGTCTAAGAATGTCTGTTAAATCTCTTTCGTGAGGCCTATTTGTCATTTGCAAAGCCATCGACCTAATATCGCCATAGAATTCATCAAACGTTTCATGGGGTAGCTGCCTTCTATCCATTATTGCTCTTAGAATTTCGTGATCTCTTCTGTTGCTACTGAACTGCTTAACTAACTCGGCCCTCAAATCTCTATAGCCTAACCTTTCGTCTTCCTCATTCTCCTGCAGGTATTGCCAGTACCACCGTTCAGCTGGGCCTGTGACCAGGTGATGGAATTGGGCCAGCAAATTTTCATTGGAAAGCCCACTTTGCCGCTGTAGGGTTTCAACCCTAAATAAGAAACTTTGCACTGACATCGTTTTAGAGGTACCATCAAATTTTATACCCCATTTGTGCACAGGCATATCGAGCCGTCTTCCTACGTCCTGTGGATAAAATGTCTCAGGAGTTTGCCTATTTCTTTCCCGGTACTCAGGTTGCGATACCCGGGCATATCCTGGTTCGAATGGTAGTTGAGTCGACTGCCTACTTGTCTCTTGTCGTTTGCCTGTTAGTGCCGTTGATTCCCTCTGAGCTGTTACGGAAAGCTCAAGGCCGGAAATTTTCTTGTTTATGACCTTCATGTTGTTTTGAAAGGTAACCATCATCGTTTTCATCGTGTCTGCTAATGCGGACAAGGCTTCGGCCTGGTTGCCTCCCATAGCAGTCGAGATCACCTCTGGCATTGGTTCTGTATTCTGTACGTCCTCTACTAAAATCTCGTGAAGTCCGTTATCGATGTTGATGTTATCAGTTCGTTGTTGTTCGGTCGGTTGTCTAGTTCTTGCTATGGCCATGTTGCCTTGTTCGTTGGTAGCCCAAGCAGTGTCTTGCGCTTGTAGTGCTGCTTGACGCTGTATTGGGGACCGTTTGCGAGTTGAAGTTTGTATTGTATGGTCGTCGTGTTTGTTTGCGTTGTTTTCTATTGAAGGGTACTCTTGTTCCCACCCAGATTCTTCTCCAATTCTTCCTAATGGAGGAGCTACCTTTTTGTTCGTTACGTCCGTCGAAAAAAGTCGTCTAGGGTCGTTTGGGCTGAACTGCATGAAGTCGTAGGAATAGTTCGTCAAGTCCGTCACGTCTATGTTCCTAGTCCCTGTCGCAAGATCTTGTCCAGGCTGGTCAGTCACCTGACCTAGTCCGGATCTAATATCCCCAAATGTCGAATATCCCAGTGAATGATTTTCGGTTTGGGACTTCTTAAGCGAGGTGCTCTTCGGGACCGCTCCTACACTTTTATCACCATTCCCTATGTTGGGCTTCTCCATACTTTATTAATTCTAGCTTGGAGTATTTTATAAAGGGGTTATGTAATGTTTCAATTCAAAGTTCAAAAATAATCTACAAAATTCAAAACAATATTTATAAGCTAAGGATGATTGTAATTCGGATCATTCAACAGTATCTAATTATTCAATCTTTGATTTAAATACTGATGGATATTTATATTAGTATTGGTACGTTATGGATTTTATTGTAACGTTTTTGTTTGTGTTCGCTTTGAGTGTTTCGGTTTTTTTTTTTTGTTTCAAAATTGATATGTGGCCGCGTTGGTGTGTGGATTTCAGGTAAGGTTCTCCGCAAACCATTCTATAGGTGTATGTTTGTATGTCTCGTATTAGTCGTAAGATGTATTCGTGGTACTGTTGGATTGTGACTGGTATCCCAGAATCATGGCGAGTGTTGGAATATGCCTTTCTTCCCTACCACAACTTGCTATCTGGCAAGACCAAAACAAGGATAGCAGGGCCTCCAGACTATATCCCAACACGATCAAAGCTTCTAGACCTACGCTTACGCCTCACAGAAAGTGCGCCGAAACTAACACTTTCGGAAAGCTGCTAGCAGTTTGGCCTATCCACCTTGACCAGCTCTCGGCCTTGTGATAGATTTCTGATTGCCTCACAAAATCGCTTAGCTTGACGCCTGGCGATTGGAACAGCATTCGTCAATCCATCTCAGAACCGAAAGCCGCTCTTAATCTCTTAACAGACTTCTGACTACCTCACTAAATCCTCCGGCTTTGAGCCTATGGAGTGGATAGCCGTCATCGGTTTGCTTTGAGACCGAGCTTGTACAGTCCTTGAGTTAAGAAGAGACAGAAAAGTAAAATTGCAAAGAAAACTAAAATTAAATCGCGGAGGCTGTTGTAAGTCCAAGGCGATGACCTTCAAACGAGAAAATCATCCCCTTGGAGTCGCAACTGGCCTAGCCAAAAAATTACGTTGGGCGCCATTGTTGTGAGCCAGGGTCGAGCCACAGGGGCAGCTTTGGCACAGGTGAGGAGGGCGCGGCATGCTCGCGGTCGCTCGGCTAAAGCTCGTCGGATGGGGTAGTTCTTGCCCTCTCACCGTATGCCACCTGCTCAACAAACATTCTTATCTCATGCCAAAAATAAAAAAAAATAAAAGAAGGAGAAAGCTACGTTATGCGGACCTCGGACGGACAAAAAAAAACTATTATAAAACAAGAGAAACGAAAGAAAGAGAAAAAAAAGCGGAAAAGAAAAAACGCAAGGACTTGTGCCACTACCCTTGAGGAAGACCGGGAAAGAACTCGCGAAACTAAACCTAACTATAGCCTAAACTAAATCTATTCTAACCTATAAGTTAAACTAGACCCTAATCTATACCTAAACTATCTTAAAACTACGCTCCACTAATCCTAACTCGCAGTATTGGCCTTCCCAGTATCCCTCCTAGATAGTGGTTCGCCATGACTCTAAAATATGCCTGATGTAAGTGGCAAGGTTTGGCCAACCCACCCTATGTCCAAACGAACACTTCCATGGCTATCTTCTTGGCCGATCGCGATGAAGATAGCCCCTTAAAGATCCCCCCAGTCACAATTCAAGTAGGTAGCAACCGAATAACGTCAAAGTCACATCCTGTCGTCTCGTTAGTAGTTGTCCTGTACAGTCATCGTTCACCTAAAGAAGGACGGTCTTCCCATGATTTCCACACACCGGTCGCGAAGTGAAATTAAACGCACATATTATAGCTGTATGTTACCGAGCTCAAAAATTGTATTTAAATTCGTTATAAGACGTGCCACTTTATAAAGACTAAACTCAGAATGATAATATAATAAGAAAATTCAAGAAAAGGAAACTAATTCAAAAAAAAACTATAAAAAAAAATACTAAAACTAAGAAGTAAGGTTCTGATCTTAATATCTTATATACTAACACTACTTTACTGTATCTAAGTATCTAACCAATTCAATCAAACTTCAATTCAATAAAAAAAATATAAAAAAAAATGTACTCACGTTGACTTTTCCGTCCCCCGATGTTCTGGCGCCAGCACAGTGAAGAACGTCGATAAAATTCAAAAAAAATGTTTTCGCGCACAAATTTAAAGTAATAAATACTAAGTTCAGAGCTTACTTGTATTAAATTAAAGAAAAGGAATTCAAAAAAAAACTAAATTAAAGTTAAGCTACGTCACTAAAATTTTATGTGGCACAAAAAAAACACTATAATTTGTATTCCTAATTATGGTTGTTGATCCTCGAAGCACCTCGTTCGTAGCTGGGTATCGTGGATGGTGGCGTAGCACCTTGATGCCACAGATGGGGTTGAGGGGTTTTGTTGGCTGTGTCTTTGTTGGTCTTGGGGGTTCTTTGTGTTCTTTGTTCGGGTTTTGTCAGCGTGATGGTTCGTTGTTTCACCTCATGGGGTGTAAATCGTCGGCGCTGAAATGTCCAGGCTATCCTAGAGACCGGGCCTTTATGTAGCGGGTGGCCGTTAGAATGACTCGGTGTAACCGTTGGCTGGCGGTATATAAGCGTCCCGCTATATACTCAACGGCGGGGTTTCCGTTTGGAAGGTTCCCCAGGTCAATAATGGTAGGTCTTTCGGGTGCACTTTTGGACGTAGAAAGAGGCTAGAGTCGCCGAAAGCGTAGATACTGAGGTCACCAATTTTCTTGGCCACTCGGTAGTTTGGCAAATACCTTGGCAGACTAAATCGCTGTTTTAAACCTCTCAATCCTTTAAGCACTGAATAACCAAGCTGTTTTACACTCCCTTAACAAAGATTAGGTATAAAAAAAATGTTATCGCACAAATTTTGTACGCCACTGTCTCGATCAGTTGTCTCTGCCAAAACTATTGCTTTATGCAATGACCACTTCTAACAAAATGCAGGCAATTGATTTTGAGGGCCGGTCAGTTACCCGGTCGTTGCACTTGTCGGTACATTTTTCTCTACCATCATATGTATTTGCCTTTTTTTTTTTTCTCGATCCACTTTCCCCCCGTCCACTGTAACATGCAATGGAATTTACCTATTTGGTTCTCTCTTAAATTAGATTTTAAATTTTTTTTTTTTTTTTTTTTTATATGAATTTGTTTATTCCGTTGCCGAATTCTCAAGGCATATATCATCTTTCCTCTACTTCCTTACTCAACTCCCACTACTACTACTACCTAGTACCTACTGTCCCATTTCTCCACTTCCACTCTAACTCTCTAAGCTCTGAATCCGATCTTCTCTTCATTCAGCCTATGACGAAGATGATCTAAGTCCCTAATTATCTTTTCGACCTCTCTTTTGTAAATCTTTTGTCAGTGTTAAATGTTTTCAGTGTATGCAAATTGCAAAGATGCTTATAATAAATAATAATACCTTACCTACATAACAATACGTAAAAAAAACATATACCTAAATGATGGGAAAGCTTGTCAATGATGTCGGAAGTACATCGATTATCTAAACCCCACAACAGCTGACAGTTTAGAAAGCTGGGGACACAAACGAATGGATAGGCCAAAAGAGATGACAAAATACACAATCTGTCACCTGAACATAATAGAGTTGCAGCCGAGCCGACATACATCACATGTAATTTAAATTGTTTTTATTATTTTATTTAGGTATCTACTCAATAATTATTATTCTTTGTATGTTATATTCAGGTACGTGGACTATGTACTGCAGCAGGTAAGTGCAATGGATTTCTAATGGAGATTATCCTCTGGAACACACATGGTATGGGCGTTTCACAGGTCGGTCTCCAATGGAAATTGTTGTTTACGTTTTTTTTTTTCTTTTCTAGTTACTTTTTTTTTTTTTTCTTTTTCAGATGAATATGGCCCCGTAACATCTTCTTGCCTTTCACTTTAAGTTAAAATCTTTTTTTTTAATTTTGCGATTTTTTCAGAGCTGACGTAGACACAGGAGCAACAATTTCTCAAAATGGGAGTCTGAATCTGAAAGGGCTCCGCGCCGAGGCGTATTTACCATCAGCCAATGAAAACAGCCTTTCCACCACAGCTGCTGAGCAGGTAGTGGAGTGTTATATCTCAAAAATGCTGGATATTGACAGAGGAGTTCTATAGCTGATGTCGATAAATGGGCGAGATATGCATAATGTTATCTACAGATGAATTGTTATTATTACATGATTCTAATAGCTAATCTAGAATGTGAAATAATTGTTTGTAAATGGTGTACTTTGATTTTGTTACCTGCAGTACCGAAATTAAATTTTACTTTCAGTTTTTCTACTTTAATTTTCAGTAGAAGATCTTTTATTATTTGCGGAAGCAATTTTTTGTCCAATGAGCTTATTTCTTTCATTTTGGTGTCATTAAATTCTGAATTTAGTGCTGAAACCCACTTCAGTTTAGCCAAAGGACAAAGCACCGAAGAATCAATCGCATCTTCGACGTCACTCGTTAAATAAAAATATGAGTGAAATCGACTAACTAGCGACTCTTCGATTTTTTTTAACAATTTCCACTTTAATGGTTTACCGTTAAGTATCATTTTATATTACACTCTAGGCAGCAAGTAACTGTAGATACAGCATTCCCTTTTCGCCTTGAAGGAAATCTAGGGCTTCCGCAATTGGCCGTAGGAGGTGTACATAGTCCCGATTCGAAAAATTGTTGTACTTCCAGCCTTCTGCAGAATTCATGGATTTTTTCCTTATGTTTAATGATTTCTCTAACCGAATCATAAGGAATTCCATTTTGTCGGAACCGGATATTTTAACTGACAGCCCAGGATAGCAAGAATTGGCTCTGATGTTTTTGGTCTGTTAACCTTCGATCAAAGATTTGAACAGTTTTGATTTATCTTTATGAAAAAAAATATGAACGTTATATACGAAGAGTTACGTCATTTAATTACGTTATTATTTTATTTATTATTTTTTGACATTAAACAAATTCGCCCGTAATTCGTAAAAAAATAATAATCATTAGGTATTATTATACCCGCGTAAAGTATGCATACTTACCTTAAATTCGATTTGTAGGCGTACCGACTCACAATTATACATTCATATCATTTATTTTAAAATAGTATCAAATTTTCAAAAATTCCGTCGGATAGTTGGTCGCTTCATCCTCGTCGGTCACTCTGTCAACAGATTTGTACGAATGCAGTTCTCCAGCTATTTGAATTTGAATAATGAAATTCAAGCTATCGACGTCTTTATTCTTCGCTGCTAGTATTGCCCTTTCACTAATCCAATCGAGATTTTTATAATTTTGTGCAATGCCGGGAAACATACTTTGGTGATGAGTTCCTACTTCGACGATTTGAACTCGCAAAAATTTTCCGGGAACGATATCAATCGATATCACCTCGAAAATCATAACTGCCTCCAAAGCTCGTTTATGCACCATGTCATGTGGCAATCTGCCATTTCGTCTTGCATTCATCTCGCTGAAAGATTAACTAGAATTTTTTTTTTTCATGTCTATTTTTTGCTCTTCTTTCAACTAGCTTCTGGTGCATGCCCCCTCACATATTTCTATGTTTATGGGGTTTTTGTAAAGAAAAACCAGTAAGACAATTATCTTCGACTATGCCGAAGCTCAAATACCCGGTACTATATTATTGTAAAAAAAAAAAAATATATATTTGTATGGGAGCAAGCTCATTTTTTGTCAAAAAAGTTTAAATATTCGAACCGTGTATCATTACACCTTTTATCCCCGACAATAGCAGACATCGTTCTTGACAATCTACTAAATAACACAATAGAAGTACTCCAGAACATGGGAATACAGATAAAATTCATCACGAAATATGTTGACGACATTTTCGCTATAATAAAGAGCACTGACAAGGACATAATAATGACAACTCTAAACAGCCAACACAAAAAACTGCAATTCACAATAGAACAGGAACATGACAATTGCATACCATACTTAGACCCCAAACTGCATAGAACAAACAACAAAATACTATTCAACTGGTATTCAAAGGAAACATCATCAGGACGAATGATCAATTTCCATTCCACACAACCACTAAAACAAAAGATCAACACAGCAACCAACTTTATCAACAAAGTTATCGACATCAGCGACGCAACTTTTCACAAACAAAACCTACAAAAAATACGAACAATATTACGGATGAACCATTTCCCAAATAAAATAATTAACGACCTAATAAACAACAAACTTAACAGAATCAAACATCACCAAGACCCGCCAAAACAAATACCTGGCAACACCAAAACTTTTTTCAGCGTTGCATACATACCTAAATTAACAGACAATAACACCTTACATGAAACAATAATGAAAGAAAACATCTCGTTCGCCTACAAATCCAACACTACTACTAACAGCATATTCACAAACACGAAAGATCCGATCGACAAAGCCCAACAACATAACGTAGTATACCAAATTCCATGCAAAGGGAAAGACAACGCAACATGCAAAATGGTATACATAGGGACAACAAAGAGAGCACTCGCAACCAGAACAGCTGAACACCAGGCAGACATAAGGAAAGAGAAAATATGAACGGGACTATCACAACACATATCGTACTCTGGTCACACAGCTGATTTTGACAATATCACGATACTGGACAAAGAGAAGAACTATAATAAGAGATTCACTCTGGAGAGCTTAAGAATCCAACAAAAACTAACAATAACGATGAACACCAAAGAGGACAAAGACAACATAAACACAAACTACAGTGTGGCTATTTAGTATTCTGTGATATTTCTGTGCTATATGTTTTAAGTTGTATGTTGAAGTTTTAGTAGTGTTTATTTATTTAGTTATTGTCTTAATTTATTTATTTATTTTTGTGCAATAAGACATTTTAAATGTAATTGTACCAATCTATGTAAGTAAGAATTTTTAAGATATTAACTAGATATAAAATTCAAATTATTGTATCATCCCAAAAAAAAAAAAAGCTTCAATAAATCGATACCCCTGATGGTGTTGGGAAATACCGACGAAACGTAGGGTGAAAGAATGGAATAATTGTTTTAATATTCGCATTTAAAAATAAAGACCAATAAGCCTAAACTGATCACTACACAAGAAAAACGAACTTGGTCAACAGAAAAAATTGCATCAGTTTAAATATTATTAAAACAATATGTGCAAAGTTTAAACCTGCTATCTTTAGTGTAGCTATTTATATTTAATTTTTAACATCAAAAAGCTATATAAATCCGATATTTTTGTATGGGAGGTAGTAGTAGTTTTCATCCGATCTTGCTCATCTTCGAACTTAGCCTCAGTTTGGTTGATAAAAGCTTAGCTACCAAATTTCGATAGCTCTTAAATTACGGCCGTAATAGTGCGGACGGACAGACAGACGGACATCGCTAGATCGACTAAGAAAGTGATGCTGATCAATAATATATATACACTGGCGACAACTAGGATGAGGCCACACATTTTGCAATCGATTTTCGCTCTTTATGGCTGTTGGAAATTTTTTACCCGGAAACTTTTAATACCTGTTAACAGGTACATATTTTCCCAACAGTAAGTCATAAAATTAAAGGGTAAATAAAAAACTACGGCTGGAATTTCCGAAGATCAAAAAATGAACTACCTAAAAAGCGTATAAAAAGAAGCTCAACTAGGATGAGGCCACAAGCAAAATCTTCGAAAAAAAGCAAAAAATTAATAAAATGTTTACATTTTATGGTTTTAAAACATTTATTTATTATGTTTTTCTACATTAATAATAAGTATGCCCGCCATTTTTCGATATGACCTCTAAAAGACGGTTTGGAACGGAATAATAGAGTTTTTTTTAAATAATTAAGAGAAATTTGGGTCCAGGCATCACGAATAGCTTCGATTAAAGTGTCCTTGTCTTCAAATTGTCTGCCGCCTTCATACACTTTACGAGATAACCATGCCCAAACATTTTCTATTATGTTTAAGTCCGGTGAATAGGGCGGCCAAGGCAAAAGTTCCACGTCTTCTGATTGAATCCAGCTTCTAACAACCCTGGAAGTAGGATAGGGGCATTGTCTTGTTGGAATATCCAAGGCAGGGGTCCGAAAATGTTTTTCACTTTTGGAAATGACCGTTCCAGCAAACATTTGTAGTTGTTTCCGTTCATTGTTGTGGACAAAAACTCCAACTCGATTGTGCCATAGTAGCTAATAGCTCCCCACACCATTACACCTGATGTACGGCTGTGATGTCTTGCCAAAATAAGCTACTCCTTTCTTAAATCATGGAAATAAAAGTTGTAACCATCGGGGCCGTCAAGGTTAAACTTTTTTTCATCCGAAAAGACAACGCGTTTCCATTCATCGCTCCAGGCGACATGTTCTCTTGCAAAATTCATTCGATGCTCCTTGTGTACTTGCCTCAAAACCGGTTTCTTTTTAAGTTTTCTTCTCTGTATAGTACCACTTCTTCGTATTATCGTTCGGACCGTTCCTATGCAGGCTGATACTCCGCTTTTGGCCCTTATTTTAGTCGCTGGTAGAGTCGAATTAGAGGCAAGCCGTCGAATTAACCGCTTTTCTCGCAATGTTGTTGCTTCTGCCGTGCGTCCTTTTTGATTTTTCCCATAGTGTTGGGGATCCCCAAGATAATTGTTTACAACAGTCTTACTTCTATTAAGCCTCCTTGCAATTTCTCGGCCTGAGAGTCCTAACTCCTTGAAAGCATCTATTTTTCCCCTTTCTGTAGCTGTCAAAGCCTTTCCGGAACCCATTTTTTTTTTAAACTAAATAAAAAATGTTCTTTTTAACAGTACTTAACAAAACTTTGAAAAAAATCGCTAATGTGCACTCCTGCAACGAAATATTCGCAGTGGCCTCATCCTAGTTGAGCATCTTTTTATACGCTTTTTAGGTAGTTCATTTTTTGATCTTCGGAAATTCCAGCCGTAGTTTTTTATTTACCCTTTAATTGTATGACTTACTGTTGGGAAAATATGTACCTGTTAACAGGTATTAAAAGTTTCCGGGTACAAAATTTCCAACAGCCATAAAGAGCGAAAATCGATTGCAAAATGTGTGGCCTCATCCTAGTTGTCGCCAGTGTAGCTTGTCATACCTACAACGCCTCCTTATGTGCGTTACAAATGGAATATCAAAGTGAATATACCCTCACCATAGTGTGGTACCGGGTATAAAAACTGTTGATTATACTGCTCGATTTATTTGATTTTTACTCTGGTTGCAAACACGGTACATTTGGAAGAAAGTCTTTGTCTTTTCCAATGTTACTTTGCCCTTTGTCCTTCCGGACAATTTCTCAGTGGCAAACTCAATTTATGAAATAAAATTTTAATTCAACAAAAACTAAAAAATTGAGTAGCTCTAACGTACATTGCGAACGTACCTTTAACCATGGGAATGCGAACGAACTGATAAAACTACTACAAAAATCGCTAGTTTGCAAAGTCTACTCAGAATTTAGTACAAGCACGGTTCATTGAAGGGAACTTCAGGAATGCTACACAGTTTTCCAAATGGAGTGTTCCCACTCGTATAAGGCCGTGTGTCAATTAAGCTAAATAATTATCCTTGGATCATTTTCTGACACTGAATTAAGTTTGCTGTTAGAGTGTTTCCACCACGAT
Organism: Cheilosia scutellata; assembly: GCA_955612985.1. NCBI lineage: Eukaryota > Metazoa > Arthropoda > Insecta > Diptera > Syrphidae > Cheilosia > Cheilosia scutellata. Next base: position 89,803,777 of record OY015312.1, read on the forward strand.
AGTGTTAGAAAATTATCCGAGGATAATTATTTAAGGCATATTTTGCCTTATCGAATTCGTTGTCATCGTCTTCCACAGGAAATAGTATCTCGGTTTTAGGCATAGGAGCATATTAAAACGGCAGAACTTTCGGCCCCGAAACTCTCTTTGGCAAGATCTTCTGTGTTGATGTTGTTGATACACTAAATATTCCTATAGTTCTTCATTTTGACCATTACACGAAATATATTTATCGATGAACTCTACGAATTCATCCATGTTAGTTGCATTTTCTGTATCCATTTTGGGAGCATTATGCAACCAAAACATTCCGTAACAATGAGGAGATCCACGATGCTGAAATTCAATAGAAGAAGAATTCAATTGGATACTGAATAAAAATTTAATTTGTCATCGTTTTAAACAATTCACGAAAACGATGGTCAAAGTATCGCGAACATTGTGACAGGGTCAGATCTTATCAACCTGTTTTTTTCTGTGGTTGGGAAGACTGCAGCACTTTCTTCAGTTATATATTCTTGATCTACCAATTTAGATAAAATCACCAGCAGCAGATAATGTAATGAAGAAAGTTGGCAACCCGAATTGTCTTATCATTGCAGAAACTTTCTTTTTCTCAGGTGTGCGGGTGGGAACCCCAGTGTGCAGGTGAGGACCACAGTCCTTTTAAAATGCGGTATCCATCGTCGTGTTGCACCATAATTATCAACAAAGTTTTCATCTAAAATATTTTCCCGGGTAGCACTATTTTGATATTTTTACTTTTACAGAACTTGGCTGTTTTATTTACATTTATGTGTTTTGTGTGATTATATCTTACTGAATGAAGTATTTGACACTGGAAATCCTTAATAAAAGAAAGCAAACTTCAGACTATGGGCCAATGGCCACTTAAAAAATAATGACAGCACGTGAAATGCTTACATTCACCATTTATATACATGTATTTACCTCTAATGATAGGCGATTTGGTTCCCAGTGATGATGAAGTTTGGCAGTTTTTACTTGAATTAATTGACATCGCGGATCTAGTTTTGTGGTTTGAAGTTACTGATTTACTCATCACAACATTGTAATTTAAAATTAAACATCATATTGAGCAATATATTAAGCTGTTTAGAGATAGGTAATTTAAACCAAAATTTCATATTTCAACATACAACTATATTAAAAAAACTGCCCCCTTCGGGTAGGGGTTAGAATATACCCGAGGTAGGCATGCCTGTCGTAAGAGGCGACTAAAATCCAACCAAGGGTTTGAGGCAACGGCTAGCCTATCCTCAGTAAATCCCTCCCACAGGAGCCAGTGGTAAACACTCAAAAAACGTTATGAATGGAGAAACAAAAGGAATTGATTACTCTATGGTAATGGCAATAGCCAAAATCCACCCGTAGTCTTCTCGACTACGGCCGGGACACGGATTCTGGAGGTCCCAACATTCATACCTGAATTCACAAGCGACTCATGCGGCTCTATGTCTGATTCATTCGGCAAATTGAGCATGAGACAAGCTGTGGCTCACTGCACTGCCACTGACGGTCAGACCCGGGACACCTTGGTTGAACGGGCTCCTGAAGAGGCGGTCCTTGAGCTGTGCCTGTCTAAGGGACAGCGGAAAAGGAAAAGGAAGAAGCTGAGGGATCTGCGGCGCAAAGAAGCTGCACCTGCTGAAGGCGCAAGCACATCCGTCAGCTCTTCGGCGGCGTCTTTGAAAAGGAACCGGTCGGTGGAAGTCTCACCAACTGAAGCCAACCAACCCCTTGGATCTGACGCTGCCTCCTCTTCTGCCTACCCGAAAAGCAAGAAGAAGCGACCCAAGCTCAAAAAGAGAATAAACCCCCCTCAAGTCTGTGAGTGTGTCCGCGTGCGGTCTCCTAATGAAGCCGGTGCTTCTACCAGAAATGGAAGCAGTACTGGCGGAAGGAAACTGGACGTCGCGATCGCACCTACAGGCGAGAGCTCCCGAGGCCCTCCAATCGTTGGAGCTACCCGTGCACTGGTACTGAATGATGCAGGTGCTGAAACCAACCCAGGTTGCAGTACCAGCGGACAGAACTTTGTTGATGCGGATGGCTCTGTCGGTCAGAGTGCTTCTTTCGAACGCAGAACAGCTAAGGTGCGGGACAAGAGGCCATCCTACAAAGATGCCGCTGTCTCCTCTCTAGCAGTTCGTATAGGGAAAGCAGGCAATGACAATAGCATGAGCGATGCAGAGTGCAAACACTGTAAAGCACATCTTTTGGAGCTTGCCGCGGCAACTAATGCTTGTATCCAGGTTGAGGGATGTGAGTTCAAGGACGGAACCTTCACGGTGAATACCTCCTCGCAGCTTACCTCGAAATGGGTCAGCAACATGGTGCCGAAGATCCCTCCCCACGGGACCACAATTTTTGAAGTCTACAAACCACCCAAGCTCACGCGTGCTGTCTGCTGGATTCCTGGGAAACTGGGGAAATCGGCGGACGTGCTAACGCGTTTGCATGCCCAGAATCCTGGTCTCGACACAAAAGCCTGGATTGTCCGTTCTCACAGGCAGAGTAAAAACCGTCACGATGAAGATGGTAGCTTGTGCCCTTGTGGTCGTCTTTGGTGGAACGACCACGGTAAAAAAATGAAGACACTATTTTAACTCTTAATTACAAATTATATTTAATTATTATTAATATGGTTTGGAGGAGCTTGTTGCCCAGCACAAGGAATCTAACCGACCGCACAAGAAAGAATAGAAAACGATCTTCTTCTAACGACGAAGGTAACCGCGCGCGACGACTTGACTGACAAAACTCAATTGTCAAAAGTTGGCGAATCAGGGTGCTGACATGATGGTTGCGTTCAGCGCATAAAAATTAATGGGCGCACACGGCGAGCAATTTTCGCTTATTTTTAATTCGTTATTTGAATCGGACAATTTTCGATTTTGCTTTTTCCTCTACATCACCCTCCCCCAATCGAGCATCCCCGGTGGACTTCATTCTATCGCGACTTTCGTGTGGATTATTCTGGTCTTTGCACAAAATACCGTAGGCAGGTTTAAGTCTGTCGATTGATATTGAAACATTTTTGTTATTCACTGCGACGATGAAAAACTTTCTCATACGTCGAACGACTTTGTAAGGGCCTTCGTAAGGTGCTGTGAGACCGATTTTTACTTTGTCCACTCGGACAAAAACGTTCTCGCAGTCATGAAGATTTTTGGGTACAAAAATGTCTTGCTCACTCCTTCGCGTTTGCTTAGGTATGAGGTTTCTCATAAGGTTGCGTAACTTTTCAATGAGGACGTCCGGTGACGTGACTGGTTTGGTGTCATCCACAAAAATCTCTCCTGGAAGCCTGAGGTTTTGCCCATACACCAACTCCGCAGCGGAGCAGTTAAGGTCTTCTTTGATCGCACATCGAATGCCCAAGAGGATAATCGGGAGTTCTGAGCTCCAATTGATTGTGTTGCATCTTGCTTTAAGGGAACTCTTCAGCTGACGGTGAAACCGTTCTACCAAGCCGTTAGCTTGTGGGTGATAAGGTGTCGTGTGAATTCTGTGTACTCCAAGCAACTTCGAAAGTTCGTTGAACAATTTGGACTCAAATTGACTGCCTTGATCGGTGGTAATCTTCAAGGGTGTTCCAAACCTTGAAACAAAATTTTCAACGAATGATTTTGCAACGGTGTTTGCTGAAATGTCTCTGAGAGGGTAGGCTTCTGGCCAACGAGTGTATCTGTCAACGGCTGTCAGGATGTACGAAAATCCATCGGCTGGCGGAAGTGGTCCCACTAGATCAAGGTGAATGTGATCAAAACGCCCTGTGGGCACTTCAAAAACGCCATGCTCTGACTTTGTGTGTCGATGAATTTTGGACTTTTGACATCCTACGCATGCTTTTGCCCATTCGTTGACTTGTTTGTTCATATTCGGCCAGAAGTACCGATCAGAGACAAGCTTACGAGTCGCACGTATGCCGGGGTGAGAAAGTCCGTGCAAGATTTTGAATATGCTCTGGCGAAGAGCTGAAGGAATGTAAGGTCTGTTTTTACAGGTGGAGGTTTCACAGAAAATGCTCAAGTTGGGAAATTGAAACTTCTTTAACGAAAACTTTGAAGTTCTTTGCGCATTTCGCTCAGATAGCAATTTCTGTAATTCCTCGTCCTTGGCCTGTAACTTGGCTATCGTTTCAAGGTCAATGTGGACGTTTTCCGTGCTCGCAATCTCGCGTTCGCATAAGCGTGAAAGCGCGTCAGCGACCGAGTTATCTTTGCCGTTTATGTGTCGAATGTCACTGGTGAACTGAGAGATGAAATCTAGATGACGTGTTTGTCTCGGACTTCTTTCGGTTTTTGTGGTTAAGGCATATGTGAGCGGTTTATGGTCGGTGAAGATTGTTACTTCCCGTCCTTCCACAAAATACCTGAAATGCTTTATTGCCAAGTAGATTGCTAATAACTCGCGATCGAAGGCTGAGTATTTCGTTTCGGCTGTTGACAGCTTCCTTGAGAAGAATGCCAATGGTTCCCACGAGTGTTTGTTCTTTTGCTGAAGCACCGCACCGACATCGGTGTCAGATGCGTCTGTGGCTATGCTATATTCGCCGTTGGATTTTGGGTGAGCCAAGAGCGTGACGTTCATGAGGGCATTTTTGGCCTGTTGAAATGCATCGTTGAGATGATTGGGCCATGAAAAAGTCTTTTTTGACTTTTTAAGTTTTACTAATGAAGCTAAGTGCTCATGAAGAGGTGCTAATATTTGCGCTATGTTTGGAATAAAGCGGTGATAATAGTTTATAATTCCAATGAACCTCTGGACATGTTTGATTGTAGTGGGTTTGGGAAAACTTGAAATGGCCTCAACTCTTTCTTTGCATGGAACGATTCCATCTTTACTTATGGTATGGCTCAAAAAATCAAGTGATGTAACACCGAAAACGCATTTGGAAAGGTTAATGTTAACTCCATACTCTTCAAGTCGCTTGAAAATTGTCGCTAGGTGCTCCTTATGTTCTTCGTCATCCTTGCTCGCGATCAAGAGGTCATCGATGTAGCCGAATACAAAGTCGAGACCAAAACAAACTTCGTTTATGAATCTCTGAAACGTTTGCGCAGCGTTTCGAAGACCAAAAGGCAACCTATTCCACTCGAACATTCCGAAAGGAGTAGTTATTGCTGTCTTGTGAATGTCTTCCGGCGCTACCGGAATCAAGTGATACGCTCTGACTATATCGATTTTCGAAAACCTCGTGCATCCTTCTGCGTTCATTGAGAAATCTTGGATGTGTCTAATTGGATGACGGTCCGGCACCGTGATGGAGTTGAGCCATCGGTAATCACCGCATGGTCTCCAGTCTTGATTTTTCTTTTTCACTAAGTGAAGAGGCGAGCAGGTAGGTGAAGAAGATGGTCGGACAATGCCTAGTCGGAGCATGTGCTCGAATTCAGTCTTAGCTGCTTTAAAGCGATCAGCGTCTGGTTGTGAGCATAGACAAGGCTTCTGCCGAGATCATCAAGTCTAGGTACGACATGCGTCCCTATCTGCACCTTGGTAGGATTAATTTCCATTTCAATGTCAAGTAGTGCTAATAGTGGTCGTAACCCAGAGTTTACATCCATTTTGTTCACTCAGATCAACCTACAACACTGTAAGGCTGCTACTGCTCTTTTAAGTAGGAGGCTTGCTGTCAGTAGGACAAAAAACCGTATAACATCCATCCAGGAACCATGGGTGTGGAAAAATCGCATCTGTGGCCTTGGTGAGTTGAGCGGTGCATACCATGTTCTTTACGATGAACTGTCCGAGAGACCTAGGACATGTCTTGTTGTATCGAAATCCCTCACGGCAGTTAAAATCAAACGGTTTTGTGGCCAAGATTTGGTTGCTGCAACTATCACTTACCATGCAAATGGCAATTGGGAAACCTTTGTTGTTGCATCGGCTTACTTCCCCTACGACTCTCTAATTCCTCCACCACCAAAGGCAATTGTTGAGCTCATAGAGTACTGCGAGGTCAAAAAGATTGGTCTTGTCTTATGTTGCGATGCTAATGCTCAAAACACTGTTTGGGGCAGCAGCAAATGCAATATACGAGGAGATCGTCTTCTGGATTTCATCCTATCGTCTGACATCACCATCAACAATGTGGGTCGTCGGCCTACATTTGTTACAGCCAGGAGACAGCAAGTAATCGATATTACCCTGTCCAACAGGCATTCCAAGACTATCATCAATTGGAGGGTATCGCCAGATAGCACTTTGTCAGATCACAGATACATCGAATTTCAAATCTACTGTGAAGTTTCACCTTCGCAAGAGAGGAGAAATCCGAGAAAAACGAATTGGGCACGGTTTAAGGAGGAACTTGGCAATTCTGTTAAAGCTCCACTTAAATTAAGGTCAATACAAGGGGTAGAGAGGTCTGCTCAGGATCTGAACAGCGTCCTTATCCGTTGTTTTGAACAAGCGTGTCCGGTTACAAAAAACTCCTGCAGAAAACCGGTACCTTGGTGGAATACCGAACTGCAGCGTATTCGCAGAGAAACCAGGAAGCTCCTAAATCGGTCTTTAAAAACCAACTTAGAAGAAGACTGGAATCTGTATCGATCGAAGCAAAAAGAATTTAAGAGACTGATTCGTAAATCGAAAAATGACTTATAGGAAATTTTGTGAGGAGGTCGAATCACTAAGTGCAACCAGTAGACTAATAACGTGATAGTGGAACAAAGAAAAAATCTACAATTTTATTATAAAAAAATAAAAAAATAAATAAATAGGTGGCGCAACAGGCGGGTAGACACCCTAGGCCTAGCTTCTTGCAACCATTCGTTTTGTGTGAGTTTCTATTTTTGGGACGAATGGAAGGGACCTACAATTTTATGCCGAGTCCGAACGGCTTAATTGAGAAGCTTTTTCAGGACAGTCATACTCTCGGATGTTTGTCAGACGTTCGCGAGAGGTGGCGCAGTAGAAAAAACCTTAAGATGTAAATTGTGTTTTTCCGGGGATTGAACCTGGGATCCCTCGCACAGTAGTCCAGCACACTAACCACTGCGCTACTGCGCCTACTATTTTATTATAACGTATAGATATTTTTCAATGCAAATTATACGAATCTGTAGTTTGTTTTCTAAATTAGCAAATAGACTTGGCTTCGAATTGTAGAAGCAAAAATAGTCAGATTACAGAGGCTATCAGGCCATGTGCACATGCACAGCCATTGCACTCTGAATAATTAACGTAGCGTCCATTATTTTCTAACGCAAAGTCGGACACAGGTATCTACAAAATTATCTTTTCCCTTTATTCCGGAGTTTCTTTTAGAAATGGTTGATGGTTTAGAAAGGGTTGAAACAAAGTGGAGAGTGTGGCTGTAAATATACCTTACCTACTCTATAGATCTGTGAAAAATGCACAGAGTCAGAGGTTTATAAGATGGTTCCAGTCAAATTCAAAGTATGTTGAATAAAACTATGTAAATAGGTAAGGTACTTAAGCCAAATTAATTATGTGATTATCATGGCCGATAGAGTTATACTTATGACAATGCTAGAGAGAATTTTGTATGTATAAAAGCTCTAAAAAAGCCTTACATACTGTTGGAGGATACTGCGAAAATAACTGTGGTTATGCTATGAGAACTTTTCAAGTATCGAATTATTTTAGAAAATAAAAATTGTCCCATAATTCACGCAAAATTTGAATTTTGCGCCTGTTGAGAGATGATTTCGAAATTTCCACAACGAAGTTAGATAAATGAATTGAACAATTTTATATCAATTTATTCCGTTAAAAATTTCCTGTAACAAAATTTATAATGAGCTTAATATAATAATAAATCAATGATAATTTACTTTAGTTTTTTCGTTCTCAGATTTAATCCCAAGTCCGCCAGTTTCCTAACCCCAAATAAGTGCAACACAAAAAAACGCATGCCTATAGTTTTCGGTTTGACAGCTTGTCATTGCACTTTAGGGTGCATTCAGGGCTTTTACTGCTGACGTTGCCAGATCCGTCGCAACAGCGCCATTTAATAGTACAGTGATTCCATTTCCAACTGAAAAAAGATAACAATGTGATAGCTGACAGTTCGGGGTTAGTAAAAATGGAGTGCTATATGAAAGGACAATGCATTTTCATTATGAAGATTTTCAGCTACAGTCCGCAATTTTCGAACAAAAATATATATGAAGCAGTTCGCGAGAGAATTGCTGACAGTCCATGAACATCAATTCGGCAACGTTAGTCAAGAATAGCTCTCTACAGCGAATTCTCACGAAAGACTTACAAAGTTCAATTGTCTCAAGAACTTTAGACTACTGACCATGCAGCGCGAAGAGAGTTCGTTGAATGGATTTTGGAACAACAACAAAAGGATGCTGATTTTTCGAACAAAATCATCTTCAGTGATGAGGCTCATTTTCATCTTAATGGCTTCATTAATCGTCAAAATTGTTGCATTTGGGGTTCAGAGTAATATTGTTGAGAAACAAATGCATCCACAACGCGTGACTGTTTTGTGCGGATTTTGGGCTGGAGGCATTGTCGGACCATTTTTCTTCGAAAATGCGCCAGGTCAGGCATTAACAGCTAATGGTGTTCGTTATCGGGTCATTGTGGTTTTCAAAGGTCTATGCAAACAAGCCAACGACCACCAACGCCTTGAATGAGGAAATTGGGAGGTGTTTTATGAAATCCAGCCACATTTATGCGAAACTGACATAGAAATTTTCGATAAAAGAGTACGTCTACGTACTTGCCAACAAACCCGCCAACAAACCCTTGCCAACAAACCCGTGTCGACCATTATTCAGGTAGTTAAAGTCCTCAAAAGGGACAGACCAAGTAAACTGGAATCGCTCCAAAAATCTGATGGCACCTACACTGAGACAAAGGCGGAGACTTTCAGTCTTCTGTTGGAGACTCATTTCCCGGGAAATCAGATCACTACGCGCTCTTCAGTGGTACCGGAAACGGTGGCCACCACGGAACGGACAAACACCACGCGGCGTAGCTGGTATGCTGGTATATTGCATCCAGAGTGGTGACGGATGACGCTATCAAATATGCAATTGCATCGTTTGAGAGTTTCAAGGCACCTGGTCCGGATGGAATTTACCCGGCTATGCTGAAACAAGGTTTTAGTCAGCTGATGCCGACGTTGAAAAGAATTTTCACCGCTAGCTTGGCCTTGGCCTACATACCTTCTCTTTGGCGTATGGTTAAAGTCGTGTTCATACCAAAAATCGGTAAGACTGACTACACTCTCGCCAAAAGTTTCAGACCCATAAGTCTGTCTTCCTTCCTGCTGAAAAGTTTGGAAAGACTGGTTGAGCTGCACGTGCGCAATGTTGCTCTTCGATCGCATCCTCTTTCTGAGATGCAACATGCTTATCAGCGCGGAAAATCCTGTGAAACTGCGCTTCAGAACCTTGTTGGTAGGATCGAAAGCGCTCTTGATCGGAAGGAGTACGCGTTGGGTATTTTCGTCGATATTGAGGGTGCTTTTGATAATGCGACTTTTGACAGCATGTGTAACGCAGCTAGACATCACGGTATAGATGAAACATTGGTGTTGTGGATTAAAGCAATGGTAATGTACAGGACGTTGATTGCCGAGGCGGATTGTGGCAAATGCGTCATGACAGGGGTAAACAGGGGCTGCCCACAAGGTGGTGTTCTGTCTCCCCTTTTATGGTGTATGGTAGTAGACTCTCTGCTAACGTTACTCAATCTTCCTGGAACCTACACACAAGCCTACGCGGACGATGTCGCCGTTCTGTCTGTCGGCTCGAACCTAAGCACTGTCTGCTCTCAGGCGCAGAGATCCTTGGGCTTGATCGATGATTGGTGCACAAGAAATGGGCTTTCAGTGAATCCTCTTAAAACTACGGTTGTTCTCTTCACGAGAAGGAGGAACTTCACTGGTCTGACTCAACTTGTGCTAAAAGGTGTCACTATCCCGATCTCTGACGAAGTCAAATATCTTGGAGTAATCCTCGATAGAAAACTTCTTTGGTCCAAGCATGTTGAATCGAAAACCGATAAAGCGCTGTCGACTTTCTGGCAGTGCAAAGGCGCTTTTGGTAAGACATGGGGCTTATCTCCGAAAAGGGTCCTTTGGATCTATACGGCAATGGTAAGACCACTTCTCTCATATGCATCGGTTGTGTGGTGGAACAGGCTTTCGCGGAAACGTGTTACTGCCTCTTTCGCCAAACTCCAAAGAACAGTTTGCCTTGGCTGCACAGGGGCCTTCCCCAGCACCCCGGGTTCTGCTCTAGATGCTATGATGAACCTCCCCCCCCTTGATATTTTTATCATGGGGTGTACACTGAAAACCATCTCCCGTTTAAAGAGAGGTGGCTTTTGGTACCACGCGCATTGGAATTTTGATGAACTTGTGCGAGAATTATCCTTTGACCCCTGTCTTATGGATATGCCGTCTGATGAAATGACACCAGAAATCCTACTGCGACAAAACTACCACGTCAACTTTCCTCAGGCAACGGAATGGCTTCGGCCGGACTCTGAGCCAGGGAAAGAATGCCATCGTGTATTCACGGATGGCTCTAAAACCGGACAGGGGTCTGGTTCTGGAGTCTTCGTGGAATGCGAGAACATTAGACTACACTACCCTTTAGGTAACCACGCGACTGTCTTCCAGGCGGAGATTTTCGCTATCCTTATGGCTATGCGCTATATTGTGACAAACAGGTGGAGGGCTAAAAGTATATGCGTTTGCAGTGACAGCCAGGCTGCACTAAAAGCGCTGCTTAACCCTCTCACCTCGTCCAAGCTAGTGCTCGAACTCAAGCTTGCTTTGAGCTTGGTCGGTAGGCTAAACACGGTCAAACTTGTTTGGGTCCCAGGTCACACTGGTATCCAGGGAAATGAGATCGCTGATGGGCTTGCCAGGCTGGGTTCAGAAGAAGCTCTTTCAGGACCTGAACCCGCGCTGGGTCTGCCTGCATCTGTGGTTGGGTCATCCATCGATATTTGGGTTTCTCGCAAATACGAGCGTCGGTGGCGTGATTGTGCTGGGTGCAGACAGGCCAAGCGACTGCTTCCGGACATCTGCAAAAGGTCCGCGTCCTTTCTTCTGTCTCTCAGGAGAATCGACTGTAGACTGCTTGTGGGCGTCCTTTCGGGCCACCAAGCTTTCGCCAAACACTTAAATGTATTAGGCTTGAGCGACACCACCATCTGTCCTGCTTGTGGAGAGGACGATGATACGGCGGAACACTTCCTCTGTAGTTGTCCTGCCTTTGCTCGCATCAGGTGGCGGATTTTTGGGGCTGACGTGGTGAGTGCCGAACATCTAAGCTCTTCATCACTGAAGCTCCTTCTTATCTTTCTTCGAAAGACGGGAAAACTAAGTACAGCAATGTAAGGTGTCTGTTTGGCAGTACTATGGACCAGTAGTTGTGTCTGAGTGCTCCATCGGATAGTAACAACCTCCGACAAAAAAAAAAAAAAAAAAATATTAAAAAAAAATCAGGGCCGGTAAGAAATTGTTTGGGCTTTAAATTTGAAGCCAAGTATAGGCCTTTCAAAGTGTATACCCATAAAATCACGTCACGAAAAAATATATGTCTTGTCCTGTATAAGAAATTTCAATTCCAAATTGCAAAGATTATTCTTCACTCTAACAGCAAACTTAATGAATTTCAACTTGACGAAAATCATACATGTGATAGTGTATTTGCTCTTCGAACTAAATTAAAATTAAAAGAAAATAATAAAATAACATTTTACAATGAAATGGAGTACATTGGCAGAAAATACTAAAGTGGATATTCCGTGGGCAGGTGTTCAAATGATTATAACATAACATTGTTAAGACTATACATATTTCTCATAGAAGTAAATGAATTAATGTTTTGTCCAAAATTGTTGAACATTAACCGCAATTCTCACTTTAGAGCTTTTTAGGTTAATCCAGTAATACTGGGCGATTTTAAAATTTTATCATTTGATGGCATCATCGGATCACCTGTTTCTTTGACCAAGTCATCAAAAGGAAAACACCTCATTAGGATTAAGGAACATTTTCAACAGTAGGTCTAGAACTACAATAGAATTACAGTTTATTTGTAATTGAGCCAGTGCAGGCAACAGGCATTAGTTAAAAAAAGTAAAAAGTATTTACATTTATATATGAGTTTAAAAATAGTACAAAGTAGATAGATTCCACCTGTCACAGTTGTTGCAAAATCAAGCCGCTGGATCTTACGTGCCGCATTCAATGGTCGTTTCCTCTTCATTATTTCATGATCAATATGGCTGGCCTTCTGTATCACGCGATGAACAGTCGATCTGCTAGATGTAACTTCAGTTAATGCCTTAATTCTAACCCTGAGAGACAGTATCGCTCGCCTTTCCTGAAAAGTTATTGCTTTGCTGACTCTTCCTTTGCTGTTTTGTCCATACTTCTCCGGGTCCTTAATAAAGTTGTTGGATTGTCCTTGTGCCCGGTAAGCTCGAATTTGGCCTATTTCGTCCTTGGTTAATGTCTTTCCTTTACCCATAGTTGTGGATTATATGAAGTTATTACTTAAACTAAGCTCCCTAATACTCAAAGTATCCTTTTATTTGATTTAAAACATGGTAACAGGTAGATTAAGCCACTGATCGTAATCAAGTCAGACAAAATTAACAGGTTAGTTGTATGAACTTTTTGGGAAAAGCGTCATAAAAGTTGCATTTATCAACTTAATCCCATTTTTTTTCTACAATATAAACATAATAATATATCCTTCATTCCTTGTGCAATTGGTTTTTCCCATATTTGCGAAGGATTTGAAAAATATCGTAAGATTAAAACAAAAAAATTCCTGTTCGTAATCAAGTGAGACGGAGTGTAATTTAGTGCCCATCCAGCAGTAGCCAAAAGAAGATTCTGCTTCTGAAGATCCTGCGCAACTTCTAAGAAGTTGGAATTGCCAAAAAATGTACGACCATTTTCATGGTACCTAAGTTAAATAAGCTTAGATTATTAAATTCAATATTTTATATTATATTATTATATTCGTTAAAGTTTTATTAATTATTTTTTTTTATTTTTTGCCGAACACGTAACGGTCTTCATTTTACAAAAATAATAAAAGAAGTACAAGTCAGGACTCTTATTTCGGGTTTTTCGCAGGGTGACCGATGTTCAACACCTGTTTCATCGCCGGGGCAAGCTGACAGTCTCTGCGTCGGCGTCGACTTATCATCTATACTCCCTGATAAGAAGCATGGGCAAGCAATCCTGGATGACCCTAAAAATAAGCTACCGACTGGAAGAGGAGAAAAACCGAATCAACTAATTAAAGTAGTAGTTTAAGTTTTTAAATTAAGTTTGTATACGTTTTAAAAATAAATGATTAAATCATTAAATTAAATGTTGTCATGATTTAATTTAATAAGTTCATTTTCGTTGGTTTCTGTTTCAAACTCATATCATTTTACTAAACAAATATTTTTTGTTTTTGTAATGTTTAAACCCATATTTCATTGTATTTTGTATTTTTTTGTCAAAATTCAATTTTTTTATACAATTCATTTTAAATAAAAACATAAATTTTGAAAACATGAAAACATAAATTTTGTCTTCTATATATTTACAGGTTAATTTAGTTTCAGAGAGTGACGCAGAGTCGTATGTAAAAAGTTTATACTTCGACAACTTATCGGCTGATGAGTTCGATAGTATTTGGCCTGCATGCAGGCAACATCGACTTCTAAAAATAAAAAATAAATAAATAGGTAGCGCAACAGGCGGTAGACACCCTAGGCCTAATAGACTAAGAGCCCACAGTAATTTTTGGGTGTGATTGATAACACCAAATAACTCACATAATTAGGTAGGTCTTAAGTAGTTATTCCTAAATGTTACCGTCTTGCATGCTGTAGTGGGGGCCATTGTGAGTAATACCATGTCAAAAATGAATTTTTTTCTGAATTACAAATATCGATTTTAAAAATAAATGATTAAATCATTAAATTAAATGTTGTCATGATTTAATTTAATAAGTTCATTTTCGTTGGTTTCTGTTTCAAACTCATATCATTTTACTAAACAAATAAATTTGTAATAAGAAATCGATTTTTAGGTTACTTTAAGAGCGTCTTGCAGGCAGAAACGTCTTGGACCACCATATTGGTAATCAGGGCACTTAACTCTACATTTAGAAATTATATTAAAGTTGTTATACCAATTATTTGTAATTAAAAAAAAAATGAATTTTTGACATGGTATTACTCACAATGGCCCCCACTACAGCATGCAAGACGGTAACATTTAGGAATAACTACTTAAGACCTACCTAATTATGTCAGTTATTTGGTGTTATCAATCACACCCAAAAATTACTGTGGGCTCTCGGTCTATAACTTCTCGCAACCATTCGTTTTTGTGTGAGTTTCTATTTTTGGAACGAATGGAAGGGACCTACAATTTAATGCCGATTCCAAACGGCTGAATTGAGAAGCTTTTTCAGGACAGTTATACTCTCGGATGTTTGTCAGACGTTCGCGAGAGGTGGGGCAGTAGAAAAAAACACTAAGATGTAATTTGTGTTTTTCCGGGGATCGAACCTGGGATCCCTCGCACAGCAGTCCAGCACACTGACCACTGCGCTACTGCGCCCACAAACATCGACTTCTACAAATATGAAATGTTCAACACAGGCTGAGATTTTTGAGTTGAGTCGTGGCCACAATACAAAAACACGAATGGATATCATTTGGTAAATTTTAAAAATATAGTTATTATATTCTTTTACAAAAAATAACTTACTATATTAAAATAGATCGAAAAAGACTTCAATACGTTATACCCTCAAGGCCTCACCATATTTGAGAACTGAGAAAAGAGTTTTAAATTACTCAAGTACTTCTTTATTGGCAATATAAAGGACAAGAAATTTACGGAAATGGTAACACTAATCGAAGATTGCGATGCCAACAAAGGTAAAAACACTGACATTCTTAAAACGACTCTCAAAAAATAATCATTCAATAATAAGGACTGTACGAGAAAAATTCCGGAAATATTTGCGGTCTGGCAATACTTAAATATGATATCGCAGTGCCGTTATATTTTAATCACATGTTCTTACAGTCATCACATTTATTTTAAAGACGCGATTGATCGATGCTGTGTTGTAATTATTAAAAATTAGCCTAAACGAACTAGATAATAGAAAAGTTATTTTGACCTTTTACGACAAAAATAAACATTTGACGCGGAATCAAGTGGCAAAGCAATTAAAAATGCCGAAATCAACGGTGTATGATGTCATCAATTCATTTAAACAACGTTTAAGTGTCCAACGGGCAGCTGGATCTGGTCGTCCAAGAGCTCCGCAATTCCCAGAAATTCGAAGGAACATCCTAAGAAACGCCCTAACACCTCAATGAGAGACATGGCGGTTAAGTTCGTAGTTTCAGCATCGACAGTCCAAAAATACAAAGCTGATGCAGGGCTAAAGGCATTTGTAGCCCAGAAAGTTCCGAAGAGATCTGAAAAGCAAGAGAAGTGTAGCAAAAACGAGAGCAAGAAAATTGTACCAGCATTGTTTGCCATATTTTGATTGCATTTTGATGGATGACGAAACATACTGCAAAGCGGATTTCAAACAACTTCCAGGCAAACAATTTTACACAGCGAATAAAAAAGGAAATGTCGAAGAAAAATTTAAAGAGGTAGGTAAAGTACGAAAAATTTGCAGAAAAATATATAGTGTGGCAAGCTATGTCTATGCTCGTGCGGATTGAAAACAGACACTTTTGTTACAAATGGATCAATCAATGCTATCGTCTACATTAAGGAGTGTTTGCAGAAACGGATTTCACCTTTTATTCGACGTCATAGAGGATCAGTACTGTTTTGGCCAGATTTGGCAACATCCCACTACGCAAGACAAATAATAAAGTTGTTTGAGGAAAATGGTGTGCTATTTGTTCCCAAGGACTGCAATCCTCCAAACACTCCTATGCTGAGACCAATTGAAAGATATTGGGACCTTATGAAACGGGAATTTAAAAAAAGAGGAGGAGTGGCTAAAGACATCAAATATTTTAAGAAAAAATGGAATGAAATGTCTAAAATCATCAACGAAAACATTGTAAAAAACGTTAAGAAAAATGTTCAAAAATTCTATCTAAATAAAAAATAAATTATAAAATATTTAATATTAAATAAAGTGTACAAATACTAGTTAAAGAAAATGTAAAGCATAATCCGTTACTTTCAACATTAAAACATTTACAGTCATAGTTATTAGTTATTAAACATAATACATAATTAATATTAATATCTATATTATACAATCTTTTTTTTTATTCAATAGCACCATTAAAAAAAGATGTAACATCTCGCCTAAGCACAATCATAGAAACTCTTAAGGAGTAATAAAATATCATGTCTCATTCAAATCGAGTTCTTATTTTCAAATCGAGTTCTTATTCCTTTTGTTTAAAAAAAAGTTATTCTTCTGGAATAGGTTCGAAAAACAGGAATGGAACTTTGGAGCTGATGAACTTATAACTTTGGATTAAGATACATAGTATCTTAAATACGCTTTCTGCATTTACATATGTAGTGTAATGGGGTAAGTCGTAAGTATCTACTCTATACCCATAGCCATAGTTGTTGTAATTGCGTGCTGAAGATTCTACTTTAGTTACTTCACTGAGACTGGACACAATGGACCCAACTGATGGTCTATGTAAAGCTGTGGCATCCGCCACTAGAGCACCCAATTACCTACCTAACTACCTACTTCACTGAGATAGATGTACTACAATAAAACAGGCCTATAGTTGTGCAGTGCTTGCCCTATTAAAGCAACAAATATATTATTAAGAACAAAAAAATGGTAAATATTTGTTTTTTTATACAAAACATCTGCGCAAACATCGTTTTTTCTAAAGTCCCCGACACAAATTACTTGTCGTAGAAAACCAGTCAATTTTACGTTTCATTCGGATTCAGAGATACCTAATTCTACGAATTTCGAAATTCGTAGCAGATTTTCCACTACGAATGGATTCCATGATGTATTTTTCGGGCTGATTGATTGCGTGTTCTTTTTTTTCGAAGCTGACATTTTATAACTCATATCTAATAGTAGATATAAATAAAACGCAAGACAGCTTTACTTTTACATCCGTTATCAAACAGAACACTGTTACAATAGGGGGATGCATTTTCAACATCCAAACTTTCAAAGCACTTAATTTCTATTGTATAAAGCCAATGTAAGTACAGTGGCCAGCATAAGTATTTTGACAAAACTAAAGTTAATTCTGCTCATAATTTGAACTTACTTCATGTAAATTTTGGCATTAATGGAAGGGTTATTCAAATTCCCTTTGAATGATACAAGACTTTCCTTAACCCATTCCAATGGAAAGGTCATTTAAATTCCGTTTGAATGATACAAAACTGTTGCCACTAAAAAAAAGTGAATCCGGTCAAATCTGACCGAATGACCGGATTTTTATTTTCTAAATCCGGTCAAAAAATCCGGTCAATAGTTAAAATGAGAAATTTTGACCTGAAACCCGGTCAAAAATAGAAAATACCTATACCTACCTATACAATTTTTATGTTAGCGCTGCATTATCGATGTTTAGAAAACGTTTTTATAATATGTGAATCTTGAGTTTGTGAACTTGTTTTTTATTTCGTTTGTTTAAAATTTATTGAAACTAATTTTTCAGTTTATATGACATGTTTTAAGTTCTGAAATACACTTTTAGTGCATGATCATACACGCCTTCCAATGAACGTCGTGTCCAGCGACACAGGTAGATTTTGAGTGAGTAGATAAAGGAGAATGGTAGATAGCATAGAAAATGCACAGAAAATCCACTTTCAGAAGATACAAATCTTCATTTGATATTTGCGTTGATAGAGTGAGGACGTCAAAAACGTCAACGTGCCAAATTTTATTTCATTGCAATGACGACGCCTGGTTTTTGTGTATAGCCAAATCGTTAATGGAAATGAAAGTCATGAGAAGATGTGTGTGGCCAGGCCAAGTACTAAGGCCGTGTCAATAATTAAATACATAATTAAATAATTATTCTCGGATAATTTTCTGACACTTGAAAAGAGTAGTTCACCAAACTCCAATCTGAGATTTATCGAATTTCACACTCTAATTAATTCAAATTCATTGTTTAATTTCCTCTTTAACATTCTAGCAAAAGAAAACGTCAAGAAATTAGCCTATAAGATAATTTATTATCCTGCTCCCGGAGCAGAATAGGGCAACTTAATTTTTCCGGTCAAAAAAGAGTTTTCCGGTTAAAATCGTTTTTCGTTCCGGTCAAAAAACGGTTAGGCCGGATTTCAAAATTTTCTCCGGTCAGAGTAAAGAGATTTCGGTCAGATATGACCGGAATCCGGTCAGAATGGCATCACTGCTTTCCATTGGTGCCAAAATTTACATGAAGTAAGTTTCAAATTATGAGCAGAATTAACTTTAGTTTTGGCAAAATACTTGTGCCGGCCACTGTATTTCCCACTCAGAAACACTTGAAATCCCCAATCAATTGAACCCTGCTTCTCACAACCATTTGTTTGTGATTTATTTTTTATTTTTTGGGACGAATGGAAGGGACCTACAATTTTATGCCGAGTCCGAACGGCTAACTTGAGAAGCGTTTTCAGGACAGTTATACTCTCGGATGTTTGTTAGAGTACAGCACATTAACCACTGAACCATTGCGCCCACCATATAGGGATGCCATAATAGAAAAATTAGCTGGCGGGACACAATGCTAAGCATATAAAAAGACAAAAAATTAAGAAGAAGTCACCCCTTAACCCGGTTTGAAAAGCGTTACGCTTCCGTTTTTGTCCCGCACATGTGACCTGAACTTAGTAGAAGCATTGTGAGGTCTTCTCAGACGAAAAGAATTCAATTTGGAAGCCCCGGACTATTTCCATAACCTCCGCCAAGATACTAATCATTTGGACCGGCTGCATAGCGGAGTTGAAGGTTGATTTTTTTTAAATCTAAAATACTCCAATTACCTTGAATTTAAGTAACGTTTGCGTTAAAAGGAAGCAGAATACTCTAAAATGTTTTTTTTCGTTTAAGTGCTCAAGTGGCGCAAAGTTAGGACCCCACATTTTGCCGGTTTTTAGTTAATAATGTTTTGTTAATACTTAAAGCTTTAATTTTAAATCTTCTAATGACAACAATTAAATGAATTTTAATTAAAAAAAAAATTAGTCTCTGGCACGCTTGGTTTGGGACCAGGGCGAGAGAAAACCGACATACGGGGTGTGCTATGAAGTGATAATAGGGCGACAAGTTGAAAGGCGGGGCATTTTACGGGACAAATTTTCATTGCGGGACATTTTGCGGGACACTTGCTGGACAAAGGCCTCAAAGCGGGACAGTCCCGCACTGAGCGGGACGTCTGGCATCCCTACCACCATAGGAAGCTACCACATCAATTAAATTACATAAAACATTTTATAATGAACGGTTAAACTCACATTTACTCATCAATTAACCCACCAAACACCCGATTTTCGTAATCCCACGATGAAATGCAGAGGAACAGCAAATTTTATCCTTAAATCACTTAACACTCACTTTACTCACGCACAAAAAAAAATAATTAAATAATTATAAAAATAAGAACATTTTTCGTTCACACAATAAAATTAAAACCACACGTAATAAACCACACGTAATAAACCACTTCCGACGAAACGCACCAGCAAAGACATAATTACGACAGACCGACAGTGACATACATCAAGAACAAGCCGTCAATGGAGTTATTAAAATTGGAACCGATCACCGCAGGCACCACTCACTATCACTATATGAAAACGTTAAGAAAAATAAAGCTCACGAATGGATCGGACGACGTTTACTGTTTACTGTTGTTGTTTTCATTGCAATTTATTGCAAATTTGGTTCGTTTGTTATGTTATGTATTTTATAAGGTTTGCTGGTAGGTATTTAAAACGTTAGAAGCGGTACTATATAAAGTAAACCGCACATAAGATATATAGAATGACTAAAACATATTCAAACGGAAACTTAGATTTTAAAACAAATTTTATTTTTGATGGTCAAAACTCCAAAAGGAGGACAAGGAGCGTTTGTATGGGGAAATTCTTTTTTTTTTTCATCCGATTGACTTTAAATTCGGATTGTGTACTTATCATAAGAATTAAGAAGTAATTAAAATCTCTTTCTCTAATTTTGTAAATTTACCTTGGGAGGGGACCCAAGTTTTTAGCGATGCGACGGGAAAAGGAGGATTCAGTTTGTATGGGGAAAATTTGTTCATCCTTTGGAGCAAATCTGCTACCTATCTATATCTACACATGCAGTGAGCGTCAAAAGTGAGTGAACACCAATGCGGTTTTCATTTGTCTTTGAAGTTTGTATACAATTTATTTTAAATATTTATAAAGTATTTTTTGCTGTCGACATGAAATATGTTTAAATTGTTATTTCGTAATCAAAATTTTTACAGATTGTTGGTTTTTTACACCTGTTTCTAGACTCTAAAGAAAACTCAAAAGAGGATCGATGTTTACTCACTTTTGACGCTCACTGTCCTTATAATAAAATTGTAGTTTTTTTCTTTGTTACATTATCACGTAAGAACTACTAACCCGATTGGTATGGGTAGGCCGCGCGAATTTTTAATTTTCACACCCCAAATCGATCCTACTTTGCTCAAACATTTTTTTAGCTACGCATTTAGATTTTTCTTACGCAAAAGTTTATCCCTCATATGGTGGTGTGTTCCAGGATTTACCACACCTACAATAGTCTGTTTGCCTTGCAGGAAAGTCACCGTAATAACGGTTTCTTTGTGATGTCTTGGGTCTTGTGATGCATCATCTTGAATGAATTAGAAAAATGAAAAAGTTTAAATATTCCCAATTCAGCAACAATAATTAGCTTAATGTTTTCAATAGCTCATTTAGTTTTGTGTACATGACATTTCTCATAGAAATTCGCCCAAATTTTAATTTTTTAAAATAAAGTAAAAATTTAAATACCTAGCTAATAGCTATCTAATTTTCAAATTTTAACCTCAGTTCATTAGAAAATTCGTGGCCGATTAGTATTAATTCAAACGGTATGTACAAGATTTTGTTATGGAAAAATAACATTTGCTCTTAGTCGGCTCTCACATTGAGGCAACAATCAATAAGCAACTGGCAATCAGGGCTGACTTTATGCGACTAAAGTTGCATTTTTCCCCTTTTTTTCTTTCTATCCCCAATGACACCACCTTTCCAAAATTGTCCGTATTTGCCCCTTTTCTGTATTTTGAAAAAATACAGTGGCCGGCATAAGTATTTTGACAAAACTAAAGTTAATTCTGCTCAATTTGAACTTACTTCATGTAATGGAAAGGTCATTTAAGTTCCGTTTGAATGATACAAAACTTTCCTTAACTTTAATATACCTACTTTATGAAACTAGTTCACAAATAATTGGGATCTGAATGCATCCTTTTTCTATCAGCTATTGTCCTATTGTCATAAGTTTAGCCATATAGCCATAACTTCCATGTTCAAGGCACAATAATATAGAATGAGAGGAGAATATGAGTAAGCCATTTTAACTTTAGTGAATTTAACTAGTTTAGCGTTTTTTTTTTTTTTTGTGTGCCATTTGTGGGCAGATTAGTATTGCCCCTTTTTGTATTCTAATCCCCTTTTTTTTGCGACTTTTTCAAAAAAATCCTGACTTTACTTTACTTTTGGTGGCACTTACAGTCCGAGGTGGACCGCGGCCTCAACCAACAAGCCCCTCCAGCCTCCAATTACGCACACCAATTTGGTTGAGGACGTTCTCCAATTGTGCGCGCCACCTAAGGTGGGGTCTTCCTCTGCTGCGTTCTCCCTCAGGGGTGGATTCGAAGACTCGTCGGGACGGTGCGTTGTTGTCCATACGCTCCACGTGTCCTCAGCCATCTCAGCCGTTGTATTTTTAGGTTTTTGACCAGGTCAGCGTCGCTGTATGCCCCGTATAGTTCGTCATTGAATCTTCTTCTCCACACTCCATCGTCACACACTGGACTGAATCACTCGAAGAATCTTTCTGTCAAAGCATCCCTCAGGGTTTTCATCCGCTTTTGACAGGGTCCATGCTTCTGCACCATTCCGCAGGACCGGGATGATTAAAGTCTTATATAATATCTCCTTGCCTTCTTAGCCCGAAAAAACAGCGATTGGCAAGAGTGATTCTACAAAGTCTTTAACTACTTCGAAGTTGTATCTGTGCATCGTGACTTTTTGTCCGAGTCGCCGATGTTGAGAGCTCTTTCTCGTTGACAGCATATACTTCGTTTTGTCCTCATTAACCCTAGAACACTAACCATGAGTCAAATTGACTCACAAGGTACACATAACTGAGCATGCGCAGTTCGCATGATGCACTAGCGCACTGTTGCGCCACCTAAGGTTCTACTGGTTAGTGCCTGTCAAGACGCCGTGTACGTTGTGTCGCTGCTGTCAGTGTGTATCCCGTGACATTATCAACAACAAAGGTAAGTGAGTCAAAACGACTCATGGTTAGTAATAACAGAATAGAAATATAAGTAAGTGAACATAGGCAAAAAAGAAGATTGCGAGGGCCCAGCAATGGCCCTGGCCGCTCACACTTTTGCTTTCACTGAAACAACAGCTACTGAGACTTCATCTGTCGCATTCGACTCGTCTGATTCAAGTTCCAGCATAATAACTTTTCCAGGGAGTACAGTAGCAAAAACTATACCCAAGCAAAGTATTGATGTTTTAAAAAAACGAAAATTTGCTGAATTTATACTGTAATGATCAAAAATGATTAAAGTTTCTTTTACTGTTTTACTTTGTTTAGATAAAAAATTTTATATTGAACAAAAATGCCTTTTATTTACGCAATTACACTCGTTTTTGACATGGGTGAGTCGATTTGACTCATGGTTAGTAATAACGTACTAACAATTATGGTTAGTGTTCTAGGGTTAACATCCAGACCCATCTTCGCCGCCTCCTTTTTTATGCTTGCAAATGCGCCACTGACAGCTCGCCGCCTTCTCCCAATAATGTCAAAAGAAAGTACATGATAGCGCGTCGCCTTGTCTCAATTTGTTTTGACATCAAATGGCGCGGTGGTGTTCTTGCCGACTTTAACGGAGCAGCGAGATTTCTCATCGTCATCGTCGTCCTGCACAGACGGACGAGTTTGGCGGGGATGCCACAACTTCACATGGCTTTGTATAATTCGTCCCTATATACGCTATCATATCGACTTTAAAGTCGATAAATAGATGGTATGTATCGATCTGAAATTCTTGGGGTTTTCCAAGGTTTTTTCCTGGTCTAAAACCACACTGATATGGGCCGATCAGGTTGTTGCCGAAAGGTTTTAGGAGTTCACACAATACAGCCGGCAAGATCTTATACGCGACATTCAGGAGTTCTTTACAGTTATTTAATCTTTTTTTCTTTTTTTTGTCTGCAGTTTTGGGTATGGTCATGACCCCCATGACCATACCCCTGGATCCGCCACTGAACTATAGTTGCTTATTGCTTGTTGCCTCAATCTGAGAGCCGCCTTATGTCTCAAAATATGCTTTATGTTGCTTTGCGAAATGCTAGAATTTGGTCTTATATGTCGCTAAGCGCCTTGAAGCCAAATTTTAAAATTTGGCCTTATGTCACCGCACCCATTTATGCTACCAATAAAATTGGTGGACTTATGCTATGTCCCACTTAAAAAAAATAAATTAAGGACTTATGTCCCGTGGAGTTATGTCCCTGCGCCGATGTTTCCTTCTTGCCAAGCTTTCACTTGCTAATCAAATGACCTCAATTCTTACTTTAAAACTATTACCATGTCGATTTAAAGAACGCTAAATTCTTCTGTGATCTTAGAAACAGGTTACTGTCTAGTACAAATTCAATAGTTTTGTTTGAAGTTGGTCTTATTGCGCTTTAGCAAAGTGAAATCGACTAACTTGGTCTTATTACTCAAATTTTGTTGGCGTTATTACACTTGGTCAAAGTGAAATAAGACCAACTGTTGAAAGTTGGCCTTATTACACTTTTGCTTAGCGAAATAAGGCCAATTTATAAAAGTTGGCCTTATTGCACTTGGCGTTATTTCATGGCACCCTTAGGTAGGCATTGGCTCACGAGTTGCTGTAAGATTGGTCAAAATTGGACGAAAGGGCGTGGCACCGCTCATACAAAAAACATCTTCTATGGGGTGAAACTCGATGACGTTATAACTCGATAACCGCTGGGCCGATTTTCATGATTTTTTTTTTATTCTCATTTTTCGCATTTTACGAAAGCACATTATTATCTAAGATCTATAAGCAATACAATTTCTGTGTACGGGCATAGCCGCGCGGGTACAGCTAGTTATCTAATAATCTTTTGATTTACTGTCTACGTATACATGTTTGTATTAGCTAAAGCTAACTGTTATGGAGAGTCGATTTTCGCAAATTCCCATTAGCAAGTTTTAAGCACTATATTTATAATAAACGCTCCTTATTTATTGTTTCTGTGTTATCAATCCGTGTGCATCGTATAAGGCTACAATAACTTAAAACAATTTCTGTGCAGGTTACCGATAAAAACAAAAAGATTAGAAAGATTAGAAAATCTCACCGACGATAGACATAGGTATATTGAGCGCTTAAGCTACTTTTATACAATCATGTCAAAACTCGAGTCATACCTGTGGCCTATTTCACCAAATTAAAATCACAATTTGTATTTGGTAATTACATTTACAAATTTGTTTACTAATTTTCAGTTTCACAAACTACAAACTTAATTCCAAAAATGTTGTTAAAAAGAGAAAAAAATTAAGAGAAATTGTATTTGTTATTTACAAACACAAAAAAAAAACGTTTCACCTTTTATTTTTCAGAGTTGCAAACTACAACTGTTTTTCATAATTTTGTAAGTCTAACTGATAACATCAATGAAAAAAATGAATAAACAGAACAAAATGTTTATCGCCCGATTTAATTAGCGATAAAAAAACGATGGACAGTTCTTCATACCGTAGATTTAGATATACCGTGCATGTCTGCAATCCCGTGATACTGTCCCCCATTTCCAAGCCAATGTAAAACGGTTAGAAACTGATGTATCGGTGTCAGTAAAAAGTTTTTTTCAGACTGATTTCCAATCCGAGGTCCAATTTGTCTTATCATTTCATCTGCCTTAGCACGTTTTAACCGAAACTTTTCGTTGAAAACAAAAGGATCTGAAATTTCGTAGTTAATTCGCGGTCGATAAATATTTCTTCGTCTATGCACAAAATCTTCACTTACTTCACTTCACGGTGCCACTATGCCATCGACGTAGACATTTTTAGGTTTGAAAAGCGAATCCTTTGGAAAATTAAAAAATTGATATTGAATCGACACACGATCTTTCTATTGTATGAAATTTTCAGTTATTGAACAAATTTGTAAAATTTCTTGACTTTTCTTGCTTGATTCCCCTTTATTCGAATTCTGTCAGCGACAGGATAAACAAAATATGTGTATTGAATTTAATATTCATTACGGTGTATATATTTAAACATACAAGGCCTATCGAGTAACTTTAATGAAATCCAATGTCTAGTCGAAAGAGAAAACATAGATTTTATAGCACTATCCGAGACACATATAACTAAACAATTTGTAAAAGATCGATCTAATGAAATCCAATTGGACGGATATCATTTGTTACACAGTGAAAGTGAATCCAGACATACTGGGGGTGTAGCTCTGTATGTTAAAAATGAAATTAAGTGTTCAAAGGTGAAAAAAATCATAATTTGTATGAAACTATGGTGTCTAATGGTTAAAGTGCAATATAATGAAAATACTGTGATAGATGTTTGTGTAGTGTATAGATCCCACTCCTTCTCAAAAAGAGAGTTTTGTATAGAGCTGGAAGAAATAATTGAGGTGATTCATAACCGTAATTGTAAATTTGTGTTACTTGGAGACTTTAATATTGATTGGCTAGAATACACGGATACGTATCGACGTCGGCTTGCGTCAATTTTAAACGATACAAACATCTCAATGGTTATTTCGGAACCGACAAGAATAACACCGAACTCCAAAACTCAAATTGACTATGTATTAACAAACAATATACAATCGGTAAGCGCAAGTGTTGTCCAGTTTTTAAATGTGAGTGACCATGAGACAATTGAAGTTTTAATTACATGTAAAAATGAAAAAATTAAAAGTCAAAAGAAAATTAAATATTGCAAATATGTTGAATCCCTTTTTATATCGAAGTTAAGACTGAGTCCAGCTTTTGAAAGTTTTAGAACAGATCAACCATTTAGCATTAATGCTCTAAGTAGAGATTTTGCATCAGAACTTAAAAGTGTAGTAGCTTCAATGACAAAAACAAAGATGATACCCTTCCAAAATGCAGAATGGTTTAACCAGGATCTTCAACATACAAAATCGTTAAAAATAGAGTTATATAGAAAGGCTGTGATAACAAATAATATATCTGACTGGATTAATTTATCGTAATTCTAGAAACTTTTATAAGCATAAACTAAAATCAGTGAAATCTTCTTATATCTCGACGAAGATTGACAATGCAAACACACAAAAAGACATGTGGAGGCAGTTAAAAAGGTTTGTTTTAAACAAGAACAAGGAAAATATAATTGAAGTGCAATTTGAAAATGGGGTCAATATAAATGATAGTGCAATATTATGTGAAAAATTTAACCAATTTTTCATCCAAAGCATAGTTAACCTAAGTCAATCTGTGATATATTTAGAATACGAAAATTTAATTGAAGAGTGCAATATAGACTTTAAGTTCCGTGCAATAGACATCCCTGACATAATAAGTGCAATAAAATTAATCAACAAAAAGAGTGACTTTAACTTTATCAACGTTCTGATGCCATTGATGTTATCGGTCCTGTCCTTGTCCGTATTATCAATTTATCGTTTAGTACTGGAATCTTTCCAGAATCGTGGAAGGAATCATTAATAATACCAATTCAAAAAGTTAATGAAGCAAAAACATGCCATGAGTACCGTCCAATAAATATGATGCCAACCTACGAAAAGATTATAGAAAAAATAGTTCAAGTGCAATTAAATGACCATTTAATAAACCAAAATATATTAACAGTTTATCAATCTGGCTTTAGAGAAAATCATTCTTGTGAAACGTGCGTTAATTATATTGTGTTTAGTGACTGGAAAGAAAATGTAGATAAAAAAAATGTCGTTATAGATGTATTCCTGGATCTTAGACGTGCTTTCGAAACAGTGAATCAAGAAATACTTATAAATAAACTGACAAAAATGGGTATAAAATCAACGGAACTAAACTGGTTCAGATCCTTTATTACTGGGCGAACACAACGGACCAGGATAAACCACAGTGTGTCGTCCCCTTTAGCAATTAATAAAGGTCTACCGCAAGGAACAATTCTTGGTGTAATTTTGTTCTTATTATATGTTAACTATATGGTGAAAGTTGTGAAGCACTCAAAGCTAGTCCTTTTTGCAGACGACGGTCTTCTGTATACCTGTGGAAGTGACATAGTGACATGTGTAGAAAATATAAACTCAGATTTAAGAGCTATAAGTGAATGGTTGAAAATGAATCAGCTTATACTAAATACTGATAAAACTAAGTGTGTCGTTATAAATAATATATTGTCTCATATACCCCCTGTCCTTGTTGATAATGTGCAAATCGAAATTGTGGAAAAAGTGAAGTATCTTGGCATCATCCTTGACAATAAGCTTACCCTATGTGAACATATTGACTATATATGCAAAAAAATATGTAAAAAAATTTGTGTTTTAAGGAGAATAAGACAAAGTGTATCACTGTGCCGTTAAAGTGTATAACGTGATTATAAAACCCCATTTTGAGTATTGTGGTAGTATTCTGTTTGTTTGTCCACAGTACCAAAAGAATAGACTTCAAGTTTTGCAAAATAAAGCGATGCGAATAATATTAAAAAGAAATCGATATACCCCAATAAGATTAATGTTAAATTCCCTCAACTGGCTAAGTGTAAACCAACAAGTCTTCGTGAACGCTATGACTCTAATCTACAAAATAAGAAATGGTACGAGTCCAATTTACCTACGTGAAAATGTCACAACAAGGGACGATGAAGCATACAACCTAAGGAGTGTCGGCGATCTCAGAATTCAAAGGGCGAGAACGAATAGAGGCCAGCGAACAATTAATTATACTGGATTCCAACGATTCAACAGTCTACCAACAGAAATAAAAAACGAAACAAATTTTTATCTATTTAAAAGAAAAATTACAGATTTTGCAAGATCAATTAATTGAATAAAATTTAGAACTATTATATTTAAAATTATAACAAAAAATTAAACTTATACGTACTGTAAGTCCAAAAGAATTGATTCTTGTAAACTATTTATAAACCGAAAATGGCTTTTCTAAGCTAAATAAAATAAATATCTATCTATCTAATATGGCAATGCTTAGCACTATTTCAAGCCCGAGCACCTAAAAGTATGTTGTTTTGTTCAATTAATACATCATTTTCTATCTCTACGTTTATTTATTTAGCGAAAATCGACTTTTTACTTGAGTTCAAATCTGAATTTTATTTCACTTTGTGATGTTGGATTACCTTTTTGCGTTGCTGCGTTGTTGATTACTATCATTATTTTTGATTGTTTAATTTAAACATTTTGTTCAAATAATATTATATAAATTTATCGGAAATTGGCACCCGTTGTCAATGTGCTAAGTAATAATGCAAATTGGCACCCGGTGCCGATGTGCTAAGTAATAATGCATATTGGCACCGTCCGCGAGAAACCGCCAAACCCCGCACAGCCCACTCCCACCTTGGGTAGATAAAGTAAGGGAACAGTATGGTCCAGCGCCGACCCCAGAAAGGAACCCCGCAGGGCCGCACAACAGATTGCGATTCTCAAACAAGGTAAAATTTCTCGTGGCGGGGCAACAGCCGCCAACCACCACTGTCCACCCGGATCCAACTACCATCACTGAAGGCGGTATATGGATGGGGGTATATGCACCACAAAGGCTAAACTCGACCGACCCCGCATCCGACACTGTCCCAATAATTATGTAGCAAAATTCGATGAGGGAGCATTCTTGTTAAGGGTTCATGCTGACCATAGTCAGTACGGTGTTGGGGAAGGCGGAATAGGGATACTGATCTTAAGCGATGAGAATTGGTCTTACGAACGTCATTAAAGTGATTTAGTGACGTAGGGATTAGAAAACTCCTTCAAGCAACGTTTAAGCTGTCGATGAGGCGGGCGGAAATTAAGTTGGTTGTTGAAGATAATGCCCAGATGGCGAGAAAACAGGGGAGACAAGCTCGTTGTTAAAGTAGTAAGACCTTTCAGGTAGTGGATGACGTTTGCGAGAGAATGTAATAGCTTGACATATTTTGACGTTAAGCTCTAATAGATTTTGTTGACACCAAGTGTAGAAGTGGTTCAGGTCCACTTGTAGTGCGAGAGAGTCAGCAGTGCAAGATATCTGCTTAGATAATCTCATATCATCTGCGTAAATTTCTAGGTCAGAGTGTGAAATAATGCGCATTACATCGTTTATTGTCAAATTAAAGATCAAAGTTCCTAGATGACTTCCCTGTGGTACACCAGAGGACGCAATGACTGGGTTAGAGACGGATAATCTGGACTTAATCCAGGAAATAAACCGCGGTGGAAAACTGGTTGCTTTTAGTTTGAGGAGTATGACTTGAACATGAAAGAACATAGTGTCGTAAACAATGCTCTCAAAGAGCTTTGGTATGCAAGATAGTTTAACAATGGGTCTGTAATTCGAGATATCGACCTTACACCCCATTTTTGTGGCTAGGAATGATAAATGAATCCTTTCAAAGTCTAGGGAAAATACCTTGTGGTAAAGATAATTGGTAAAGAGCAGAAAGGCGCAGCGCAATTTTGGGAGCACAATTCTTTAAAGCAATGGCAGGGAGACCATCTGGACACGAGGAATAGTCGTCCTTCAGCAGTTTTATTTTCTCCACCACTGATGATAGACTTATATTTATGGCTGTTAAAGAAGTTTGATCGCAGCCATTGATGTAATTGAAGTAGTTTAGGCCAGGTTCAACGTCGACATTAGCGAACGCATGGCTAAAGAAATCTGCGAAAGGATTAGTGATTATTTTAGGGTCTGCAGACGAACTATCAGCAAATTTGAATGTAGATGGATTATGGATATCCATCCGACTTTCTTTCAGTATTAATGAACTGGAAGAATCGATTGGAGTTGGAAATTAAGTCATGTTGCGTGTTTTCCATAGTTTGTTTCATTTGTTCCGAAGTGAGCGAAGTTCCTTGTTATACCAGGGTGGGGAAGAGGTAATATTCTTTTGAGTGGTAACAGGAGCAGATTTAATCAGTTGGAGAAGATCATTATTGCATATAATCTATCAAACAACGTGTTGCTGTCCAACTGTATGTTCTTCTATTCATATTTTTAAAGCAAAAAAGTCCTGTCGGTAGTAAATATAAATATTACGTTACAGAAATTATTTAAAGTGTAAATATCAATTCAAAATACTTAAGATTTCCTTAGTATCATGGTGACACTTGCAAATCCGACAATGGGCAAACTTCTATTGAAGGAGAAAGTTTCATAATAGCTACTCAGTTGTACTCTTCATTTTAGTTTGACATTAATCATTTGCATGGAGTATTCTAACTCTCGAGAACATTTTTGGTTGTTACCTGCTAGCTATATAGCGTGTGAAATAAAAAATGTTATTTCCTAAACTAAGCTTCTTCCAATCTAGTGAATCGTAATTTACTTCAATGATTTGTTAAACCATTTCAGAAGCACCCACGAAAATGTTAACTTTGCAAAATCACCCCAAATACTTTCTATAAAATTATCTCTGAACATTTTACCACAGACTTATTCGTTGCCCAAGGCAAATAGGGCCCAGATTCTGTTCCAGTGATTGACTTCAGCCTCAACTCAACCCATCAAATAAATTGTCTTGAAGTAAGATATTTTGTGAATTTTGGGAAACATCTTATTACGCACAATAAGCAAAACACCGCAGAATGTAAATTCCTGTAGCGTTAATTCTAATGAAAATGTATTTCTTCCTTGCATATTGCATTTGTGTAAGCATCCTTTCAGACATCCGATCCAAGTTAAACTAAATTCTCTCCGGAGTAGCAAAATGAAATTGTCTGTATGTATGAAACCTATAAGTGTACGAATTCTGTACTAAGACTAAGAGCAATATATATTTGATAGCTCCAATGGAAGCAGAGAAATCCTCAGACACTTTAATTAATGCATGCTCTATTTTACAATAACTGTATAGGTATATAACATAAAAAGAAACATAGCAACTTGATTTGAATTAAAAATAAAACGTTTCTATTAGGGAGTTGTTTTCGTAATATAGAGTTGTGGATTTTTGACGGCGTATTCCACTATTTGTATATAAATGCACTCTTAAGAAAATATCCTTGCATATTTTGTTCGAGCCGTGTGAGAGATGTCGGTACCTACTTGCGGCTCCGCATGCCCCCCCCTCCCCCCAACAAAAATTTAAAAAAGCCGCAAAAAATTAAACAACAGCAACGGTTGGTAGTCGGATTGGATTAATGCAGGCTTTACATTACCATCCCACGCAATTTTGCATGACTTCAGATAGAAATATCCGTTTTTCGACAGTCAAGGCTAATGATGTGTAAGAGTGAGACCACAAGCCTGCTATAACTTTTTTATGGAGATTTGACAGCTCAGATGTAAACAATCAAATATTTTTCATCGGTATTAAATTAAAAGTGAATAATGGATTTAGTAAAGGCGACGATATTGATAGATATAATCCTAGACAGCAGCCAGGCACGTAGCCAGGGGGCTTCAGCCCCTCAAAATTATTTCAGTATCAGTATTATCATCAGTATCAATATCAGTATTATTTCCTTTGTATAGAGCTCTTCAAATGCATCTCAATAAGCCTTGAAGAAATAACGAGCAGAACGTGCGCGATGTCTTCGAAAGCATCAACACTTTTGGCAGCGGTCCAAAAAAGTGATTTCATAGTAAGCCTCATTGTATGCGAAAAACTATTCAATTTAACGCTGCCCAGTTTTCCTACAGAACGAATTCTTAGATTTCGTTTCTGCAATCGACCGCACAAAAGAAGTTCTGAATTCTCTTAAGAACATCAGGCCGAAGATTTTTTCAGAGAGGCTTCTCAATCCGCATCGCACCCAACTTGCCGAGGACTTATTTGTTGAATTAAGACCTCAAAGATCTTAATTGAAACAAACAACGATTTCCAATCCAGAAACCCCTTCTACTGAAGCCTATTTTAGAATGTCTACATATACTGATTTCTTGCATTGCATATTACATTCCTTTATACAAAATCTTACGGACAGATTCATAGTCAACGAAGACTTTCTACCATCGTTTCAAGCTCTTCTCCCAGGTTTGGCTGCAGTTGAGCGAGTGAACGAAATGGGAAAACTAACATGTTACTTTGATAATGCAATTTCGTTCAGCTGTCAAAGCTGAGTACATTCATTGGTGAGAAAAAATATCGTCGAGTGTTTTGAAATTGCTTGAAATATGTAACAAGACTTCCTTTAGAGCTATAAACTTCTTGCTTACGGTTTTGGCCACGCTCAGTTACCACAGCTAGTGTTCAACTAAGAAAAGGATCATTCGGATATTAATGTGGATCCAGATAAGGTGATTGATCTCATGTCAAAAAAAAATCTTCTACTTTGAAAAAAATGTGTTTAAAAAATAATGTTAGTATAAACTGGAATGTATATAGTTTTTTGTTTAAAGAATTCCTAGTAAGATTTGGAAGCAAAATATATTACGGGAAGCAACCTCGCCTAAAATGTCACTTCTAATACTCATAAGGTGAGATAAAATCACGTGTCTCAAATCAATTTGATGATTTGTATTATGATTCGTGGGGAGAGTACGATAACTACGGCGCCAAAAATTGATAACGGTATTTTGTAGAGGGGTTAAATACAAGCACTTTTTAATATGGGAGGGGGGGGTCTATCTTACTCCGTTTAGGCGGGAGGGGCAATTTAAAGAAAATGATACTTTAAATGGAAAAAATACATTAAAAAACAATGGCAACACTTATAATAAAAGACTATAACATTTTAGAAAGCCCAGAATCTGTTCTTTCATATTATTTTTAAATCAAGTTATTCCCTTAAATAGTTTTTGAAAAAAACAATTTCAAACTTTAAATTTTAGGACAAAAGTTGGGGTGAGTAAAATAATTTTGGCGATGAAAACTTATGACGGATTTATGTAGAGGAGTTAAATACAAACATTTTTTACCATGGGAGGGGGGGTCTATCTCGCTCCGGTTAGGCGGGAGGGGTAATTAAAAAAAAAATTAAAAATAAAATTCAAATAAAATATTAAAAAACAATGGCAACACTTACCACAAAGAACTATAGTATTTTTCAAAACCAGGAATCCGTTCTAAATTGTGTAAAATGCAAATCAGCAAAATTTTGTCTACCAATGTGAAATTTCTGGCCAGAGACTGTATCTGAATAATGTTGTTGACATTGGGTAAACTTATATAAATTAAAGAAAGTTAGCACATACTCAGCCTTGCACCCATCCCAAAATCCAACAGTGACCCCAAGCAGGGGGGTTGCAGGGGGGCAGCATGCCCCCCCATACGCATTTCAAGGCGCAAGGGTAGCAATTTGTACCCTAAGCGGAGCGACATATAAAAGTAATTTTCAATTTTCTCAAAAATTAGAAGACATAACTCAATCTGGTTTTGAGTGTTCGATTAAGAATTGATTTAGGCAGTAAAAACTACAAACAAATTAAGTATCTATTTGCTCAATATTGAAAAAAATCAGCATAAAACTTTTTTTTTTTTAATTTTTTTCCTTAAATTTCAAGTTTGAAAGTATTTTTTTCAAAAACTATTAACAGCTATAACTTGATTTAAAAATAATATCAAAGAACAGATTCCTGGCTTACAAAATTCATAAAGTCCTTTATTGTAAGTGTTGCCATTGTTTTTCAATTAATTTTTTTTTTTCACTTTAAGTATTATTTGTTTTAAATTGTTTTAATTTGTTTAAATTGAGTAAGATATTTCATTGCAAAATCATTGGCCCCACCCAACTAGTAAAAATACAGAGAGAGCACACGTGCAACAAAAATGCATACACCACGAACACGTTACAACGAATATGAAACAATGCGATGATCGTGGGGAGAGAGGCCAGAGCACAAGTGGTGTCATTTTAGCATTTTTATACCCGGTACCACACTGTGGTGAGGGTATATTCACTTTGTCATTCCATTTGTAACGCCCATAAGGAGGCGTTGTAGGTATGACAAACTATATATATTATTGATCAGCATCACTTTCTTAGTCGATCTAGCGATGTCCGTCTGTCTGTCTGTCCGCACGATTACGGCCGTAATTTAAGAGCTATCGCCTTGAAATTTGGTACGTAAGCTTTTATCCAGACTGAGGCTAAGTTCGAAGATGAGCAAGATCGGATGAAAACTACTACTACCTCCCATACAAAAATATCAGATTTATATAGCTTTTTATGTTAAAAATTAAATTTAAATAGCTACAGTAAAGATAGCACGTTTAAACTTTGCACGTATTGTTTTAATAATATTTAAAATTTTTTGACAAAAAAGGAGCTTGATCGAATAAAAACTACAATACTACCATACCTCCCATACAAATATATAATTTTTTAATACTAAAATATTTTTTTATTTTACAATATATAGTACCGGGTATTTGAGCTTCGGCATAGTCGAAGATAATTGTCTTACTGGTTTATGCTAGATCTAGCATATTTAAACATTACATTGCATATTAGTATAAATAAAATATGCTATATGCAATCTAGCATATTTTCAATATTCAACATGAAAAAAAATTAAAAACTTTATACCCATCATGAACATATTCGTGGTATACATATGTTGCCATCAAAATTTTCTGTATTTGGCATTATATTACAGAATTATGTGAATGACAATTATTCAATTGAATGAAATCAAAGCTTCTCAATAGTAACCTAGAGGTCTATTACTTTACTTTTGCAGTAAAAATGGAAAAGACTCTTAAAATGACGGTTGTGGGGAAGAATAATTCTCTCACAGTGAAAGAAATTTACGAAAAAAGTTACTGAACGCTTTTATAGTATACCTAAACTATATGCGAAATAACAGATGCATTTTCTTTTCCATAAATTACAGTATACGATGTGAGGTATTTGTTTTTCAATTATTCGTGATGGGCTTTAGTTCCTTAAGGGCTACAACAGACCACTACAACAATAATTAATAATTGGAGTAGTAAAAAAGTAGGTAGGTATTTCAAATGTGTGATAAAAAAAGAATTTGCTAATTTGTTACCAATATTAGCTGAATCATCCAGCGATGAAATTTATTCGGAATTAAAGTGACTTCTTAAAGAAATCAAAACATAAATGGGAATAGTATCTAATAGCACGCATAATACCAAAATGCCAAATAGGTCGACAAATTTCAAATCAGCTGTCAATTGTCAAGTGTCTGACAGTTTTTTAATTGTCAATTACTTCAAGAAAATTGTTGAATGAAAAATAAAGACTCGGCAAAATATCAGTAGGTACAATGTCGAAGACGGGGAAGATGACGACCTTAAGCCCATATGACACTCGATTTTTTGTTTGCATATTTCACGCATTTAAAATGAAACTAGAACCGTACGAAAAATTAGAAAGATAATTCCCGATAGGACATACACTGGTCGGCATAAGTATTTTGACAAAACTAAAGTTAATTCTACTCATACCTAATTCGAACTTACTTCATGTAAATTTTGGCATCAATGGAAAGGTCATTTAAATTCCGTTTGAATGATACAAGACCCTTAACCCATTAAGTACTCATTGAAAATTTAGAACTTTTGTAAAAGTCTACTTTTTTTACTTTTTTCCTCGGTCCAAAAAAAAATGTTTTGATGCAAAAAGTTCCTTCAAACAATTCTAATAGTGATTGCAAAAAAATCGATTTTAGTTGCAATAGATTTATTACATTACCATAGATTTAGATGGGCTCAATTTCTGAAAATAAGATAACGTAGAACTTTTGTCAATGTCTATTTTTTTGACTTTTTTCCTCGGTATCAAAAAAAAATGTTTTGATGCAAAAAGTTCCTTCAAACAATTCTAATAGTGATTGCAAAAAAAAAATTTCAAAAATCTCTTCGCTAACATTTTTTATGATTTTTTGAATGGGATGATCTCAGAAAAATTTAGTATGAAAAGGAGGAAAAAGTTGCTAAAATAGTCATTTTTAGCAATTTTCAAAAAATCATAAAAAATATTAGCGAAGAGATTTTTGAAAATTTTTTTGCAGTCACTATTAGAATTGTTTGAAGAAACTTTTTGCATCAAAACATTTTTTTTTTTTTTTGATACCGAGGAAAAAAGTCAAAAAAATAGACATTGACAAAAGTTCTACCTTATCTTATTTTCAGAAATTGAGCCCATCTAAATCTATGGTAATGTAATAAATCTACTGCAACTAAAATCGATTCGGATCGGTTACGTACTTTTCGATGTACTATATGCAATTGCCATATACAGTTTGCTCTTTCTCGTTCTTACTTTCTTCTGCATCTACATTGTTTTGGTTTTCGTTGTTGTAGGTACTTGACACTTGTGTCTCTGTGGTTGTTTTTTTCTTTCTGTTAGCTGCGTAAACATTGGAGTTTAACTAGTGTACGTTATACTAACTATTCGAAATAAACCTAGTTTTAATAATAAATGTACATACTTATAAACTACATGTAGGTACATAATATGAATTCAATATATTTTTTTATATTTTATTTTATAATGTAAAGAATAAGCTGGGTGGTTGGGTGTGTATGAATCGGGTAGGCGCTGACTGGCATCAACTTGGCGGTGCCCAGCTGTTGTAACTTTTTCATACACATCAATTGTGCTTATTTTACCTCCGCGTGGTAACCACCGGGTACTGGCGTCGCCCTTCCGGGCTTGGCTTGCTAAACTTATAAGCGCGAGTGTTGAACACGAAGAAAATAGCAACACTATAATGCTCTGTCGGAAAGACTGACTGAACGAGTCTCAGAAGTCTTACATGAGCTCCTCAGAAAGAGGACGTACGGCGGATGAATTCACGCGATTGAATCAACGGTGACGTCAACAGTCGGCATGACAGATACCTTAATGGGCTACTTCGACGTATTTGGAGCTGAGGCCATTAAGGATTTTTTTTTTTTTTTTTTTTTTTGCAATACTAGTCAGGGTGTTGAAATAGAGATGGTGGCGGAAGAGCCCTTAATGGGTCAACGGCAGCACTCAAATCCCCGAAGCGGGTTACTGACTCCGGAATATCCGGCCCCTTTCGTCCAAGGGGTCACAGAAAGGGCCTGACCCTCCAGGTTGGGGGTTGTGCGTGGGGTTAACTACCCAACCACGGAAAAACAATATGGTTACGAAGCAACCAAGAGCCTCGGATAAGGACGGATTCACTGTTGACGACCCTGCAAAACGAAATATGGACAATGACGTTCGGATCTGCACGTGGAATGTTCGAACCCTGAACAGACCGCGTGCAGCCGAACAACTAGCGGAGGCCCTAAGCTGCTACAAAGCAGATATCACCGCCATCCAGGAGGTGCGGTGGGATGGGCCGGGCAAAAGAAGGATAAAAAACTGTGACATCTACTACGGTGATTGCTACAGAGAACAGAAGCAGCGTCTATTTGGATGCGGATTCGTTGTAAGCGGCAGACTTAGGCAAGAAGTCTTGAGCTTTCGACACGTTAGTGAACGCCTTACAACTATCCGCATCAAGGCTAAATTCGCCAACATCAGCCTGATATGCGCTCACGCGCGCCCGGCCCCCACAGAAGATAAAGACGATGCTACCAAAGAATGTTTCTATGAGCTCCTCGACAAAACATATGAGCAATGTCCTAAGTATGACGTTAAAATCGTCTTAGGTGATTTTAACGCCAAAATAGGAAAGGAGGACATCTTTGGTAGCACAATCGGAATTCACAGCCTACACGACACGACGTCTGGAAACGGACTTAGGCTAATTAACTTTGCTGCGGGACGTAATGTTACTATAGCCAGCACACGGTTTCCTCACCTCAACACTCACAAAGGAACATGGCGGTCACCAGATCAACAAACCGTCAATCAAATTGACCATGTTGCGATCGACGCAAGGCACTCCTCCAGTATTCTAGATGCCCGAACTTTAGAGCGGCCAACATAGACTCGGATCACTACCTTGTTGTAGCCAAGGTAAGTCATCAGAAAAGCCGCAACTGATGTGCTAGGTTAGGAAAGAGCATGAGAAGCGCGCGATCGAGGAAATAGAGAGGTGTTACTCCAGGAACAATTTTCGGAAGTTTTACCAAAAGGTAAAAAAAACGTGTGACGGGAACAAGACCCGAACAGAGACCTGTAGAGACGGTGCTGAGGACATGGAAAACCCATTTCTGCAGACTGTTAAATGGCGAAGACGACACAAATTCCACTGTCAGGCAGAATGAACAATTCAACCTGGGCGATGAAAGCCAAAACTTCCGTCCACCTGACCAAAATTAGGTGAGGATAGCAATATCCAAGCTGAAGTCCAACAAAGCTGCAGGATCGGACGATTTATCTGCCGAGCTTTTAAAGGCAGCGGGAGATGACTTGGTAGAGAGCATACACCAACTCGTTTCTAAAATTTGGTCAGAGGAAAGTATGTCTGGAGCCTCAGCATTATTTGCGTGATCCATAAGAAAGGAGACCCTCTAAACTGCGCCAACTATAGAGGCATCAGTCTCCTGAACATAGTTTACAAGATCCTGCCTGCCGTGCTGTGTGAACGCATGAAACTATTTGTCAATGAACTGATTGGACCCTATCAGTATATTCACACTACGACAGATCCTGGAGAAAACCCAAGAAGTCCAAATCGATACTCACCATCTATTTATCGATTTTAAAGCCGCATATGACAGCATTTATAGAGACGAGCTATACAGAGCCATGTCTAGTTTTGGCATCCCTGCCAAACTTGTCAGATTGTGCAGAATGACGATGGAGAACGCTCGCTGCTCCGTAAAGGTCGGAAATAATCTCACCGAGACCTTTGATGTCAAAAAAGGATTTAGACAAGGTGATGCGCTGTCATGTGACTTTTTCAACATCATACTTGAGAAAATTGTGCGAAACTCGCAAGCCAACACCAGGGGCACAATTTTCCAAAAGTCTGTGCAACTACTTGCATACGCTGACGACATTGACATAATTGGCAGAACGCAGCGAGCTGTTACTGGTGCGTTTGCAAGTATTAGCACAGAAGCGGCAAAAATGGGTTTAGTGGTGAATGAGGGCAAAACAAAGTACATGCTGTCAACAAGAAGGGACACACAACATCGGCGAATCGGACAGAACGTCACGATAGACAGCTATAACTTTGAGGTGGTTAGGGACTTTATCTACCTCGGCTCCGCTATAAACTCTGATAATGACACCACAGCAGAAATCAAACGAAGAGTTACACTTGCCAACCGCTGTTTCTTTGGCCTAAGAAGGCAACTGACTAGTAAGGCCTTGTCAAGAAACACTAAGGAGACTCTATATAAGACCCTCATCATCCCAGTCCTACTCTATGGCGCAGAAGCATGGACGTTAACAAAGGCGGATGAAGATCTTCTTGGTCGTTTCGAACGCAAAATTCTTCGAGTGATTTTCGGTCCCGTTTGCGTTGACGGGCTTTGGAGGAGAAGATTTAACAGCGAACTCTACGAGCTGTACAGCGACATAGACCTGGTCAGAAAAGTGCGTATCAGTCGACTCAGATGGCTAGGACATGTAGAGCGAATGGACACCAACGCTCCGGCCCGAAGAGTCTTCGATTCCAACCCGGAGGGACAACGCAGTAGAGGAAGACCTCGCCTTAGGTGGCGCGCACAAGTGGAAGGGGACCTCAACCAACTTGGAGTGCGCAACTGGAGGCGGTTAGCCAAAGATGCTAAGGTGCTAACTGGAGAGGCATGTTGGTTGAGGCCCAGGTCCACCCCGGACTGTCTATTACAATTGTACCATTTTAAAATGAATTGCTTTTTAAAATTCTAACCAAACTTTTTCGTCTCTCAAGAATCTCTCTCTATGTCTATTACAATTGTACCATTTTAAAATGAATTGCTTTTTAAAATTCTTTAATTTAAAATGTATGCCTTTTATCATATTATCAGGGCAACATGTTTTTTCGGTAACAAATTTCTGCAGATTCAAAAACTTTTCATCAAATTAATGAAATTCGCTATCAAATATTATTTTGCACAGCTCATTTCTTTTGAATTTTATGCTATTTTCCTCTGAGAATTCACCTGAAGGACAAGAAGGCACAGTATTATGTACTAGAAATTATTTGAACATATTCTCAAAAAGCAGAAAGTAGAAATTGATACATTTCGAATGCAGCAGGTTAGTTTTTTTTGCTTAATCACGAATTTAAACAACGTTATTTTAAAAATGCGCAACTGGATCCCACTTTTTTCTTCGGATTTATAATAACAAAGGTCTGTTCTTCCGTTTTGTATTATTCGATTTGAGAGCACTTTGCGCAAATTAAAAAAAAAACCGTTACAAAAATTTATTTGCATGCGATCGAAACCCTATTCCGTTTATTAATTTTATATACTCAAGAACACTTTCAACACAAAAACAAAAAATATAGAAGTAATCTACATACCTTGGTGACTTAACGAAATATTTTTGATATTATCTTAAATGGACGAATATCACAATTAAAATTGAAAAAGTAAGCACGAAATCCAAACCACCGCGTGTGTTAAGCAAAAACAATAACAAAGTGTGAACTTTAAAGTACCGTAACTCGAAAACCAGACTAAGTCAGAAGTTAATACTAACGTATGACAAGTGTTATACCTTTCATATCGATTTGGCATTTTTTATTTTTTTTATTCCCAAAAATCAAAAACGGTATTTTGATCACTGCTTTGTATGAAGAGGTCCCAGTGTGCGACGCGTCGATAATTGCGTAAGTCTACATGGTGCAGTCTACGCGGCACAACACTGCGCATTACCCACACCCACTGACGAGACTCTACATATATTATGTTATGTAGTATGTATGATTTGAGGGCAAATATATTGTTTTATTGCCTTACAAGCACATGCAAATTTGTGTTGAGTGCAATTTAAACGATAACTATAGGTATCGTATATGTAATGATACCAACTCTTGCTATATGAAATCCAGTATATTAAGTATACATTTTCTTATATTAAAATCTAGTTTAATTCAATAATTTGTATTACTTTATTCAAAAAGTATACGTTTTTTATTAATCTGAGTCTGTGCTCAGTTCACTTCAGCGAACTGCATTGACATCTGAGTAACTGCGGCATGCGGCTCCGTCGATTACCTATTTAAAATCATACTTTCCTTGGGACAAATTTTTCAAAGTAAATCTGGTTGCGTTTTCAAAAAATTTAAGAAGTCAAGGCAATTCCACTCCATATTGCATTTGACTTGCAATATGGAAGAAAGGCTGGAAATATAAATAAAATAATAGATGAAATAAAGAATAAATAATAGTAATAATAATAATAAATGGACACGAATCGGGTCTTCCTAATTTCATAAACGCAACAATATCTACTATGTTTCAAATCGTTTTGTATATCATTTGAGTGGCCCGAAAAAATTGGATTCTGTTCACTTTAACACTACTCTAAAAGGGAGTACATTAATATGTCCATATTTAGATAAGAAGCATAATATAGTTTCGACATATTTGCCACGATTTTTGGAATCGGGTTTTTCATCGTGACCCCTTGCTCCTGTTTAGGTACCTAAAAGAACAACTGTGTCTATGAAACGCTCCATTAGTCTATGGTTTTTATCAACTGTTTTACTATGAGATACAAAGGTACACATTCAAAAAAAAAAAAAAAACAATCGTTAACTTAAAACTCCTTTATCTCTGTAGATAAATATAAGGAGAAAGATGACGAGATTTTGGAAGATTTGACTCTCACAATGCTGAGTGTTCTCAATATGGAGCTCCATTTGTCCATCATTCGGTTCCAAAATTCCAAAAGAAGTTTTGCCTTATTTGGATGAAGACAGGTTTAAGCAAATTGTACGTGTCAGTTTGACATATTTTGATGTTATTCTTGACCTAATTAAGGATGATGATGTTTTCCATGGCCCAATTTCTTGACTGCAATTTTCTGTGAAAATGCATTTTATAATCGTCTAATATACCTAACGATTGTGTTCCAGCGGAGAGGGAGCCACAGTTGCTAAAATTGGAAACTTATTTGGTATTGGTGAAGGCGTAACAATTCAGGTACTCAATTCAAGCTGTTTTGATATTGCAATTGAATTCTAACTTTTTTTTTGGTTCAGAATATCATTGAAAGAGTTTTTGGATGTACCTATTTTTAAGCTAAGAGGGAAAAAATCTTGCTTCGGAAATGTTCGATGATTTAGCACGCTGGCGCTGGCTGGCTGCATCAGCTATGTGAATGGGACTGAAATAAAATTAGCTGAAAAACCATCAGAAGATCCAGAAGCATATTTTTCTCGGAAACATATTTATTCAGGCTGTCTGCGACAAAATGTTGCGAATCCGACATATATTTATGTATGATATCCAGGTAGCGTACATGATGCGCGAATTTAGAATAATTGTTAATTGTCTACCAACAGTGGCCTATTTCACCAACTTACGAATTTGTACATTTATACCTGATCAGAATGAATTGGAGGAGATATTGGGTATAAATTGACTACGACTGTTATAACACCCTTTAGAGAAAATTTCACGGAAATGTCAACAGATGCATGGAATAAATTTAACATGCGATTCAGTAGACACCGAGTTAAAATTTACTCCTAACTTGGTATTTTAAAGGAAAAGTTCAACAGTTTGAAGGAGCTAAAAATCCAAATAAAAACAAAGATAGTATCAAACTCGCATGTCGGTGGATACTATAGTATGTTCTATTTTGAGCAACTTTTTAACTATGTAAACAACAGATGATAGTTTAAATATTCCAAATGATTTTTATTTTAAATGAAGCCATGAACAATCTTAGTTATTTTACTGACGCAGGTCAAGTAAAAAAAAAACCTGCATTGGTAGAACTATTCCAACTACAATTTTTGTATCTCGATGTACTTTCATTGTGTTTTGAATTTTAAATCCAATTCATATTTTTGGAGCCTTTCCTTCTTTTCAATTTCGAGTTTCCTTAGCTCAAAGTCCTGCTGTTGTTTGATTTTTTTAGTT
The DNA here is from genome assembly GCA_955612985.1 of Cheilosia scutellata. NCBI lineage: Eukaryota > Metazoa > Arthropoda > Insecta > Diptera > Syrphidae > Cheilosia > Cheilosia scutellata. Next base: position 89,847,138 of record OY015312.1, read on the forward strand.
CGTTCTCTTCCACCTTGTATTCCTTAAATTCGAGTTCAGGTCTTTTCTCCTTGAAGGATAGAAGTTGCCCAATATTGTTAGCACCGTTGGGTTTAACCTTTTGATGTCCAAAAATTCTCGTACACATTCCACAAATATGAGAAACTAGCTTTTGCCCGCGGCTTCGCTCGCGCAGTCCTCAGGATTTGGACACAGAGATTCCTTCAAAGTCAGTTAGCTGCCTTTTTTATATTTATATATCGTGCAGGAAACCTACCTAAGACAGTACTTAAGAAGAAGAAAAAAGTTCAAAAATTATATGATAAATATTTGTTGGTTAAGCGCTGGCATCTCTACACAGATCATACTATAGCACACTGAGCCACTCTATACGTAACACAACACATTTCTTAGTTAGCACCTTAGTTATATTCCACACTGCCCAGATCTTCCTATACTGTGCAACATATGCAACCGGAAAGATCGTGAGGATGTGTACCACTATCTGGCAGTATAACCCCATTCTTACATAATTCCGCTTGAATATCTTTGGAGTACGCTGGAATTAGATGAAGCGATCAGCATATTCAACAGCGATGAAGTTTCGACGCATTACAAAGTTTCAAATCGATACGACCAACGGTTCGTGAGTTAAGAAAAGGCCAAGGGCGCACATTTTCTTTTTTTGACTCAGTCGGCGGACTGTAGAAATATACACATTTTGGCATTCACAGTCTAATTTTAATTTCTCATATTTGTGGAATGTATACCTTTTTCTACTCAGTGGTTCTTATAAATCCACCCGAAGCAGAATTGAAAAAACAGTTGCCAAAACGTAAAAAAAACTCCACTGATTCCCAAATCCCAATCGAATATGTACAATGTACATCAACATCGTGATCGTTTTTATGTACAGGGGAACCAGGGTCGGAACGGGACAGTTTTGTTTTAACAACGTATATTTACTGCAAAATTAGGAATTAAAACATAATTTAACTCTTAATGAATGATTTCGACTTTTATTTGTATCTATACATGTTTTCAGTTTTATACGTTTTATTATGATAACAAAAATTTAATTTTTAATGCAACCTTTTTTCCCATTCTGCCCCGGTATGGGATATGCTTTACTCTTTGCAGAACTCGCTAAGTCGCAAACCATCATCCCCCTGCACAAAAGTTATGGGCCCAGTTTTTCAACACACCAGGAACACCATCCTTCCGTCGATACTGAGTATAGGTCCTTGCAATAAAGGCACTCTGCGTCTGAACTCTCGTCCTTGAAACTGGTGACTTTTTGTTTTCCTTAACATTTTTTTTCTTGGCTTCTTTTCTTTTAGAGCATTTAAAGTTTTTGACTGTTTACATTTTTATTTTTTTATTTTTCTTGAGTGGCTTGGGTTTGACATCCCAATCCGCCCCACCCCGTTCTGCACTTCTGCCAGAGCCATGTTTTTTTTTTTACTAGTATGGGCAAATTTTTTTTAATTATTCTGTCACTGCCACACTACACTTCGCTGACCACTGGCTAGAAGACCGGTGCATGTTTTGCCCTTCCAGTTAACAGCGGAGACAAATGTATATTTGAAGTGCCGCTTTTTGCTTCGAATGCATGTCCAATAGACGTTCTCTGTTACTGACAACTTTGCTGCAACTATTTGCAGAAACGTTTGAGCAGTAGCTTTCTAAAAGAAAAAAGGAATTGTATTATAAATTATTTACATTTAGAATATTTATTCCAACAAACCTCAAAAGACTCCGGATTGTCTTTGTCTTCCTCAATAATTGTCTGCAGTATTGTCAGACATTCATTTTCCGTCCAGCGTTTTAAAAGGTTAGGTATTTTATTTCTTTTACTCTTAATCTCACCTTAGCCATTTTGATAATAATTATGTTGATTAGCAACTAGCTATCAATTATTTTCCTGGTTTCGCGCTTTTAATTGGTGCGTGAAATGTCATAATGACGTTGTCGTAAGTTTACCGCGTTTACCATTTCGACTTACCACCCAAATTCAAGTCGTAAGTTTACCAGCTTGTAGTAAATAATTTTCAATACAAATTTAGACAGTTCATTTACCACGTCGCAAACTTACCAAGTTTACTACGTTTACGACGCCGACCGACGGTCTTACGACGTTTCATGAATACCCGGCTAACATAGGTAAATTACGTTTATGTAAAGGGTTTTCCAATGAGAGGTGTTATTGTGAATGGCCCGCTATTTCGGTAGCTGTCACTTTTGAAGCTATTATTCTTTGACATTTGACAAGTAGAAACTACGCCATTACTAAAAATGGAACGATACACGCTTCAACAACGCATTGAAATTATTAATATTCACTACAAAAATCTTGCAGTCACAGTTCGCAAAATTAAAGCATTTTTTGGTCGTCGTGAAGCAGCTTGTCGGACCGCAATACAGAAATTGGTGGAAAAATTCGAGCTGTTGGGACAAGTTAGTTAGTTAGTTTAAAGTGGCTCTCGATGAGAGAAACACTTAGGCCGTTATTCGGCCCATTGTGCATACCACTGGGATTTGGGGAGCTGTTTCTATACTGGCTACTCATGTAAACCATTTGCTGCCGGTTATAAAGCTAAGAATGTTAGCGGCGCTGGTGTTGCCTAGATCACTGAGATCATTGAGAAAATAGTTTCCTAGTTTCCTAAGTGGGCCTTTCTTAGATTGGCCAGGGCAGGGCAACTGCAAAGAAAGTGAGTGACGGACTCGTCCTCCTCTTCGTCTCTACAGCTTCTGCAGAAGTCATTGTAAGGCGGACCGAGCCTTTGCGCGTGTCTGCCTAATATGCAGTGCCCGGAGATCACATTAACGACTTTCGAGATGCTGGATCTTTTAAGTCGAAGAAGCTCCTTGGATCGCTTTGCGTCCAGAGCTGGCCAGGTGAGCTTGGCAGTATCGCAGTATCCTAAATGTTTCCATCTGAACACTGCTCTGCCTGCTGCGTCCGCGTGAATTATTTGTTTAGCGTAGGAAAGTGATGCATACACGTTGTGCAGACTTGTACTGTCCACGCCAGAGGAGCCTCGCCTTGCTAATTCGTCCGCTGCACAGTTCCCTGGGATGTCACAGTGACCAGGAACCCAGCAGAGGATGAGGTTGTATTGTCCAGCTATCTCGTTGAGAGATACACGGCAATATTCCACCGCCTTGGATCTTATTTCGCTGGACAAGTTGGGACAAGTTTGGGACAAGTTAGTGATGTGAAGAATAAAACCCGTGCACATCGCTCAAGAACAACTGAGAATATTGCGGCTGTAGCCCAAAGTGTTGAAGAAAACCAAGGTTTGTCCATTCCTCGTCGTTCTTTGGAATTGGGCATTCCACAAACGTCATTACACTGTATTTTGCATAAAGACTTGGGTCGTCTCGTGGTGGCCAGTTGGCTGATGTTGTTTTTCATTATTAACGGCATACCTACTCTTCCTCTTTATTATGAAATAAACATCCGATCATTTATTCTCAAAAAATGGCATTTTTCTTTGAATACCAAAATAACACATCTTATTGGAACACCCTTTACATGCTTTAAAAAAAATATAGGCAGGTGGAGAATTCTAGTGCTGGAAAGGAAATGTAGATACGAGCCGGTAACTATATCGAAATTCATTAAAGTGTGGTCCGCTTCCTAACTTTATAATATATAATATATTTGTATGGAATATATTCTTCCAGTAGGTATTAGAAAGGCAATTGAAGATGATCGGCAATATCATTGCCAGACATGAGTTGAGTATCCGTCCTCTAAAAAGAATTAAAGAAAGAAATCGAAATAGAATTAAAGATTCTTTACAAGAATAATAAATGGAAAACAATTCTTAATAATAAAAATGTTTAAAAACTAAAACTTTTAAATTTTATTCAGACATTACTGTATATACTTAAGCTAGTATTAGACGATATGTTGAATCAGCATACGTATGCTGAAAATTGTGTTCCAATCACAACATATCGTGTAAACAAAAATTTTTTGTCATCAAGTATGCACGATATGTTGTGATTGGAACACAATTTTCAGCATACGTATGCTGATTCAACATATCGTCTAATACTGGCTTTAGGTATGATTGACATGGGATCCATATGACCCGATTCCTACCGAGTTGCCTTTTAAAGTTTCAGCTACCCAAAAATGTTGACTAAATAACGAGCAAGATAAAACGCACAGGATTAATATTAATGTACTTAAAACAGCAAATACATAAGATTGAATAATAGCAACTGCAGAATTTGAATAATTAATAAAATTATTACAAGAAGTGTAAACATAGAAGGACCAGTATTTCCAAACTCAATTGAACTTTATTTTCGAGCACACACGGAAACACACACACGTCACACACAAGATGAATTTCCCCAGAAAAAAATCGGCTTTTTAGACGATGGAGTAGAAGTGTGCGGTACGAAGCGGAGTAAAATCTTCCACCAAGTTTAGTGTGGAAAAACGAAGTGCAAACCTAATACATAAACAACTTTATACATTCTGATTTTTAAGGTCTGACAGAAATACTAACACTAACAGAGTTTCGTGTATTTTGTTCCACCAAAATAATAATACTTAGATGAAAGAATTCATCTCGTATACGGATGGAAAAGTGGATACAATTGTATCTTTTGGATAAAATAAGAAATTAAAGTTACACAGTTACAATTCACTCGAAAAAGATACAATTAACAAAACATATTTTTGCTTCAAAAGTTACGCAGTTACAATCCTTCTTTAAAAGATACAATTGCATACCCACGCTACGAATACATCCAGAATTTGTAATAAAGAATATAAAATGCATTCAGCTTGAAGCTTCAAATTCTAACATGCGGCTTACCAACTAAGAAACAAATTTCATAGATCATGCGCAGAGGCACTGCGAAGCACAATGCACGCATGTTCTTGACTTCTTGAGTGTTGAGATCTCATTTTCACTGACAGAAGAAAATTTCTCAACACTTCTTTACACAACAAAAACCTAGCTTTTCATTCACTGATGTTGCCGGCGTTTATAAGAGCGTGCGTTAACAGATTATGTAGAAACAACGCGTTCATATGATACAAGCTAAAATGCGACTTCAGGCGTAAATATCGACTTTAGATAGTAAATATAGTAAGGTTCAAAGCATCGCCCAAGCCGACCTATACTTTCTGCTTTTACGCGCGTTTGTCAGTGTTGACATTTCATTATCGATTTGACGTGTTCGATTGTATTATGTTTAAAGAAATATAGTAGGCCCTTCAATGTTGGAGTTCCATAGATTCAGAGAGTATAATTTTCCAGAGAAAGCATCATAAAATTTAGCTAATTCGCACAAAACGAAAGGTTGTGATTGTGAAAAGCCACTCAGGGTACTTATACGGCCCAAGGTAGGTATAATGTATACTAGGTAATATATTCCGAGAATTCTTTTTCGTTTCTTTCTGCACATCTGTCAAAAAGGCAAGCTTTTTCATCGAGATACGAATAGACACAATTGCCAGCAACGTTTATACGTTTATTGTCACAGTCACAAAATACCGCCATTGCAGATGTTATACGGATCTGCTGCACGAACTTTTTAATTATTTTATTGTAATTTGATATATCACCAATAAATTTGTCAAAATGATAGCCATTTGTTTTATATCAAGGGCAAAGAGGGACATTATTTGTTTTTATATCATGAACTAAGAGAAGAGTCTTAATATTCATTTAGCTTTCATATTTATGTACTTTCGCGTTCATCTTGTTTTTGTCGATAAAATATGTATCCAAAATTTGGTCGATTTTCAGTGTAGATTAAGAAGTTAATTTGGTATCGTAAAAAAATTGTGGAGGATCATTTCCAAAAACTAAATTTTTTTCAGCATTCAAAGCTAAAATCTAATGAAATATTGATATTTTTAGATTTCTAATTTTTTTTCATAAATCCGCCATAAAAACGAACATTAACAAAAAATCATTGAAGATCGGTCTAATCTTGGATTTTTCATAACCAAAAAACCAGGTGATCTCGAAACTACACAAATTGCCCATAAATGTGGCCACCAATTTCCAAAACGATGAGGATACACTTCAGTCCTAAAAGTTACAATTTCAACTTGTCAAAAGTACAATCTGAAAAGTTCATTTCTCATCACTCTATACGCAGGCTCATTAGGCTTCAGTTATAGCTATCCGTAAAATGCATCCGTAAAAACTCGAAACAGAACAAAACTGAAACATTTAACCAAAGCATATAGGAATTCAGTGAAACCTGTTGTGGAATTGACTGATAAGTTGAACAGAAAAAGTTTTTCGTACGGAAAAGTAAAGAAATTCTTTTTCTATAAAATTTAAAGATGAATTGCTTAATTTTTTTTGACGAATTAGTTTTATAATTCAAAAGCAACATTTTAAGACCAAGATTATGTTCAACGATTAAGTTTAAGTGCTCCAAAAAAGTAAAACTAATTTTTTACGGATGGATTTTACTGATAGCTATAAATAACTGAAGCCTTAGTTATAGTACTCCCCACACTCTCTGAGCATAAGCCATAATCTAAAGCAACCCGAAAAAGATAGAATAGAACACATTTGTTTCCCTTCTCTTTGCTCCTCTCTGTTTAACGCCCGCTTTCTTATACAAAAAAAAAAAATAACACTCTTTTCTCCGACTTATTTGGTGAATAGTGAATTTTGTGAGTATCTTCTGTCGCTACGGTTTGGTGGATTAATTAAATTGATTGGTCGAGCATTCTTTCTGGTTTAGAACTCAAAGAAGCCTATGATACATTTTTAAGTATTTTAGACTACGGGTTTACTCAATTCTTCAAATTACCTTGGCATAACCAAAGATTAAATAATTTGAAGAATGCTAAAAACAAAGCGTTCAAATTATTTAAAAAGTCAAGGTCTGATTTGGACAAGAAACGTTTTTGCCAATTGCGCCGCGAATATGAATTTTTGAATAAATTTTTGTATAGGCAATATGTAATGAACACTGATTCTCAAATTTCAAGGAATCCTAAAGGTTTTTGGACATTTTTAAACAGTAAAAGAAAGCTAAATGGTACTCTGCACAATATGGAATTCGATGGTGTTGTCTCATGTAGCATGGATTCAACTTGTGAGCTCTTTGCAAAGTTTTTTGAATCAGTTTATGTCGATCACACGAATCTTAGTCCGTTGCTTGATAATGATATAAGTGATTGTAATGCATGTATAGGATCACTCTATCTTTCGATTGATGATGTTTTGCAAGGCATACAACATATGAACTCTTCCCAAAGTTCTGGCCCTGATCATATTCCATTTGTAGTTCTTAAACAATGTAATTTATCCTTGTCGTTTCCTTTAAAATTAATTATCAATTTATCTTTAGCATCTGGTGCGTTTTTAGATGAATGGAAATATTCATTTATAACTCCCATATTCAAAGCCGGATCCCGAAATAAAGTAGAAAATTATCGTGGAATATCAAAGCTCTCAGCTATTCCGAAACTTTTCGAAGCTATTGTTACAAAAAAACTTTATTTCACAATCAAAGAACAAATATCATTGCAACAACATGGATTTGTATCTGGTAGATCCACATTAACCAACTTAACTCTGTTTACGAAATATCTTTTTGATTCTGTGGAGTCGGGATATCAAGTTGATGTAATTTTTACTGATTTCAAGAAAGCTTTTGACACAATATGCCATAGCATTCTTATAAACAAATTAAGATCTTTCGGCATTCATTCGCTACTACTGAAGTGGATTTCGAGTTACCTATTGAACAGAAAGCAGTATGTAAAAATTGGTTCTTCTCAATCTAGACTCATTGATGTATTATCTGGTGTCCCCCAAGGTAGCCACTTAGGGCCTTTGCTCTTTAATATTTTTATTAATGAGATTCCTTCCTTGCTCAATCGTGCTGAATGTTTGATGTATGCCGATGACCTAAAAATCTTTATGCGCGTAAAAAATATTTATGATTGCGAAAGTCTCCAAAGTGAATTAAACACAATAGTTAATTGGTGTGAACTTAATCGACTTACATTAAACATAAATAAATGTCATTCTTTTTCTGTGTACCATACACTAATGCCTGTACTTAATCACTATACAATTTCTGGGACCGGCCTTTCTCGAAAAACAGAAATTAAGGATCTTGGTGTAATTTTTGACACGAAACTTGCATTTTCGTTTCACATTGTCGTTGCCAAAGCAAACTCGATGCTTGGATTTCTTAAGCGAACATGTGCTGAATTTTCGAACCCATATGCTCTTAAGTCAGTCTATATGTCTCTAGTACGGCCTTTCCTTGAATATTGCTCTATAATCTGGTGCCCAATATATGCTAATTCTATAATAAGGTTAGAAAGGGTACAAAAGTCCTTTACAAGATTTCTTATAAGGCAAATGAAATGGAACCTTGATATAACACCGTCGTATACAACAAGATGTGCTTTAGTGGGATTAGATACCTTGGAAAAGAGGCGAAGTGTTCATTGTATGATGTTTATTCATGATGTCCTTTCTTATCGTATAATATGTCCCGATGTACTTCAACATTTTAATTTGTATGCACCAGAAAGAATTCTTCGAACAAGAAACATATTTTTTTTGAATCCTAGACATTCTTACAATTATGGTCTTAACGAACCAATAACTAAATGTATTAAATGTTTTAATTCTGTTTGCACTGAAATAGATTTATGTGATGATAGATCTAAATTTAAATTATCTATATTGAATAATAATATTTTCTGAAATTATAATAATAATTAATCCTAGTCTGTTAGAGTTAAGCTCGGTAGATGAATAAAGAATAATAATAATAATAATACTAAATACTAAAACAACACTGGCAAGATAAAACGTTTTGCTTTTCTTGTTTACTTTTATCAAATTACCCCAGTGTTTGGAGTCGCCCAGACTACGTCGACATAAACAATTTCGTAAATAGTTAAAAACACAGAAAACATATCCGTAGATTTTTATCTTTGCACGAATTTGGGACAAACCGTATTGAAACTTTCTTAGGTAATACCTTTGTGTGTATATTGTAGGTACTATATTATTTAAGGTAAGCTACTTCTTAAGAAGGAGTCGTGATCTGCACCGCCATAGTAAGGACATACAGCTATTATGCGATACTAATAGTCCACAATCTGTAACAAAATAATATTTTTAATGTAGGTAGGTATTGTTTCACTTACGATCATAGTATTAATGCTGTGAAGGCATTTCTTGTTAAAAAAAAACATTTATCAAGCTTTATATGTGTTCCATCAACAACAATCAAAACAACAGCATTGACATGGTTATGTTTGTAAAGCTGTCACTTACCGCCAGGTAAGTTTTAAATTTTTGGAAAGAGAACCTCTTTATTCTACTTACTTTACATACTTATCGGGCTCCCGACCCGTGAAGAGTCTCTGCCTGAAACACTGCAGCCTTCCATCCTCTACGATACTGGGCACGCTGCGTTGTTGAGACCAAGCGCTCTGGCATCCGCGATGGCTTGATTTTTGAAACGGAGGTTCGGTCTTCTTTGTCTTCTCGAACCTGGGGGCTGGGATTCGAAGATCCTCTTAGCCGGAGCATTGTTGTCCATTCTCTCGATGTGGCCGAGCCAGTATCAGCTCTCCCTTCTTGCTTATCGTCCAGCACTCGGCCGGCGCCATAAAGCAGAGCTGGCAGGATGAGGGTTTTGTAGAGCACACATTTCGTCCTTCCAGTTAGGAGTTTTGAACCCAGTTGTTTTGCCAAACCGAAGTAGCAACGGTTTCCTAGGGTAATTCTTCGACGGATCTCCACTAGGGTGTCATTCGTGAATTTCATGTTTACTCCGAGATTGGTGATCTCCTTAACTACCTCGATATTGCTATCAATAGTGACGTTTTGTCCTAGGCGGTGGACAGATGCTTGTTTGTTTGTTGATAGCATGTATTTAGTCTTGTCCTCATTTACTTCAAGGCCAGGGGATTTCATCTGTTCTTCCATCCCCGTGAACGCTTCTATCACGGCACGCTGGGAGCGACCGATGATATCAATATCGTCCGCATAGCCCAGCAGCTGGACGGATCTGTTGAAGATAGTACCTTCCGTGTTGACACCTGCCCTGCGCACTATCTGCTCCAGTACGAGATTGAAGGAGTCGCATGATAGCTCATCTCCTTGCCGAAATCCGCCGCAAGTTTGAAATACTTCGGAGGAACTGCTTCCAAACGGCACGTTGCAGCGCGTATTTTCCAGCGTCACGCGACATAGCTGAATCAATGTTGCCGGGATTCCGAATTCGGCCATCGCCATATTGAGCTCCTGACGATGTATGCTATCATACACGTCCTTGAAGTCGATGAATAGGTGGTGAGTTTCGACTTGAAATTTGTTGGTCTTTTCCAGGATTTGCTTCAGTGTGAAAATTTGGTCTATAGTCGATCTGCCGGGCCGGAAGCCACACTGGTACGTGCCGATTAGTGTGTTGGTCTTCTTTTCCTCACTTCTCCTGGCTCGGTACTCTTCTCTCGCTGTCCTTGTTTTGCGCTGCAGCGCTTTCTTGTGTGCATCTTCTGTCAGCTTATTCCTGTACACGCATTCATCATCATACCACGGGCTCTTTCTCTGGGGTGGCTGTGTTGTCTTTCTCTATATTTAATTGATAAAAATGCCTACTGAACACTAGCTAACGAAAGTGTTCTCCTCGGGACGAGCTTTACATAAATGAAATTTATTTTCCTGACTCCGTTTAAATTATTAATTTAGTAATTTTTGAAATTTTTAGTATTTTAGCTGCCTGTGTTGATTTTCATGTTTCTTGCCGTAAGTCCTTTTGACTTGTCACATTTGATTAATTGGGTTTAATGTACACTGCCGGTCACTAGGGTGAGGACATACATTTTGCAATCGATTTTCACAGGTTAAACTGTTTTTCATCCGTTTCCATTCACTGCTCCAAGCGACATGTTCTCCTGCAAAATTACTTCGATGCTCCTCATGTACTTGCCACAAAACCGGTTTCTTTTTAAGTTTTCTTCTCTGTATAGTACCACTTGTTCGTATTATCCTTCGGACCGTTGCTATCCTGGCTGATACTCCGGTTTTGGCCCTTATTTTAGTCGCTGGTAGTGTCGAATTTGAGGCAAGCCGTAGAATTAACCGTTTTTCTCGCAATGTTGTTGCTCTGCCGAACGTCCTTTTTGATTTTTCCCATAGTGTTGTGAATCCCCAAGATAAGTGTTTACAACAGTCTTACTTCTATTTAGCTTCCTTGCAATTTCTCGGCCTGAGAGTCCTGACTCCTTGAAAGCATCTATTTTTCCTCTTTATGTCGCTGTCAAAGTCTTTCCGGAACCCTTTTTTTTAAACTAAATAAAAACAGTTCTTTTTAACAGTTCTTAACAAAACTTTGAAAAAAATCGCTGTTGTACACTCCTGCAAAGAAGTATTCGCAGTGTCCTCATCCTAGTGACCGTCTTTTTATACGCATTTTAGGTAGTTAATTTTTTGATCTTCGGAAATTCCAGCCGTCATTTTTTATTTACCGTTTAATTTTATGACTTCCTGTTGAGAAAATATGTACCTGTTCACTGGTAGTAAAAGTTCCCGGGTAAAACATTTTCAACAGGTATAGGGAGTGAAAATCAATTGCAAAATGTTGTCCTCATCCTAGTGACCGGCAGTGTATATCTGTTTTTGTTAATAAATACCAGATGAAGGACGTAAACACATCCGAAACGTCGAAAATGTTCATTGACCTATACGGCGCCCAAAAGGCTTACCCCTAACCGAAATTCACTCGAAGAATTTTGCGTTCGAATCGACCAAGGAGATCTTCATCCGCCTTTGATAACGTCCATGATTCTGTGCCATAAAGCAGGACTGGGATGATGAGGGTCTTAGCTTGATTTCTGATGTGATGTCATTTTCAGAGTTAATAGCGGAGCCGAGGTAGAAAAAGTCCCGAACTACCTCAAAGTTATAGCTGTCTATCGTGACGTTCTGTCCCATTCGTCGATGTTGTGTGTCCCTTCTTGTTGACAGCATATATTTTGTTTTGCCCTCATTCAGCACTAAACCCATTTTTGCCGCTTCTGTGCTAATACTTGCAAAGGCACCAGTGACAGCTCGCTGTGTTCTGTCAATGATGTCGATGTCATCGATGTCACATCAAAGGTCTCGGAGAGATTGTTTCCGACCTTTACGGAGCAGCGAGCGTGGTGTAGTGTGTAGACGTGTTCAACCAAACACCAATATGGTATGCGTATGTATGGCCGCATGGGTGTGCTGATATCGACAATGGAGTATGAGATGGGTATGCATTGGGATTGGAATGGAAGTTCCAATTGTGGCGATTGATTGAGTTTTATTGTAAATATCTTCTAAAATATTAACTTTTCGACATAACAGTCTTCAGCACATATATAGCTACGAAGATGATCTACAAGAAAGGATTACATGTATTTTTTGTAAATCTAAAAATAAACAGTTTTTTGTGCGAATGAACATATTTTCTCCACGAAATTTAGAATAACTCCAAAACCAGCCGATGTATTGTTAATATTGGTATTTGTCGATTAACTAGAGGTTATACCTGATACTGTGTGCAAATTCCAGCCTTCTACGTCAATTAGTTCTTGAGATAGATCTAGGTACAACATTTTTTATTTTATTCGGACAGACATCGTAGCGAAAGCAATAAGGTTCCTCCATATGGAAACGGAACCTTAAAAATGAAGAACCACCAATGAATGAAAACAAAAACGAATAAAATGATCAGTTGGCCATAACCTTGGGGGTTCCCCTAATACGAACATTTATAAACAAAAGCTTGATTTGTATGAAAGACGAAGCAAAAGTTTGATGACCCAATTACTCAGGTAAATATATTTAGCAACCCATAGCATAGAAGGCATAGAAATGCCCCATGGTCCGATCAGCAGGTGTACCGATTAGCAGGTTTTTCTATAAATATTTGGCTACTGGCAAATCTCAGCAGAGCTTAGAATTGATCTATAAGTTTTCTTCATCTGTCGTGCACAACATTTTAGTGGAAACAACAGCAACCATAGCAAAAGTGCTATTAAAAAGGAAGTTTTTCCAAAAATCACAGCCGACTTGTAGTTATGAGTATTGAAATTCCTCTCGTCAAGGTATTCGACATTTGGATACCAATTTTCATCAGATAATTTAATTTACAATATATTTTCCACTAGTTAATTAAGAAAATGTTAAATTACTTACAACCAAAATTGTTGTCCATTTTTGGCAGAGGAATGCCAAATATTTGGTAATAATGTTGTGGCACCTTAAAAACATTATTTATGATCTTTAATTTTCCGTGATAGGACTGCGTGGTAATGTAGGTAAACCCAGCATAATAATAATTTGGTATAAAATTTCCTTTTTCTTTGTGAAATTATACGCCAATAATGAAGAACCGCAAATTACAACAAATATTCAATGAAAAGTAAAAAAGTTTATGTCGCTCTCAGAGCAAACCTTTAAGCGTTTGCCAGTCGAAAAAAGAATATTTGAACTTAAGCCCCGGCACACTACACGTAAGACCTGAGTCATATGGTACAAGGGGTTACACGCTTTCACCATTGTTCGTATAAAGTGCATCAATTTCACCATCGCAGAATTCGTCGTCCTTGGGAACGATTTTTCCCTTCGAATACCAGTCTAGAGAGAAATGTTGTAATTTTCCCCTGCACTAAAAGTATTCCTCAAGAAGTTTCGTCCATCAAAGAGTGTGTTCTGACTCCCCTGACCCCCTTAAGATAGCAGAACACTGCAGGTGCAGGGTCCCTTACCGGAAGATATTGCAGAATGCTAAGCAATAATTAAAATTATGCTGATTTAAATTGTTAATTGTTCATATAATATTGCATTTAAAAAAGATCGACAAATCTACCAAGATACTTTGAATCTTTTTCTGCAAGTTTCGCAAAGGGTTTGTTTTTTTAAATATGTAGGTATATCGTATGTAGTATATACCTATATAAAAACACACAAATTTATTAATATTTAGATTTTCGGTAAAGCTACAAAACTCAATTATTTTTAAAGCTAAAAATGCAAAGATAAGATCTAGCCTCCTCATAAAACTCAACACCAAAGCTTTTTCATATCCTTCCCTTATAGATGTATAACTTGAGTTAAAAAAAGGCATTCATTATGTTCATGATGACTTAACTTAATTTTCAGCTCGGTGCGTTTGCCCCATATCTTGTACATATGGTACTGTTCCGTGTAACTGTAAAAGCCCTTCAATCACTATTTGATCACATTTCGCTTTAAGTGAGTTGACACGCTCAACTTCCAATGTAATTCAAATCAAATAGCTGAATCAACCATCTGCACAGGGTCCTCGTTCTGCATTTGCTTTAAATTACACATATATACAGCAGAATGAAATCAAGTACAATGTGAAATCGAGTCCAGAGCTCCAGCCAGCATCCTGACAGGACATATCATCATGGGTATTCATGAACCCAGCATACGCATCCTATTGAAAATTGGTTCAGTTCAGATGCGGCAGAATTGGAAAGAAAAAATGTCCTACCGATTCGTTCATTCCGGTTTTTTACCATGAGTATGCTGCGTGAAGGGAGAATCCTTTTTTGTTTGACTGAATGGTCAACAGACGAATGAGGATTGATGGCTACCTAAAATGTATACAGCATCGGCAAGAATGCGGGGGAAAAAAGTGATGAAAAGTAAACGAATACACTGAAGTAACGATCCGTGGCCTGAATTTCAGCATTTTATTCCCCAATTCACAACTATAGATGCTACGAGGATGAATGGCAGGATAGCATTGGATTCGGATACAATTGAACTTCGCCGCTAAAGGTAGCAATAGTATAGCTAACATCATTTCCTTGTCAATAGTTGATTGGGTAGGGAACAGAATGGGTTTTTGGGGACCATGAGTGAAAAATTCAAGCGATTAGTTTTTCGTAAAGGTTGCTCTCATGTTAAAAGGCTAAAACGGCATTCCAGTAAAGACTACGTACGATGTGTAACTGGCAAATCGTTATTGTCACTGAAGTAGTGGACAGGTGGCTTTTTTTAAACCTGCGTCTGTTTCCTCGGTACAAATTGTGATCTGTGCAGAGCTTTGCGATTTCAAGGATGTCAACGAATATTGGTAGTCGTATACTAATATTATGCAGAGAACGAATTTCTAACATGAAAAGGTTAAACTTAAATATTTAACCGCAAAAGGGAATGGCGCAAACTATGGCCTAAATTTGTCTTTAGTTAGAGACCTTTTTTAACCATTCTACATTAGTCTACTAACATATAGTAGAGATTACGCAAATTCTCGCCAAACATCCCCAAAAACTGAGAGTTTAAGAAACGCAAACATAATTTGGTGAATCCCGTGCAACAAATTTTCAGAAACTGGCAGATTAGCTAAAAGATAACATAGGTAAGGCGTATTTTTTTGGGAAGTGAGTACAACAAAACCAAAAGTGAGTATACCAGTTTTGCATGTAAAACCAAAAGTGAGTATAACAAAACCAAAAGTGAGTATAACAGTTTTGCATGTAAAAGTAAAAGTGAGCTAGCTATAGATTCTCAAAAAAATACGCCTATAATTGTTATTTAAAAATAGAAACACAAGAGGAATTGAATTTAATCAAATTCATTTAATTGTGGCAGTTAAATGTTTTGGGTAAAACGGATTCGGGAGAAGAATGTAATGAGCTCAGGTAGGCCACAGAGGCATCTTTGGCATGGAGGAGGAGGACGGTGGCACGCTCGCGGTTGCACAGCTAGACTCGTCGGACGGGGTAGTTCTTGTCTCCCCTCACACCAGCCACCTGCTCTTCACAAAAAAATCGTGCCAAAAAAAACCAAAGAAGGGATAGGAGGAGATCTAATTCTATTTGACGGCGGACGGACAAAAAAAATCAAAGAGAAAAGAGAAAAGAAAGAGAAATAGGAAAAAGGAAGCGGAAAATGCTCAATAGATCCTATGCCTATACCAAGGAACAAGGACGGAAAGATGCATCAGAAGCTAATCCTAAAATATCCTAAACTAACCCTACA
The DNA here is from genome assembly GCA_955612985.1 of Cheilosia scutellata. Lineage (NCBI taxonomy): Eukaryota > Metazoa > Arthropoda > Insecta > Diptera > Syrphidae > Cheilosia > Cheilosia scutellata. Next base: position 89,863,142 of record OY015312.1, read on the forward strand.
CTACCCGAAACCGAAAAGTAAATGCTAGACTAACCTATCTTACTTACATCTAGCCTAATCTATCCCTATGCATCTTTCCAGCTTTCCATTGTTATTCCTCCGTATAGGTTCGTCTCGTTGTAGAGACGTGCCTGTTGTTGTCGGCACCAGCGTGGCCTACCCACCCCATGCCTAGAGCAGCATGTCCTTGGTTATCTTCTTGGCCAAGAAATCGAAGATAACCCCTTGTACGCTATTATCCAGCCAATTGTCTGTCTAGTACCTGTCTAAGACATTGGTTGTTACGTTAGTCCCCGTCACGTCATTGTCTGACCGAATTAGCGGAAGGACGGCCTTCCCAATCATCCACACAATACTTCACTTTGAACCTATTCCATATTAAGACACTGCAACTTTACTCATGAATACAATTTCAATTTATTGTCCATGCGAGGCAAAAACAAAATTCACGAAACTAAATCTAAAATATAAATAATCCAAATGAAAAGAAAAACCAGTAAGACAATTATCTTCGACTATGCCGAAGCTCAAATACCCGGTACTATATTATTGTAAAATAAAAAAAATATTTTAGTATTAAAAGATTATATATTTGTATGGGAGGTATGGGTACTTTTTATTCGACCAAGCTAATTTTTTGTCAAAAATTTTAAAATATTATTAAAACAATATGTGCAAAGTTTAAACTTGCTATCTTTACTGTAGCTATTTAAATTTAATTTTTAACATAAAAAGCTATATAAATCTGATATTTTTGTATGGGAGGTAGTAGTAGTTTTCATCCGATCTTGCTCATCTTCGAACTTAGCCTCAGTTTGGTGGATAAAAGCTTACATACCAAATTTCAAGTCGATAGATCTTAAATTACGGCCGTAATCGTGCGGACAGACGGACAGACAGACGGACATCGCTAGATCGACTAAGAAAGTGATGCTGATCAATAATATATATAGTTTGTCATACCTACAACGCCTCCTTATGGGCGTTACAAATGGAATGACAAAGTGAATATACCCTCACCACAGTGTGGTACCGGGTATAATGAACCTTAACTAATACAAATTGACTGCTTTGCCGCAAAAAAACTATAGCAATCTGTTCTTATACATATATAAATATGAAAATATGAAATTACCTCCCAAACTAAAATTCAAATTCCCCCAAAATAAAAAAAAACGACTTACGGCTTTCTACCTCGGTGGTAAGGATCCCTCGGCGTCCTGCGCGCAGCACTTCGAAGAATCGTCGACAGCACCTAGATTGGGAAAAATCCTGACAAAACTAATCGCGACCGATAGATAAAAACAGACTCAAAAAAAAATCAATTACTTTACGTGAACAATCTTCACTAATAATTCCACAAAAAAAATTCAAAAATGTGCGGTAAAAGCACAAAAATTACTAATATTAACGAGCACTCGCAACTAAAAAATTTTCTCCTTTGTTAGGACGACCTCTATGTGGGTCGTTCTATTTCCTTCTTCAGGGTCACGGCACTTGAATAGTTCAGGGTCACGGCGCTGAATTTGCTCAAAGTGACCTTCAATCATCCAGCCAGTGGAGCACCTGACGTAGTGTGGCGAAGCAAAAAAAAACACTTCGATAATTCCTTTGTCACAGGATCTTATGATGAAGAAATAGGGATTCAATGCGGTCGACACACGGTTCTTGAGACCGTTGCCCACTTGAAAACTGTTTCGGCTTTGTCCGTTGGTTTTGTTTCTACGGTAACTCTCTTTACGGCTAATGGACTCCGCTTTTTAGCGGACTAATTTGGGACCGTTTTATGAGAGACCGTCGGACGTTTAGTTTCGAGCCAGGCGTCGATACAACAAAAAAAACGCAGAGGTCTGAGCCGTATCTTCGACCAGAGGCCTCAACCCAGTACCTGCCAAAAGGATATCACGAATTAGTCGCCCAAATCCATCACTATTACCCCTACATACCTCTGCACTTCGGTTTACGACTTCGCTTTCCTTGGGGAATCCCACAGTCAAGATCCCGATTTCCTTGAACTCTCCTACAGGGAGTTACAGAATTAATTACGTGAATTTCCGAATGGGGGAAAATCACTTACCTCACACTCACACTATTCACTTTTATTGGTTTTAAATTTATATATATAATATATGATTTTTTTCTTTTTATACCCGGTACCACACTGTGGTGAGGGTATATTCACTTTGTCATTCCATTTGTAACGCCCATAAGGAGGTGTTGTAGGTATGACAAACTATATATATTATTGATCAGCATCACTTTCTTAGTCGATCTAGCGATGTCCGTCTGTCTGTCCGTCTGTCCGTCTGTCCGCACGATTACGGCCGTAATTTAAGAGCTATCGACTTGAAATTTGGTATGTAAGCTTTTATCCACCAAACTGAGGCTAAGTTCGAAGATGAGCAAGATCGGATGAAAACTACTACTACCTCCCATACAAAAATATCAGATTTATATAGCTTTTTATGTTAAAAATTAAATTTAAATAGCTACAGTAAAGATAGCAAGTTTAAACTTTGCACATATTGTTTTAATAATATTTAAAAATTTTTGACAAAAAATTAGCTTGGTCAAATAAAAAGTACCCATACCTCCCATACAAATAGGTATATAATTTTTTAATACTAAAATATTTTTTTTATTTTACAATAATATAGTACCGGGTATTTGAGCTTCGGCATAGTCGAAGATAATTGTCTTACTGGTTATATTGTTCGAAACAAACAATTTAATGATCGAAACCCGATCTATAATTCAATATTTGAATATTGGTGCTTTTACGCAATTTCAACTATATGGGGTTTTACTCGGCAACCCTAGCGACACAGCTGATCACTACGAATCGACAATTGCAAATGACCTACATTTGAAATAGTGTCACGTGTCAATGCCCTTTTCTGTTTCTTATTTTCTTTCTCTCGTCTACCTTGTTCATATTGTGCATGTATGTGTTCAATCAACACCGCAAAATTTGCAACGGGTGAAATATGCTTGTATGAGGGGAAGCAATCGTCTACTCCTTCTAACATTTTCCCCACAGTTTGTCCTTCTCTTGTTGCGTTCTAGTCACGATGGATTTTATTGAACGGACAAATTCGACCAACTCACGCACATCACTTATTTACATAAAACTAACTTGTCCACATACCTAAATAAATCCTGACTCATAACAAAACATGAGCTAACATACCTAAAATAAATAAATAAATTAATAAATATCATAAATCTTGTCATAAATAATAAATAACATAAAATATAACACCTACAACAAACATGACCGAATATCCAATTGGTCTAATTGGACTTGTCACATACTTTGTATTACTTTCCACTGTGAATAGTGCATAATTTTCCCCTAAGTGAATTACGATAAATTCTATCGCAGTAGCGACAGAAATAGTGACAGAGACGGGGCGATATTGCTCGGGAGGGTAAAACGGGATAACTATATGTTTTGCATTGCTCGAGCAAAGCACACAAGAAAACGTCAAAACAGAACGAAATTTTGCAGCACAAAACACGCGCTTGGACATTGTACTGCAGGTAAGTTAACATTTATTGTTTTTATTTTTTCCTATTAATTCTTAATTCATTTTAGCTACCTATTTTGTATCTCCAGATCGTCTTACTGTTCCGATCCATGGATTTTTCGTGTTTTCGTTTGGGGTTCAGTGGAGGAGGCATAAATCGAATGGTGATAATAACCAACCACCAACGGATATGGTGGCGAGCCGGTTTGAAGCCATTCGATGCGAATTTGCAGCTTCTTAATATAAATTCTATTTATATTAGATCTTGGTGTCGGCGTGTGAAAGTGAGTGTGTTTATATGTTACAGGGGTAGTTCTGGCCTGGCCTCTAGGTCGGTTGCTCGAACTACCCCAGTGTTTTCGTGGTTTTAATTTTCTTTTGTTTGTGTCTTGCAGGTACCCGCAACAAGAATTGGGACCGTGATGAAAGGAAACATATTGCATCATTGGAGGATAAGGGTAACGATTTGAAGATGATTTCACGGAAGAAAGCGACCTGGGAGCCACATACTTATAATATATGTGGCGTGCTACATACCGTGTACTAGCACCTTAAGGCCCGAAACACACATGCGATTTCAATCGTGCAACTGTTTAGTCGCCACAAATGAAACACACATATAAAATCCAAAATTGGGCATTTCTGAATCGGGTAGGCGCTGATTGGCATCAACTTGGCGGTGCCCAGCTGTAGCAACTTTTTCATACACATCAATTGTGCTTATTTTACCTCCACGTGGTAACCACCGGGTACCGGTCTCGCCCACCTGGGCTTGGCTTGCTAAACTTATAAGCGCGAGTGTTGAACACGAAGAAAATAGCAACACTATAATGCTCTGTCGGAATGGCTGACTGAACGAGTATCAGAGGTCTTACATGAGCCCCTCAGAAAGAGGACATACAGCGGATGAATCCACAAGATTGAATCAACGTTGTTGTCAACAGTCGAGATGGCAGATACCTTGCGTGAGCTACTCTGACATATTTTGGAGCAAAGGTCTGTAAGGATTTTTCAGCACTATTCATTGTGCTGAAATAGAGATGGTGGCGGATGAACCCTTTATGGGCCAACGGCAGTACTCATATCCCCGAAGTGGGTTACTGACAACTGAGTATCGGACCCGCTGTCCTAGGGTCAATTTTAGGGCCTGGAAACTACCCAACCACGGAAAAAATCGTATGTTACGAAGCAACCAAAAGCCTCGGATATGGATGGATTTACTGTTGACGACCCTGCAAAACGAAAAAAGGACAATGACTTTCGGATCTGCACATGGAATGTTCGAACCCTGAACAGACCGCGTGCAGCCGAACAATTAGCGGAGGCCCTAGACTGCTACAATGCAGATATCACCGCCATCCAGGAGGTACGGTGGGATGGGCCTGGCAAAAGAAGGATGAAAACTGACATCTACTACGGTGATTGCTACAGAGAACAGAAGCAGCGTCTATTTGGATGTGGATTTGTTATAAGCGGCAGACTTAGGCAAGAAGTCTTGAGCTTTCGACACGTTAGTGAACGCCTTACAACTATCCGCATCAAGGCTAAATTCGCCAACATCAGCCTGATATGCGCTCACGCGCGCCCGGCCCCCACAGAAGATAAAGACGATGCTACCAAAGAATGTTTCTATGAGCTCCTCGACAAAACATATGAGCAATGTCCTAAGTATGACGTTAAAATCGTCTTAGGTGATTTTAACGCCAAAATAGGAAAGGAGGACATCTTTGGTAGCACAATCGGAATTCACAGCCTACACGACACGACGTCTGGAAACGGACTTAGGCTAATTAACTTTGCTGCGGGACGTAATGTTACTATAGCCAGCACACGGTTTCCTCACCTCAACACTCACAAAGGAACATGGCGGTCACCAGATCAACAAACCGTCAATCAAATTGACCATGTTGCGATCGACGCAAGGCACTCCTCCAGTATTCTAGATGCCCGAACTTTCCGAGCGGCCAACATAGACTCGGATCACTACCTTGTTGTAGCCAAGGTAAGTCATCAGAAAAGCCGCAACTGATGTGCTAGGTTAGGAAAGAGCATGAGAAGCGCGCGATCGAGGAAATAGAGAGGTGTTACTCCAGGAACAATTTTCGGAAGTTTTACCAAAAGGTAAAAAAAACGTGTGACGGGAACAAGACCCGAACAGAGACCTGTAGAGACGGTGCTGAGGACATGGAAAACCCATTTCTGCAGACTGTTAAACGGCGAAGACGACACAAATTCCACTGTCAGGCAGAATGAACAATTCAACCTGGGCGATGAAAGCCAAAACTTCCGTCCACCTGACCAAAATTAGGTGAGGATAGCAATATCCAAGCTGAAGTCCAACAAAGCTGCAGGATCGGACGATTTATCTGCCGAGCTTTTAAAGGCAGCGGGAGATGACTTGGTAGAGAGCATACACCAACTCGTTTCTAAAATTTGGTCAGAGGAAAGTATGTCTGGAGCCTCAGCATTATTTGCGTGATCCATAAGAAAGGAGACCCTCTAAACTGCGCCAACTATAGAGGCATCAGTCTCCTGAACATAGTTTACAAGATCCTGCCTGCCGTGCTGTGTGAACGCATGAAACTATTTGTCAATGAACTGATTGGACCCTATCAGTATATTCACACTACGGCAGATCCTGGAGAAAACCCAAGAAGTCGGAATCGATACTCACCATCTATTTATTGATTTTAAAGCCGCATATGTCAGCATTTATAGAGACGAGCTATACAAAGCCATGTCTAGTTTTGGCATCCCTGCCAAACTTGTCAGATTGTGCAGAATGATGATGGAGAACGCTCGCTGCTCCGTAAAGGTCGGAAACAATCTCTCCGAGACCTTTGATGTGACATCGATGACATCGACATCATTGACAGAACACAGCGAGCTGTCACTGGTGCCTTTGCAAGTATTAGCACAGAAGCGGCAAAAATGGGTTTAGTGCTGAATGAGGGCAAAACAAAATATATGCTGTCAACAAGAAGGGACACACAACATCGACGAATGGGACAGAACGTCACGATAGACAGCTATAACTTTGAGGTAGTTCGGGACTTTTTCTACCTCGGCTCCGCTATTAACTCTGAAAATGACATCACATCAGAAATCAAGCTAAGACCCTCATCATCCCAGTCCTGCTTTATGGCACAGAATCATGGACGTTATCAAAGGCGGATGAAGATCTCCTTGGTCGATTCGAACGCAAAATTCTTCGAGTGAATTTCGGTTAGGGGTAAGCCTTTTGGGCGCCGTATAGGTCAATGAACATTTTCGACGTTTCGGATGTGTTTACGTCCTTCATCTGGTATTTATTAACAAAAACAGATATACACTGCCGGTCACTAGGATGAGGACAACATTTTGCAATTGATTTTCACTCCCTATACCTGTTGAAAATGTTTTACCCGGGAACTTTTACTACCAGTGAACAGGTACATATTTTCTCAACAGTAAGTCATAAAATTAAACGGTAAATAAAAAATGACGGCTGGAATTTCCGAAGATCAAAAAATTAACTACCTAAAATGCGTATAAAAAGACGGTCACTAGGATGAGGACACTGCGAATACTTCTTTGCAGGAGTGTACAACAGCGATTTTTTTCAAAGTTTTGTTAAGAACTGTTAAAAAGAACTGTTTTTATTTAGTTTAAAAAAAAGGGTTCCGGAAAGACTTTGACAGCGACAGAAAGAGGAAAAATAGATGCTTTCAAGGAGTCAGGACTCTCAGGCCGAGAAATTGCAAGGAAGCTAAATAGAAGTAAGACTGTTGTAAACACTTATCTTGGGGATTCACAACACTATGGGAAAAATCAAAAAGGACGTTCGGCAGAGCAACAACATTGCGAGAAAAACGGTTAATTCTACGGCTTGCCTCAAATTCGACTCTACCAGCGACTAAAATAAGGGCCAAAACCGGAGTATCAGCCAGGATAGCAACGGTCCGAAGGATAATACGAACAAGTGGTACTATACAGAGAAGAAAACTTAAAAAGAAACCGGTTTTGTGGCAAGTACATGAGGAGCATCGAAGTAATTTTGCAGGAGAACATGTCGCTTGGAGCAGTGAATGGAAACGGATGAAAAACAGTTTAACCTGTGAAAATCGATTGCAAAATGTATGTCCTCACCCTAGTGACCGGCAGTGTACATTAAACCCAATTAATCAAATGTGACAAGTCAAAAGGACTTACGGCAAGAAACATGAAAATCAACACAGGCAGCTAAAATACTAAAAATTTCAAAAATTACTAAATTAATAATTTAAACGGAGTCAGGAAAATAAATTTCATTTATGTAAAGCTCGTCCCGAGGAGAACACTTTCGTTAGCTAGTGTTCAGTAGGCATTTTTATCAATTAAATATAGAGAAAGACAACACAGCCACCCCAGAGAAAGAGCCCGTGGTATGATGATGAATGCGTGTACAGGAATAAGCTGACAGAAGATGCACACAAGAAAGCGCTGCAGCGCAAAACAAGGACAGCGAGAGAAGAGTACCGAGCCAGGAGAAGTGAGGAAAAGAAGACCAACACACTAATCGGCACGTACCAGTGTGGCTTCCGGCCCGGCAGATCGACTATAGACCAAATTTTCACACTGAAGCAAATCCTGGAAAAGACCAACAAATTTCAAGTCGAAACTCACCACCTATTCATCGACTTCAAGGACGTGTATGATAGCATACATCGTCAGGAGCTCAATATGGCGATGGCCGAATTCGGAATCCCGGCAACACTGATTCAGCTATGTCGCGTGACGCTGGAAAATACGCGCTGCAACGTGCCGTTTGGAAGCAGTTCCTCCGAAGTATTTCAAACTTGCGGCGGATTTCGGCAAGGAGATGAGCTATCATGCGACTCCTTCAATCTCGTACTGGAGCAGATAGTGCGCAGGGCAGGTGTCAACACGGAAGGTACTATCGCTTGGTACGCGGTACGCGCTTGGTCTCAACAACGCAGCGTGCCCAGTATCGTAGAGGATGGAAGGCTGCAGTGTTTCAGGCAGAGACTCTTCACGGGTCGGGAGCCCGATAAGTATGTAAAGTAAGTAGAATAAAGAGGTTCTCTTTCCAAAAATTTAAAACTTACCTGGCGGTAAGTGACAGCTTTACAAACATAACCATGTCAATGCTGTTGTTTTGATTGTTGTTGATGGAACACATATAAAGCTTGATAAATGTTTTTTTTTAACAAGAAATGCCTTCACAGCATTAATACTATGATCGTAAGTGAAACAATACCTACCTACATTAAAAATATTATTTTGTTACAGATTGTGGACTATTAGTATCGCATAATAGCTGTATGTCCTTACTATGGCGGTGCAGATCACGACTCCTTCTTAAGAAGTAGCTTACCTTAAATAATATAGTACCTACAATATACACACAAAGGTATTACCTAAGAAAGTTTCAATACGGTTTGTCCCAAATTCGTGCAAAGATAAAAATCTACGGATATGTTTTCTGTGTTTTTAACTATTTACGAAATTGTTTATGTCGACGTAGTCTGGGCGACTCCAAACACTGGGGTAATTTGATAAAAGTAAACAAGAAAAGCAAAACGTTTTATCTTGCCAGTGTTGTTTTAGTATTTAGTATTATTATTATTATTATTCTTTATTCATCTACCGAGCTTAACTCTAACAGACTAGGATTAATTATTATTATAATTTCAGAAAATATTATTATTCAATATAGATAATTTAAATTTAGATCTATCATCACATAAATCTATTTCAGTGCAAACAGAATTAAAACATTTAATACATTTAGTTATTGGTTCGTTAAGACCATAATTGTAAGAATGTCTAGGATTCAAAAAAAATATGTTTCTTGTTCGAAGAATTCTTTCTGGTGCATACAAATTAAAATGTTGAAGTACATCGGGACATATTATACGATAAGAAAGGACATCATGAATAAACATCATACAATGAACACTTCGCCTCTTTTCCAAGGTATCTAATCCCACTAAAGCACATCTTGTTGTATACGACGGTGTTATATCAAGGTTCCATTTCATTTGCCTTATAAGAAATCTTGTAAAGGACTTTTGTACCCTTTCTAACCTTATTATAGAATTAGCATATATTGGGCACCAGATTATAGAGCAATATTCAAGGAAAGGCCGTACTAGAGACATATAGACTGACTTAAGAGCATATGGGTTCGAAAATTCAGCACATGTTCGCTTAAGAAATCCAAGCATCGAGTTTGCTTTGGCAACGACAATGTGAAACGAAAATGCAAGTTTCGTGTCAAAAATTACACCAAGATCCTTAATTTCTGTTTTTCGAGAAAGGCCGGTCCCAGAAATTGTATAGTGATTAAGTACAGGCATTAGTGTATGGTACACAGAAAAAGAATGACATTTATTTATGTTTAATGTAAGTCGATTAAGTTCACACCAATTAACTATTGTGTTTAATTCACTTTGGAGACTTTCGCAATCATAAATATTTTTTACGCGCATAAAGATTTTTAGGTCATCGGCATACATCAAACATTCAGCACGATTGAGCAAGGAAGGAATCTCATTAATAAAAATATTAAAGAGCAAAGGCCCTAAGTGGCTACCTTGGGGGACACCAGATAATACATCAATGAGTCTAGATTGAGAAGAACCAATTTTTACATACTGCTTTCTGTTCAATAGGTAACTCGAAATCCACTTCAGTAGTAGCGAATGAATGCCGAAAGATCTTAATTTGTTTATAAGAATGCTATGGCATATTGTGTCAAAAGCTTTCTTGAAATCAGTAAAAATTACATCAACTTGATATCCCGACTCCACAGAATCAAAAAGATATTTCGTAAACAGAGTTAAGTTGGTTAATGTGGATCTACCAGATACAAATCCATGTTGTTGCAATGATATTTGTTCTTTGATTGTGAAATAAAGTTTTTTTGTAACAATAGCTTCGAAAAGTTTCGGAATAGCTGAGAGCTTTGATATTCCACGATAATTTTCTACTTTATTTCGGGATCCGGCTTTGAATATGGGAGTTATAAATGAATATTTCCATTCATCTAAAAACGCACCAGATGCTAAAGATAAATTGATAATTAATTTTAAAGGAAACGACAAGGATAAATTACATTGTTTAAGAACTACAAATGGAATATGATCAGGGCCAGAACTTTGGGAAGAGTTCATATGTTGTATGCCTTGCAAAACATCATCAATCGAAAGATAGAGTGATCCTATACATGCATTACAATCACTTATATCATTATCAAGCAACGGACTAAGATTCGTGTGATCGACATAAACTGATTCAAAAAACTTTGCAAAGAGCTCACAAGTTGAATCCATGCTACATGAGACAACACCATCGAATTCCATATTGTGCAGAGTACCATTTAGCTTTCTTTTACTGTTTAAAAATGTCCAAAAACCTTTAGGATTCCTTGAAATTTGAGAATCAGTGTTCATTACATATTGCCTATACAAAAATTTATTCAAAAATTCATATTCGCGGCGCAATTGGCAAAAACGTTTCTTGTCCAAATCAGACCTTGACTTTTTAAATAATTTGAACGCTTTGTTTTTAGCATTCTTCAAATTATTTAATCTTTGGTTATGCCAAGGTAATTTGAAGAATTGAGTAAACCCGTAGTCTAAAATACTTAAAAATGTATCATAGGCTTCTTTGAGTTCTAAACCAGAAAGAATGCTCGACCAATCAATTTAATTAATCCACCAAACCGTAGCGACAGAAGATACTCACAAAATTCACTATTCACCAAATAAGTCGGAGAAAAGAGTGTTATTTTTTTTTGTATAAGAAAGCGGGCGTTAAACAGAGAGGAGCAAAGAGAAGGGAAACAAATGTGTTCTATTCTATCTTTTTCGGGTTGCTTTAGATTATGGCTTATGCTCAGAGAGTGTGGGGAGTACTATAACTAAGGCTTCAGTTATTTATAGCTATCAGTAAAATCCATCCGTAAAAAATTAGTTTTACTTTTTTGGAGCACTTAAACTTAATCGTTGAACATAATCTTGGTCTTAAAATGTTGCTTTTGAATTATAAAACTAATTCGTCAAAAAAAATTAAGCAATTCATCTTTAAATTTTATAGAAAAAGAATTTCTTTACTTTTCCGTACGAAAAACTTTTTCTGTTCAACTTATCAGTCAATTCCACAACAGGTTTCACTGAATTCCTATATGCTTTGGTTAAATGTTTCAGTTTTGTTCTGTTTCGAGTTTTTACGGATGCATTTTACGGATAGCTATAACTGAAGCCTAATGAGCCTGCGTATAGAGTGATGAGAAATGAACTTTTCAGATTGTACTTTTGACAAGTTGAAATTGTAACTTTTAGGACTGAAGTGTATCCTCATCGTTTTGGAAATTGGTGGCCACATTTATGGGCAATTTGTGTAGTTTCGAGATCACCTGGTTTTTTGGTTATGAAAAATCCAAGATTAGACCGATCTTCAATGATTTTTTGTTAATGTTCGTTTTTATGGCGGATTTATGAAAAAAAAATTAGAAATCTAAAAATATCAATATTTCATTAGATTTTAGCTTTGAATGCTGAAAAAAATTTAGTTTTTGGAAATGATCCTCCACAATTTTTTTACGATACCAAATTAACTTCTTAATCTACACTGAAAATCGACCAAATTTTGGATACATATTTTATCGACAAAAACAAGATGAACGCGAAAGTACATAAATATGAAAGCTAAATGAATATTAAGACTCTTCTCTTAGTTCATGATATAAAAACAAATAATGTCCCTCTTTGCCCTTGATATAAAACAAATGGCTATCATTTTGACAAATTTATTGGTGATATATCAAATTACAATAAAATAATTAAAAAGTTCGTGCAGCAGATCCGTATAACATCTGCAATGGCGGTATTTTGTGACTGTGACAATAAACGTATAAACGTTGCTGGCAATTGTGTCTATTCGTATCTCGATGAAAAAGCTTGCCTTTTTGACAGATGTGCAGAAAGAAACGAAAAAGAATTCTCGGAATATATTACCTAGTATACATTATACCTACCTTGGGCCGTATAAGTACCCTGAGTGGCTTTTCACAATCACAACCTTTCGTTTTGTGCGAATTAGCTAAATTTTATGATGCTTTCTCTGGAAAATTATACTCTCTGAATCTATGGAACTCCAACATTGAAGGGCCTACTATATTTCTTTAAACATAATACAATCGAACACGTCAAATCGATAATGAAATGTCAACACTGACAAACGCGCGTAAAAGCAGAAAGTATAGGTCGGCTTGGGCGATGCTTTGAACCTTACTATATTTACTATCTAAAGTCGATATTTACGCCTGGCCTGAAGTCGCATTTTAGCTTGTATCATATGAACGCGTTGTTTCTACATAATCTGTTAACGCACGCTCTTATAAACGCCGGCAACATCAGTGAATGAAAAGCTAGGTTTTTGTTGTGTAAAGAAGTGTTGTGAAATTTTCTTCTGTCAGTGAAAATGAGATCTCAACACTCAAGAAGTCAAGAACATGCGTGCATTGTGCTTCGCAGTGCCTCTGCGCATGATCTATGAAATTTGTTTCTTAGTTGGTAAGCCGCATGTTAGAATTTGAAGCTTCAAGCTGAATGCATTTTATATTCTTTATTACAAATTCTGGATGTATTCGTAGCGTGGGTATGCAATTGTATCTTTTAAAGAAGGATTGTAACTGCGTAACTTTTGAAGCAAAAATATGTTTTGTTAATTGTATCTTTTTCGAGTGAATTGTAACTGTGTAACTTTAATTTCTTATTTTATCCAAAAGATACAATTGTATCCACTTTTCCATCCGTATACGAGATGAATTCTTTCATCTAAGTATTATTATTTTGGTGGAACAAAATACACGAAACTCTGTTAGTGTTAGTATTTCTGTCAGACCTTAAAAATCAGAATGTATAAAGTTGTTTATGTATTAGGTTTGCACTTCGTTTTTCCACACTAAACTTGGTGGAAGATTTTACTCCGCTTCGTACCGCACACTTCTACTCCATCGTCTAAAAAGCCGATTTTTTTCTGGGGAAATTCATCTTGTGTGTGACGTGTGTGTGTTTCCGTGTGTGCTCGAAAATAAAGTTCAATTGAGTTTGGAAATACTGGTCCTTCTATGTTTACACTTCTTGTAATAATTTTATTAATTATTCAAATTCTGCAGTTGCTATTATTCAATCTTATGTATTTGCTGTTTTAAGTACATTAATATTAATCCTGTGCGTTTTATCTTGCTCGTTATTTAGTCAACATTTTTGGGTAGCTGAAACTTTAAAAGGCAACTCGGTAGGAATCGGGTCATATGGATCCCATGTCAATCATACCTAAAGCCAGTATTAGACGATATGTTGAATCAGCATACGTATGCTGAAAATTGTGTTCCAATCACAACATATCGTGCATACTTGATGACAAAAAATTTTTGTTTACACGATATGTTGTGATTGGAACACAATTTTCAGCATACGTATGCTGATTCAACATATCGTCTAATACTAGCTTAAGTATATACAGTAATGTCTGAATAAAATTTAAAAGTTTTAGTTTTTAAACATTTTTATTATTAAGAATTGTTTTCCATTTATTATTCTTGTAAAGAATCTTTAATTCTATTTCGATTTCTTTCTTTAATTCTTTTTAGAGGACGGATACTCAACTCATGTCTGGCAATGATATTGCCGATCATCTTCAATTGCCTTTCTAATACCTACTGGAAGAATATATTCCATACAAATATATTATATATTATAAAGTTAGGAAGCGGACCACACTTTAATGAATTTCGATATAGTTACCGGCTCGTATCTACATTTCCTTTCCAGCACTAGAATTCTCCACCTGCCTATATTTTTTTTAAAGCATGTAAAGGGTGTTCCAATAAGATGTGTTATTTTGGTATTCAAAGAAAAATGCCATTTTTTGAGAATAAATGATCGGATGTTTATTTCATAATAAAGAGGAAGAGTAGGTATGCCGTTAATAATGAAAAACAACATCAGCCAACTGGCCACCACGAGACGACCCAAGTCTTTATGCAAAATACAGTGTAATGACGTTTGTGGAATGCCCAATTCCAAAGAACGACGAGGAATGGACAAACCTTGGTTTTCTTCAACACTTTGGGCTACAGCCGCAATATTCTCAGTTGTTCTTGAGCGATGTGCACGGGTTTTATTCTTCACATCACTAACTTGTCCCAAACTTGTCCCAACTTGTCCAGCGAAATAAGATCCAAGGCGGTGGAATATTGCCGTGTATCTCTCAACGAGATAGCTGGACAATACAACCTCACCCTCTGCTGGGTTCCTGGTCACTGTGACATCCCAGGGAACTGTGCAGCGGACGAATTAGCAAGGCGAGGCTCCTCTGGCGTGGACAGTACAAGTCTGCACAACGTGTATGCATCACTTTCCTACGCTAAACAAATAATTCACGCGGACGCAGCAGGCAGAGCAGTGTTCAGATGGAAACATTTAGGATACTGCGATACTGCCAAGCTCACCTGGCCAGCTCTGGACGCAAAGCGATCCAAGGAGCTTCTTCGACTTAAAAGATCCAGCATCTCGAAAGTCGTTAATGTGATCTCCGGGCACTGCATATTAGGCAGACACGCGCAAAGGCTCGGTCCGCCTTACAATGACTTCTGCAGAAGCTGTAGAGACGAAGAGGAGGACGAGTCCGTCACTCACTTTCTTTGCAGTTGCCCTGCCCTGGCCAATCTAAGAAAGGCCCACTTAGGAAACTAGGAAACTATTTTCTCAATGATCTCAGTGATCTAGGCAACACCAGCGCCGCTAACATTCTTAGCTTTATAACCGGCAGCAAATGGTTTACATGAGTAGCCAGTATAGAAACAGCTCCCCAAATCCCAGTGGTATGCACAATGGGCCGAATAACGGCCTAAGTGTTTCTCTCATCGAGAGCCACTTTAAACTAACTAACTAACTAACTAACTTGTCCCAACAGCTCGAATTTTTCCACCAATTTCTGTATTGCGGTCCGACAAGCTGCTTCACGACGACCAAAAAATGCTTTAATTTTGCGAACTGTGACTGCAAGATTTTTGTAGTGAATATTAATAATTTCAATGCGTTGTTGAAGCGTGTATCGTTCCATTTTTAGTAATGGCGTAGTTTCTACTTGTCAAATGTCAAAGAATAATAGCTTCAAAAGTGACAGCTACCGAAATAGCGGGCCATTCACAATAACACCTCTCATTGGAAAACCCTTTACATAAACGTAATTTACCTATGTTAGCCGGGTATTCATGAAACGTCGTAAGACCGTCGGTCGGCGTCGTAAACGTAGTAAACTTGGTAAGTTTGCGACGTGGTAAATGAACTGTCTAAATTTGTATTGAAAATTATTTACTACAAGCTGGTAAACTTACGACTTGAATTTGGGTGGTAAGTCGAAATGGTAAACGCGGTAAACTTACGACAACGTCATTATGACATTTCACGCACCAATTAAAAGCGCGAAACCAGGAAAATAATTGATAGCTAGTTGCTAATCAACATAATTATTATCAAAATGGCTAAGGTGAGATTAAGAGTAAAAGAAATAAAATACCTAACCTTTTAAAACGCTGGACGGAAAATGAATGTCTGACAATACTGCAGACAATTATTGAGGAAGACAAAGACAATCCGGAGTCTTTTGAGGTTTGTTGGAATAAATATTCTAAATGTAAATAATTTATAATACAATTCCTTTTTTCTTTTAGAAAGCTACTGCTCAAACGTTTCTGCAAATAGTTGCAGCAAAGTTGTCAGTAACAGAGAACGTCTATTGGACATGCATTCGAAGCAAAAAGCGGCACTTCAAATATACATTTGTCTCCGCTGTTAACTGGAAGGGCAAAACATGCACCGGTCTTCTAGCCAGTGGTCAGCGAAGTGTAGTGTGGCAGTGACAGAATAATTAAAAAAAATTTGCCCATACTAGTAAAAAAAAAACATGGCTCTGGCAGAAGTGCAGAACGGGGTGGGGCGGATTGGGATGTCAAACCCAAGCCACTCAAGAAAAATAAAAAAATAAAAATGTAAACAGTCAAAAACTTTAAATGCTCTAAAAGAAAAGAAGCCAAGAAAAAAAATGTTAAGGAAAACAAAAAGTCACCAGTTTCAAGGACGAGAGTTCAGACGCAGAGTGCCTTTATTGCAAGGACCTATACTCAGTATCGACGGAAGGATGGTGTTCCTGGTGTGTTGAAAAACTGGGCCCATAACTTTTGTGCAGGGGGATGATGGTTTGCGACTTAGCGAGTTCTGCAAAGAGTAAAGCATATCCCATACCGGGGCAGAATGGGAAAAAAGGTTGCATTAAAAATTAAATTTTTGTTATCATAATAAAACGTATAAAACTGAAAACATGTATAGATACAAATAAAAGTCGAAATCATTCATTAAGAGTTAAATTATGTTTTAATTCCTAATTTTGCAGTAAATATACGTTGTTAAAACAAAACTGTCCCGTTCCGACCCTGGTTCCCCTGTACATAAAAACGATCACGATGTTGATGTACATTGTACATATTCGATTGGGATTTGGGAATCAGTGGAGTTTTTTTTACGTTTTGGCAACTGTTTTTTCAATTCTGCTTCGGGTGGATTTATAAGAACCACTGAGTAGAAAAAGGTATACATTCCACAAATATGAGAAATTAAAATTAGACTGTGAATGCCAAAATGTGTATATTTCTACAGTCCGCCGACTGAGTCAAAAAAATAAAATGTGCGCCCTTGGCCTTTTCTTAACTCACGAACCGTTGGTCGTATCGATTTGAAACTTTGTAATGCGTCGAAACTTCATCGCTGTTGAATATGCTGATCGCTTCATCTAATTCCAGCGTACTCCAAAGATATTCAAGCGGAATTATGTAAGAATGGGGTTATACTGCCAGATAGTGGTACACATCCTCACGATCTTTCCGGTTGCATATGTTGCACAGTATAGGAAGATCTGGGCAGTGTGGAATATAACTAAGGTGCTAACTAAGAAATGTGTTGTGTTACGTATAGAGTGGCTCAGTGTGCTATAGTATGATCTGTGTAGAGATGCCAGCGCTTAACCAACAAATATTTATCATATAATTTTTGAACTTTTTTCTTCTTCTTAAGTACTGTCTTAGGTAGGTTTCCTGCACGATATATAAATATAAAAAAGGCAGCTAACTGACTTTGAAGGAATCTCTGTGTCCAAATCCTGAGGACTGCGCGAGCGAAGCCGCGGGCAAAAGCTAGTTTCTCATATTTGTGGAATGTGTACGAGAATTTTTGGACATCAAAAATATGAATTGGATTTAAAATTCAAAACACAATGAAAGTACATCGAGATACAAAAATTGTAGTTGGAATAGTTCTACCAATGCAGGTTTTTTTTTTACTTGACCTGCGTCAGTAAAATAACTAAGATTGTTCATGGCTTCATTTAAAATAAAAATCATTTGGAATATTTAAACTATCATCTGTTGTTTACATAGTTAAAAAGTTGCTCAAAATAGAACATACTATAGTATCCACCGACATGCGAGTTTGATACTATCTTTGTTTTTATTTGGATTTTTAGCTCCTTCAAACTGTTGAACTTTTCCTTTAAAATACCAAGTTAGGAGTAAATTTTAACTCGGTGTCTACTGAATCGCATGTTAAATTTATTCCATGCATCTGTTGACATTTCCGTGAAATTTTCTCTAAAGGGTGTTATAACAGTCGTAGTCAATTTATACCCAATATCTCCTCCAATTCATTCTGATCAGGTATAAATGTACAAATTCGTAAGTTGGTGAAATAGGCCACTGTTGGTAGACAATTAACAATTATTCTAAATTCGCGCATCATGTACGCTACCTGGATATCATACATAAATATATGTCGGATTCGCAACATTTTGTCGCAGACAGCCTGAATAAATATGTTTCCGAGAAAAATATGCTTCTGGATCTTCTGATGGTTTTTCAGCTAATTTTATTTCAGTGCCATTCACTTAGCTGATGCAGCCAGCCAGCGCCAGCGTGCTAAATCACCGAACATTTCCGAAGCAAGATTTTTTCCCTCTTAGCTTAAAAATAGGTACATCCAAAACTCTTTCAATGATATTCTGAACCAACAAAAAAGTTAGAATTCAATCGCAAAATCAAAACAGCTTGAATTAAGTACCTGAATTGTTACGCCTTTACCAATACCAAATAAGTTTCCAATTTTAGCAACTGTGGTTCTCTCTCCGCTGGAACACAATCGTAAGGTACATTAGACGATTATAAAATGCATTTTCACAGAAAATTGCAGTCAAGAAATTGGGCCATGGAAAACATCATCATCCTTAATTAGGTCAAGAATAACATCAAAATATGTCAAACTGACACGTACAATTTGCTTAAACCTGTCTTCATCCAAATAAAGCAAAACTTCTTTTGGGATTTTGGAACCGAATGATGGACAAATGGAGCTCCATATCGAGAACACTCAGCATTGTGAGAGTCAAATCTTCCAAAATCTCGTCATCTTTCTCCTTACATTTAACGATTTTTTTTTTGAATGTGTACCTTTGTATCTCATAATAAAACAGTTGAAAAAACCCATAGACTAATGGAGCGTTTCATAGAAACAGTTCTTTTAGATACCTAAACAGGAGCAAGAGGTCACGATGAAAAACCCGATTCCAAAAATCGTGGCAAATATGTCGAAACTATATTATACTTATCTAAATATGGACATATTAATGGACTCCCTTTTAGAGCAGTGTTAAAGTGAACAGAATCCAATTTTTTCGGGCCAATCAAATGATATACAAAGCGATTTGAAACATAGTAGATACTGTTGCGTTTATGAAATTAGTAAGACCCGATTCGTGTCCATTTATTATTATTATTACTATTATTTATTCTTTATTTCATCTATTATTTTATTTATATTTCCAGCCTTTCTTCCATATTGCAAGTCAAATGCAATATGGAGTGGAATTGCCTTGACTTCTTAAATTTTTTGAAAACGCAACCAGATTTACTTTGAAAAATTTGTCCCAAGGAAAGTATGATTTTAAATAGGTAATCGACGGAGCCGCATGCCGCAGTTACTCAGATGTCAATGCAGTTCGCTGAAGTGAACTGAGCACAGACTCAGATTAATAAAAAACGTATACTTTTTGAATAAAGTAATACAAATTATTGAATTAAACTAGATTTTAATTTAAGAAAATGTATACTTAATATACTGGATTTCATATAGCAAGAGTTGGTATCATTACATATACGATACCTATAGTTATCGTTTAAATTGCACTCAGCACAAATTTGCATGTGCTTGTAAGGCAATAAAACAATATATTTGCCCTCAAATCATACATACTACATAACATAATATATGTAGAGTCTCGTCAGTGGGTGTGGGTAATGCGCAGTGTTGTGCCGCGTAGACTACACCATGTAGACTTACGCAATTATCGACGCGTCGCACACTGGGACCTCTTCATACAAAGCAGTGATCAAAATACCGTTTTTGATTTTTGGGAATAAAAAAAATAAAAAATGCCAAATCGATATGAAAGGTATAACACTTGTCATACCTACGTTAGTATTAACTTCTGACTTAGTCTGGTTTTCGAGTTACGGTACTTTAAAGTTCACACTTTGTTATTGTTTTTGCTTAACACACGCGGTGGTTTGGATTTCGTGCTTACTTTTTCAATTTTAATTGTGATATTCGTCCATTTAAGATAATATCAAAAATATTTCGTTAAGTCACCAAGGTATGTAGATTACTTCTATATTTTTTGTTTTTGTGTTGAAAGTGTTCTTGAGTATATAAAATTAATAAACGGAATAGGGTTTCGATCGCATGCAAATAAATTTTTGTAACGGTTTTTTTTTTAATTTGCGCAAAGTGCTCTCAAATCGAATAATACAAAACGGAAGAACAGACCTTTGTTATTATAAATCCGAAGAAAAAAGTGGGATCCAGTTGCGCATTTTTAAAATAACGTTGTTTAAATTCGTGATTAAGCAAAAAAAACTAACCTGCTGCATTCGAAATGTATCAATTTCTACTTTCTGCTTTTTGAGAATATGTTCAAATAATTTCTAGTACATAATACTGTGCCTTCTTGTCCTTCAGGTGAATTCTCAGAGGAAAATAGCATAAAATTCAAAAGAAATGAGCTGTGCAAAATAATATTTGATAGCGAATTTCATTAATTTGATGAAAAGTTTTTGAATCTGCAGAAATTTGTTACCGAAAAAACATGTTGCCCTGATAATATGATAAAAGGCATACATTTTAAATTAAAGAATTTTAAAAAGCAATTCATTTTAAAATGGTACAATTGTAATAGACATAGAGAGAGATTCTTGAGAGACGAAAAAGTTTGGTTACTAGGTGAAATAGATTTTAAGTTACTTACTTACTTAGATGGCGCTACAGTCCGGGGTGGACCTGGGCCTCAACCAACATGCCTCTCCAGTTAGCACCTTAGCATCTTTGGCTAACCGCCTCCAGTTGCGCACTCCAAGTTGGTTGAGGTCCCCTTCCACTTGTGCGCGCCACCTAAGGCGAGGTCTTCCTCTACTGCGTTGTCCCTCCGGGTTGGAATCGAAGACTCTTCGGGCCGGAGCGTTGGTGTCCATTCGCTCTACATGTCCTAGCCATCTGAGTCGACTGATACGCACTTTTCTGACCAGGTCTATGTCGCTGTACAGCTCGTAGAGTTCGCTGTTAAATCTTCTCCTCCAAAGCCCGTCAACGCAAACGGGACCGAAAATCACTCGAAGAATTTTGCGTTCGAAACGACCAAGAAGATCTTCATCCGCCTTTGTTAACGTCCATGCTTCTGCGCCATAGAGTAGGACTGGGATGATGAGGGTCTTATATAGAGTCTCCTTAGTGTTTCTTGACAAGGCCTTACTAGTCAGTTGCCTTCTTAGGCCAAAGAAACAGCGGTTGGCAAGTGTAACTCTTCGTTTGATTTCTGCTGTGGTGTCATTATCAGAGTTTATAGCGGAGCCGAGGTAGATAAAGTCCCTAACCACCTCAAAGTTATAGCTGTCTATCGTGACGTTCTGTCCGATTCGCCGATGTTGTGTGTCCCTTCTTGTTGACAGCATGTACTTTGTTTTGCCCTCATTCACCACTAAACCCATTTTTGCCGCTTCTGTGCTAATACTTGCAAACGCACCAGTAACAGCTCGCTGCGTTCTGCCAATTATGTCAATGTCGTCAGCGTATGCAAGTAGTTGCACAGACTTTTGGAAAATTGTGCCCCTGGTGTTGGCTTGCGAGTTTCGCACAATTTTCTCCAGTATGATGTTGAAAAAGTCACATGACAGCGCATCACCTTGTCTAAATCCTTTTTTGACATCAAAGGTCTCGGTGAGATTATTTCCGACCTTTACGGAGCAGCGAGCGTTCTCCATCGTCATTCTGCACAATCTGACAAGTTTGGCAGGGATGCCAAAACTAGACATGGCTCTGTATAGCTCGTCTCTATAAATGCTGTCATATGCGGCTTTAAAATCGATAAATAGATGGTGAGTATCGATTTGGACTTCTTGGGTTTTCTCCAGGATCTGCCGTGGTGTGAATATTTGGTCGGTTGTGGACTTACCGGGCCTAAAACTAGAGATGAGCTAAGTTGCTATTTTGCATTCGCAGTTGTAACTGTGAATGCGATTTCTTATTCACAGTGAATTTAAACTGCTAATGTAAACTGCGAATGCGATTTCGAAATGACGTCATATTATAGACTTTGTGAAGTAGGTTAGGTACCTACTATGCATTTTATTTCATACATAGTGCGTATTGGCCTTCTATAAACATATGTATGTCTACTTTTCAATTTATATGACGTTATCATAGAGAAACTAATTTCTTTAAATCCTTTGTAGGTAAATGATCGAAAATTTCGATCGGCATAAATTACATTTTACGTATACATATTTCGTCTATTTCTGTAAAAAAAAATTCCATATGATGCTTATTTTTCTTCGGCTGGCATCTTTGTTTTACATTTTTTTTTTATTTTATATATAAATTTATAGGCATAAAAACGAGCTACATTTTTCTGTAAATAGTTATACAATGTATATTTAAACTATCTAACTCCCAATGCGAAACTTAATAGCTTAACCGACCGATAGCCAACGTTTTAAAATTACTTCTACCACAAATCGCAACTTAATACCCCGTTGCTATTGCTACCTATATCACATTGTTGCGCTCGTTCCCAACGTTGCGATTGCGAATGCGATCGCAATATCTTCCCTCTCTCCCACAATAGCAACTTGGCAAATTGCCACCTTACTGCTAATAGCAGTTAGCCTTAGCAATAGCAGCACAGCATACAATCAACCAACTTTCCAAGTTCCAACCAACTGCGACTGCAACTGCGATTGCGATTTGCGATTGCGATATGTAAAATGCTATGTGACGTTCGCTTCGCACATTACCTACAAAGAGGGTAGTTTAGTTTTATACTTTTATAGTCTCATTTCTCTTAGCCGTTTGCTTGGGATTGAGTGAGAGAGTGACTCAGTCCACTCAGTCAAACATACTTTTTTTGTTTGTGTGTGTAATGCGGGAACGGGAATGCATGAACAAATTAAGTTGTGTTGTGGTTGTTATTGTGACTGTGAGAGTTGTGAATGGGATGTGACTCAGAGATAGAAGCGAGACAATAGCATTTAGCAATAGCAGTTTATTTATAAGTTGATAGCAGGTTGCGAATGCGAATTTCCATTAGCAGTGAAAAATTAGCAGGTTGCTATTTTTTGCTCATCTCTACCTAAAACCACACTGATAGGGACCAATCAGCTCGTTGACGAATGGTTTCAGGCGCTCACACAGTACAGCAGATATGATCTTATAGGCGATGTTGAGGAGACTGATGCCTCTATAATTGGCGCAGTTTAGAGGGTCTCCTTTCTTGTAGATCGGGCAAACGATGCTGAGGTTCCAATCATCAGGCATACTTTCCTCTGACCAAATTTTAGAAACGAGTTGGTGTATGCTCTCTACCAAGTCATCTCCCGCTGCCTTAAAAAGCTCGGCCGGTAAACCGTCCGGTCCTGCAGCTTTGTTGGACTTCAGCTTGGATATCGCTATCCTCACCTCATTTTGGTCAGGTGGACGGAAGTCTTGGCTTTCATCGCCCAGGTTGAATGGTTCATTCTGCCTGACAGCGGAATATGTGTCGTCTTCGCCGTTTAACAGTCTGCAGAAATGGTTTTTCCATGTCCTCAGCACCGACTGTGAATCCACTACAAGGTTTTAAGTTATATTCTTCATTTAAACGTGGCCGCCCAACAACCGATTTTCTGAAGAGTAGCGAACAAACGAACCGAAGAAAAACAGCTGAATTACGTGCTTCATATACTGCAGAAGAGTTAGCCTATGCTGCGCAGATGAATTTCAGAGCTAGCGGGAGACCTCTAGAATCAGATGTTGTGAAACGCGTAAGCGAAACAAATTCTAACCAGCAAAATACAGATGAAAGAAGTTCCCCTAAAGTGTCTTCTGTACAAGCTTTGTCCATGATTATGGAAGCTCAGTTGTCTAAGAATCAATACAACATTATTCGAAATTATGCCAAGGACATTTTCCCATCCTATAAAGAAATAAAAAAGGAAAAGTCCAAAAAAAGTTATACAGAAAGAATATCTGTAACGGAAGTTGAGGCAGTGGTATCAGTACAGTCGTTATTAGACCACACAATAACCCGACTGCTGCACTCGCAAGAAGAAATAATTGCTACTTTAGAACCTTCAAGCAACTTAACATTAATTTGTAAATGGGGATTCGATGGGAGCTCTAGTCATACACAATATATGCAAAAGTTCACATCGGATAACAGTGACGATAAGTACATGTTTTTATCATCAATAGTGCCTTTACGATTAATAAGTGAACAAAACAATAAGAAATCTTTTGTGTGGCAAAATCCACGGCCCTCATCTCCACGGTTTTGCAGGCCTATTAAACTTCAATACAAAAAAGAAACCAATGGACTCACAAAAGCCGAAAAGGAGAACATAGAGAATCAAATTAATAATTTAGCACCAACAGAATTCATTCTAAATGACAAAAAGTTTAAAATAAAACATGTACTTATTTTGACAATGGTGGATGGCAAAATCTGTAACGCGTTGTCTGAAACAAAATCCACCTTAAGATGTTATTTATGCGATGCTACATCTAAGAATTTCAATAAAATAGACGATATGTTAGAAAGGCATATAAGAAGGAATCACTTATCTTTTGGTATTTCTATTTTATATTCGTGGATAAGAATGTTCGAATGTATTTAACATATCGCTTATAAATTACCTCTGAAGTCATGGCGTGTAAATACCTAAAGAAAATGAGGAACAAGTTAGAAACACCAAATGCGACATCCAGAGATAATTTAAGGAGCAAATGTCGTTAATAGTCGACAAACCCAAACCTGTATGTGGAATTGTATTCTTGGTATCCTTTGAGTACAAGTCTTCACAAAATCCTTATTCATGGAAGTGAAATAATAGATCATGCCTTACTTCCAATTGGGCAGTTAAGCGAAGAAGCTCAGGAGGCGAGAAATAAAGACTTTAAAATATATCGGGAAAATTATAGCAGGAAAACATCACGAAAGGATAATATGACGGATGTTTTCAATAGGTTGCTTATCTCTTCTGATCCATTGATTACATACACGCGCTCAATTCCAGTCGTCAACCGAAAAGCGTTTTATCCTGAAGTCATAGAAATGCTATTAGAAGAGCCATTAATTTTCTGAAAATAAAATATACTAAAACTATGAAAATGTTCTCGCTAACAGCTGTTTTCCATGACATTGACAATCCAATTGACGACATTGACGACGCATAGACAACAGAGTGTCGACATAATGCGAAATCATCAGATATTACATCGTCTTCAATATAACCCTCTTCACATGATTCTTGAGGACAACACATATGTTGTTTCTTACGAAAACCATCCTTGAAAGGAAGGTGGGGACGGTCAATTTACCTTGGTCTAAAAGCAAGGTATAGCTTCTTCTATTTTTGAGCTGCTTTGAGTTTGAACGTTATATTTTTTACGTTTAACGGACATTGTACCTCAACTTTCAACCAAAATTGAAAAAACTCCTCGTCTCTAATTACGTTTACAAACTTAGTGAAGTTTCCATTTTTAATTGTTGAGCGACCCAAAGACAGCGTTATAGGCTTCAACAGCAGAAGTCGTTTTATGGAATAAAGCGCCAATTGAAAAAATTAAATAAGGCCGCAAAAAGTGAAATTACGCCCCAAATTTTGACAATTTTTGTTGTTGTTGTATTGTATTTTGTATTTTTGTGGCCTTAATTCGCGGAGCCGAATTTGAGAAGGTACGTAGGTATTTCCATTTTAATGATATTAGATACAGCGGTATGCTAGGTAAGATAGGGCCCAAGACAAATGCTTGTCCATATCAAGAGAAGAGTGCTTGTCTCTTGAAGAAGAAGTTATATGAAGCAATATATTGCCCGCTAAACCTCATAAGTTGGTATATTAGCTATTTGTTTTAAGCAGTGCATCAGGTTTCTAATATAACTTCGGAATCTACACTGGTAAGGAAAACATCGATGCAATTTTGCCACCGGAGAAATGTGCCAATTGTTACGGAGCCCGGACCCAAATTTGGCAGCTCCAACAAGGGTAGTTCCATCCACCCTATATATTGATATACACATACACACACAAACACACTCATGACATGCAAAAGAAAAACTCTTAATACATGTTTTCCACAATTATTCCGGTCTGGTAAACCCAAACATAAAATAACGAAACTCAAATAAAATAGAAACTAACCGTGATCCTGATCAGTGGTTTGATTCCACAAGCAAAAACAAAAATACACTCGATCACGTTGTGTGATTCTGGACAACTCCAACCCCATTCCAACGTCGATTTGTTCAGATACAATGCTCCAGACCGGGCTGGGCAATCGCGATCGACCCATCGACCGCCAGCCCATTTTCAAGAGACTGTGTAAGAATTTTGATTAAATGTTTTTAATTAAAATAAAAGCGAATTTTGTTCTCCTTCATTAATTTTTATATTAACGAATTCTTTCCTCAAAATTAAATTTTTTCTTGCAGAATTTATTTATCTGAAACAAAAATTCTCTGCACGTATTCATTGTTATACTTGTTTTGTGAAGTGACAAAAAATGTAAATTTAGAACCGATAGTTGTTCAAAAATTCTAACATAATATTAAAACCTTCTGGCGCACATAGTGGCCTTCGGTTTTTGACATTTTCTCAGTTGCCACTCTGATTTTTAAATACCGAAAGCTACTATTTTACAATGTCAAAAATCGTGTCAATTTTTGAAATGCTGTCAACAATATGACGTCAGATTTTGTTTATACATAACATAACATTAGGACAGAATCTGACAATATTGACAAGATTTTTTTTTAATGTTTAACAGTAGTCTAACAGTAAAAGAAGAATTATTGACATTTATACCTATAAAATCGAAATCAAGAAGTGATGACATTAATGCTGAATAGTTTTTTATTTGTTAGGTACATTTTATTCTTTTTGTTAATTTTTTGGAATTCCGAAAACAAAAATACCAACTGAAATTTTATTTCTAAAACAAAAAATAAAAATATAAAAAAAGAATTTGAATAAGGCATTGTCACCAATATTGCCAAGTGGACCGCGAAGTTTTGTAAAAGCTTAGTAGTAGTCCGGAAAAAGCTTGCCGACAACCGACCCATTCCAGACGAAAGAATGACATATGGACCTAAAAGGAAATTATGTATTAGAAATATTCAATATTAAACATACCTGTCGACCGATTTATTTTAAAAAAATATTTCAGTATTAAAAAATGATATATATTTGTATGGGAGGTATGGGTACTTTTTATTCGACCAAGCTCAGTTTTTGTCAAAAAATTTGAAATATTATTAAAACAATATATGTACAAAGTTTAAGCTTGCTATCTTTACTGTAGCTATTTAAATTTAATTTTTAACATCAAAAAGTTATATAAATCCGATATTTTTGTATGGGAGGTAGTAGTAGTGTTTTGGAATACTTTAGGAGCGACGACTGATGATACCCAAGAGTAGAATTTGGTTGAATTTATCAAACAATGACAAATAACCCAACGATGACGAAAAGCGAATTACACCCAAGGAAATCCTGTGATCTTACACCAGCGACAGCGACGAGAAAAAAGGCAGCAAGAATTTCATAGAAATTAACAAAATGATCAGGTTTATTACGTTTACCAATTAGATGTTATCGTGTCGACGATCCAAAAGCAAAAGCGAGCGAGTAACAATTGCATTATGACAAGAATAGAAAAATAGCGGGAATAATAACATTAACATAAGTAACAAGTATATAGGAGAAACTAAGAGAACAAATAAGTTACGTTAAACATAATTACATACTAACAAATATTGTTTAGAAAATGGGCACATATTAAATTCAAAGAGAGCCGACCAATTAATAGCGTATGTCGCGTGTGTTTGGCTACTAGGAATTATTTCAAAACATTCAGCCCCCCCTGGAAGACTCCGGTCTTTCAGGAAATGGAAGTGGAGCCACCTTGACGATAGGGCGTGTGTACTCTCCATATTTCGTTTGCACAGTTACCACTCTGACCATGTTATCCCTTCCTGGATGAATTTGTTTGATACGGCCAAAGATCCACTTTGATGGTGGTAGGTTGGGCTCCTTCAGTAATACGACGTCGTCTACCGCCATGTTTCGTTGAGTGCCTTCCCATTTTCGTCTTTGTTGGAGCGATGTTAAGTACTCCTGATGCCATCTTTTCCAGAAGCCTTGCATTAACGTCTGCAAAAGATACCAATTAGTATTAACAGAAAAATTTGAGGTTTGCAAATCAGGTTTAGGGATAGCAGAATAGGACTCCCCGATCATAAAATGAGCCGGAGTCAAAGCACTTGGTTCGGTATCCGAGGTTTGCCACATAGGACGCGAGTTCAGAAGTGCTTCAATTTTCCGAAATGGGGAGCGGCAGGTGGAAGGAACTTCCAACTGATGTTGTCCTTGGAGAGATGATTGAAGACGATGTTTTGGTGCTGTTGACTAAGGAGACATTCATACATTTCGTTGAGCAAACGCTTTGCTCCATGAAAATTCGTTCCATTGTCGCTCCAAATTTCAGTCGGTTTCCCGCGACGTGCACAGAACCGATCTAATGCCGAAAGGAACGCATTGGACGACAAATCACCGACTAGTTCGAGGTGAATCCCTTTGGTGACAAAACAAACGAAGAGAGCGATATATGCCTTTACGAATTTGGGGTTTCTACCGCGCGATAATCTTAATGTTATTGGGCCAGCATAGTGACACCCAACTTTGCTAAATGGGCGCGAGTAACGAATTCGCTCTGCTGGAAAATTACCCATAAGTTGTTTGGACGACGTTTGGCGTTGCCGAAAGCATTGGACACAATCATGCACTATTTTTCGCAATAGATTTCGACAACCGAGAATGCAAAATTCTTGTTTAATCAACGCAAACATTTGGGTTACACCCGCATGCAAATGGTGTTTATGTATATACCGTGCAATCAGTTCAGATAATCGATGGGACTTACAAAGTATTATCGGGTGCTTCTCATTATATGATAGTTCTGAAGCCTGCAGACGACCGCTTACGCGAAGAATACCATTTGTATCAAGAAACGGAACGAGCGATAATAGTTTGTGCTTCTTGTTTAGTTCGTTTCCCCTTTTATGAGTGGCGATTTCCGACGGGAATAAAGACATTTGAACGCACTTTATGACACAAATTTTTGCTTCGGAAATTTCTTTAACGGATATAGATTTACGTCTTCGGTTGACTAAAAGAGAACGACAGTTAAAAACAAAACGAATGACGTACGACACGATTCTTAGGCACTTAAACCAATTTGATGAGTTTTTTACCAATATTTCTAAGAAGTTTTTTTGCTCCACGCACGACTTGAGTACCTTTTTAACCACCTTTCTTTCCTCCAATTGTTCGATTGGAAACTCCTCTGTAGATGGATTTGACTGAGGCCACTGACTTCTTTCCTGCCACAACCATGAAGGTCCCTTCCACCACAAATCGTTTGCAGACAAACGAGATGGTGGAATCCCACGAGAGGCACAGTCGGCGGGGTTGTCGGCTGATCGGACATGATTCCAGTGTTTGATGGGTATCGATGACAAAATTTCGGAAGTTCGGTTTCCTATAAACACCGACCATTTTTTTGGATGGGCAGAGAACCAGTGTAGGACAATTTCAGAGTCCGTATAAGCAAAAACTTTGATTTCTTTCTCCTGTAAAGAAATTTTAAGTTTATTGATGAGACGAGACAGTAGAAGAGCTCCACAGAGTTCTAATCTGGGCAGAGACAACACTTTAATGGGCGCCACCTTACTCTTAGCAGCCACTAATGACACAGTTATTGAACCATTGACATCTATCATCTACACTCCTGCAGTATACTACAGCTGCGTATGCATCCAAAGACGCATCGCAAAACCCGTGAAATTCAAAACTTCTTTTGTTTGTCCACAGAATCCTAGGAATGCGTAGATCCTCGACGAGTGGTAATTCACTGCGGATGACGGTCCATCGATCCTTTAGTTCCTTAGGAAGTTCATCGTCCCAATTTAGCTTTTCTCGCCACAGATCCTGAAGTAGTATCTTGATTGCCACAATCACTGGTGCTAGAAATCCCATTGGATCAAACACTCGTGATGCGTCGGACAATATACGGCGTTTAGTGCATACAACTGATTGGTCTAACTTTACCTTATATGAGAAGGAGTCTCTTGATGGGCACCACAGTAATCCGAGGATTTTCACTGAATTGGATTGCTCAAATTCAATAGGTGACATCTCCCGTTGGTTTTCTGGTAGGGACATAAGAAGAGGCCAGCAATTAGTAGTCCACTTTCGTAAATTAAAACCACCAGATTTTAGCAAGTTGACGAGTTCGGTATGAAGAGCTATTAGATCCTCTATTGTGTCAGCACCCGTAGGAATATCGTCAACGTAAAAGTCGTCTAAAACAGCTGCAGATGCAACAGGATGTGATGCAGCTGAATCAAGAGCTAATTGTTTGAGCGTACGAACAGCAAGAAATGGTGCAGGCGCAGTTCCATAGGTGACTGTTGTTAAGAGTCTGAAGTGTTTTACTGGTTCCGCAGGAGATTCACGCCATACTATCCCGAGATGGTATAGAGATGTCGACGAAAGCGAATGGAGATAGAGAAAATATCGCGCTGAATTGTTGGACCGACAAGAAGTGAGTAGTTCAGTGACATTGAAGTGTTGGTTTTAGCGGAACCATCGAAGACTACTCTAACCTTCATTGTGCTGCTATCGGTTTTAAACACCGCGTGATGGGGAAGGTAATAGCATTTGTGAGAAGGTAGAGCTATTTCGCTCGGAGGTACTTCTTCCATATGGCCTAAAGAAAGGTATTCCCTCATAAATGTTTGATATTGGTCGCGTAACGAAGGATTGGACAAGAATCTGCGTTCAATGGAGTGCAGACGGCTTAATGCAAGACCGAATGAATTCCCGAAGTCGTATTTTTCATTGCTCTTAAATGGTAGCTGAACCATATAACGACCATCTGAAAGCCGCTTGTGAGTTGAAGCATAGAGTGTTTCAGCTCGCTGCTCATCGAGAGAGAGTATGGGTTCAGTTTCAATTTCCTCTAGGCGCCAAAATTTCTCTAAATCAAACTCCTGTGAATAATCCAAGCGAGTACATAGGGATTCAATGCTTTTTGCGCGATCGAAGGAAGAGTTGGCCATCTTTCCAGCTACTACTGAACCAAAGATAGTAGGAATCAGATTAGGAATGCCGTTTAAGTTCGATTTGGATGGTCCGGTGATGATGCTAAATACACTATCAGCACCCATCAAAATGTCTATAGGACCAGGGCAATAAAATTCTGGATCAGCTAGCTCATATGAAACGAGACTACTAATGTTAACATTTTCGATTAGAGAAGGAGGCAACGATGATGTTAACTTTGATAATACATAACAGCTCACGTCAATAAATTCAGTGTTGAAGCGTGATGTTAGCCGTACAGTTACTATTCCGTTGGTAACTCCAGCAGACGTAGAGGCAACTCCTAAGATCGGAATCCGAGCGTGATTACGAGTAAGACCCAAGCGTCGAACTGTTTGTTCAGTAATGAACGAAACCTGAGACCCAGTATCGAGAAGTAAACGCACACTATGAGATGAATTTTGGTTGTCGAGTGTTTTTACGATGGCAGTGGGAAGAATTGTATGTTGATTCGGTTCATAAGAATGGTTACTTACAACAGAGATATTAGCGATATCTTGTGACGATGACGATGACGAAGAAGACGAAGGTATTGACGAAGATGAAGATGTTGATGGCTCGGTTGGATTAGTGCTGGCATTGGTAGCATTTGCCCTAGTAGTAGGGCCAACAGTTGCGATTGGATGCACCAGCGAATGATGTTTAGAATTGCACGATTTGCAGCGAAAACTGGAACGACATCTATTGGAATTGTGCCCTTCCCGAAGACAATTAAAGCACAAAGACTTCTCCTTAACAAAGTGACGGCGAGAATCAATTGAAAGAGCGAGAAAGTCTTTGCAGTTATAAATATTGTGGTCACCCTTGCATTTGTAAAAGCATTGCTTGGACTCTACCACATGTGACCGAATAACCGCTTGAACCTTGCTACGAGATTGAGACGAATGAGAAGGTGGATAGCAGGATTCTAAGCAGACACACCGATTTTGTAGAAAATCGAGCATCTCACTGATGGTGGACTCATCCCTTGACGCCACATGTTCTGCCCAAGCCTGCTTTGTCTCAGGGTCGAGTTTCTGTAGCAACAAATAGACTAGCCAAGGGTCACGGCCATTCGATTCCAACGCGTTTAATCCCCTAATGACCTCATCGGCACCATCGGTAATTTTCCGAAGAACTGTCACGTTACACGAACTAGTTGATGGCAAAGAAAGAAATGATTGGATAAAGGATTGCACGATGAGCTGAGTCCTATCAAAACGCTTTTCCAATTTATCCCATAAAAAAAAAAAATAAATAGGTGGCGCAACAGGCGGTAGACACCCTAGGCCTAGCTTCTCGCAACCATTCGCTTGTGTGAGTTTCTATTTTTGGGACGAATGGAAGGGACCTACAATTTTATGCCGATTCCGGACGGCTGAATTGAGAAGCTTTTTCATGACAGTTATACTCTCGGATGTTTGTCAGACGTTCGCGAGAGGTGGCGCAGTAGAAAAAACACTAAGATGTAATTTTGTGTTTTTCCGGGGATCGAACCTGGGATCCCTCGCACAGCAGTCCAGCACACTAACCACTGCGCTACTGCGCCCACTTCAATTTATCCCATGCTTCAATGTAATTGGTTTCGGAAATGGTTATGTGTCTTATGAGATCAGCCGCCTTTCCACTAACAAAAGATTTCAGGAAATAGAACTTCTGTGTAGGACTGAGAGACGCGTTACAGTCAATCGAACCTAAAAATAGATCTCTAAATCCTGGCCAATCTTTATAGTCGCCCGAGAAAGATGGTATCGTTATTTTTGGCAAATTAACTGAAGACGACGAGGTATTAGAAGTGGAGTTCAATTTTTCTAAAAAGGTAGCTTGTTGACTAGCTAACTTATCAGCAACCGATTCTTTCGGAGACTCACATACATTTTTGAGTTTAATAAAGTTCGTGAAGATCGAATGAGCTATGAAATATTTAGTTTCGTATTCTTCAAACTCAGGTTCTGGATTTACAAAACCGGGACTGTCGACTAAGTCATACATCTGATTTTGCAATGAAACGAAGTCAGACCATGCGTCATTCAATTTAGATAAGCGGATTTCCAGCATCGATAGTGTGGTATTAGCATCCACTGTATCTGCAAATGCTGCAGCACGAGTAAAAAGCTCCTTTGCATGACCCCGTTTAACTTTGATTACATTCATGATTAATCACGTGTTTGCACAACCGCGCGAGTGGCTAACGTCCGAATAATGTCTTTGCATGCACTTTTGTAGGATGAATGTCAAGGAAAATTGTTCAAATGTTCAATAAATTCGGCTTACGAAGGACCAGAAAATGTTTTGGAATACTTTAGGAGCGACGACTGATGATACCCAAGAGTAGAATTTGGTTGAATTTATCAAACAATGACAAATAACCCAACGATGACGAAAAGCGAATTGCACCCAAGGAAATCCTGTGATCTTACACCAGCGACAGCGACGAGAAAAAAGGCAGCAAGAATTTCATAGAAATTAACAAAATGATCAGGTTTATTACGTTTACCAATTAGATGTTATCGTGTCGACGATCCAAAAGCAAAAGAGAGCGAGTAACAATTGCATTATGACAAGAATAGAAAAATAGCGGGAATAATAACATTAACATAAGTAACAAGTATATAGGAGAAACTAAGAGAACAAATAAGTTACGTTAAACATAATTACATACTAACAAATATTGTTTAGAAAATGGGCACATATTAAATTCAAAGAGAGCCGACCAATTAATAGCGTATGTCGCGTGTGTTTGGCTACTAGGAATTATTTCAAAACAAGTAGTTTTCATCCGATCTTGCTCATCTTCGAACTTAGCCTCAGTTTGGTGGATAAAAGCTTACGTACCAAATTTCAAGTCGATAGCTCTTAAATTACGGCCGTAATCGTGCGGACGGATATATAGTTTGTCATATACCTACAACGCCTCCTTATGTGCGTTACAAATGGAATGTCAAAGTGAATATAGCCTCACCACAGTGTGGTACCGGGTATAAAAAGTAACAAAGGCAGAAGCAGAGGTAGGTTAATCATAATAGATATGCAGTTGAGTGCGATTTAATGAAAAATATGAATTCATAGGTATTGGGTTGGGGGCAGTTTGTCAAGAATCTACCCTGACAAGTGTTGAGTAAGTGCTTGAACTGAATCACTTAACTCAGGCTAGGCTCAGCAGAAAAATTGGTTGCGTACGGCTCAAGACCGGTGCAAAGATACCAACGCCGGCTACGGGTGCGACCCGTGGAAAAAAGAAAGTGTTGCTTAAGTATATTAACGTAGATTAAAATGATTTTTATGAATTATAGATTTGAAAAGTGAATTTAACGTGTTTTCAGTGGAGTAGATCGTTAGTGAATTGGTGTGTGGATATTATGGGAAGACCTTAGTTTCGCTCGTGCAGTGGTATAACAAGTTACGTTGACATAGACTACCGACGAAAGTGAGAAAATGACGTGACGACGTACAAACCATTCTCTACATTTTGGTCGTAAAATCTGTTTCGACAACCACTACACGACCAACTCGACCTGGCAAAAAAGGATATTTATACCGTAGGAACTATTCGCCGAAACCGAATGACAAATTGCAAGTTTCCAAACGACAAATAAATGTTTGCCAATATTGAAAATATAGACATTATTAGTGCTCTTTGTTGGAAGGACAATATAAGGCTGTGAGCTTTTTGTCTTCATTTGCTAGTGCTCTGCCTATTAAAACTGTTATGTGATACGACAAAATAAAAACACAGCATCTTGATGTAGACTGCCCCAATATATTCAAGCAGTACTTATAACAAACATATGGGTGACAAACGTGCAACCTCATTTTCCCTACCTCAATATTTTTCCAGTTTCTAACTTATTTTTCCTGGAAATTTGGTGTAAGAATACATTGTTTCATGGTGTTATTAAAAAAATTGTTAGTACCTACCTAACAAAATGTATACCTAAATATTTTGATCCATCAGTTCTTTCACGGAGATTTTTTGGAAGTCCGAATCTGGCTGCAGAGATCACCAAAATAGACAAAAAATTTATTGCGAAACTCGCTGTCACATTGGAAGTTATTTGTAGCAACCTTTCAATTGATGCTCAATAGTTTAAGGCTTATTCTGAAGAGACAGCTAAACTGGCAATATCATTATACCCTTGTTATCACATGCACGCAACAGTTCATAACATTTTATTACACGGAGCAGAAATAATAGAAAGTGCAGCCTTGCCAGTTGGATCACTTTCAGAAGAGGCACAGAAAAGCAGAAATAAAGCCTACGAGTACTATAGGGCACACCACTCTAGGAAATGTTCCCGGATATCAACGAATGAGGATATTTTTCACATGATCATGAATATCATGATATCATCCGATTTATTTATTACCCAATTAAGACCTGAACCAAAAAAAAAACATCTTCCTTTGAGTGAAGAAGCTCTTGAATTAATTCAGTAATTTATAATTTATACCTACTTATTTATTTTATTTATTTATTTATTTTATATTTTTGATATATGCTTGTATTATTTTGTATGTATTTAACTATTTCGCTTAAAAATATAGCAATAAAACATTTTTTGTTACAAGACAATAAACCCTATAATTCCGAAAAAATGCTATAGGTACCTATGTCTCAATGGACACATCCATGGCTATCTCTCTGGCCGAAGAATTCGAGAGATAACGCCTTCGAGGCCATTTTCCATCCACTCGTCTTGTTCAATACAACAGATCCGACAATCTTATCGACGTCTGCCGAAGTACCTCTAAAGGTGCTAGTACACGGCATGTAGCGTGTACGTATGTAGCACTGACGTCATTTTCACGTCAGAGTATCAGTATGGTCCCAATGGCTGCATGCCGGTATAGCCTAGTTGATCAACACAGCACCAAAGCGTAGAAGATTATTTTATTTTATTTTCCTATTACCCTGATTATTTTTTTTATAGACGTTTCCTTCGACCACAAAGCTGTATTGTTGTTCTTGGAGGAGTGCATCAAGCTGAAAGAAGATCTAAGAAGTTACAATGTTCGCCGGAAACCTGTTTTCAACAAAATTGCGGCGGCAATGCGACTTCATGGATATTCCTTCAGCTCGGTCACACTTGACAAAAAATTGGCAAATCTGAGAACAACATACTTCAATGTGAAGGACAAAAACAACGTTAAAAAGAGGACAGGGCGTGGAGCAAATGTCCTCCATATATGGTCCTGAGCTAAACATAGCTGATGCGCTCGCAGTTTCAAATTTGCTGCGATTGACACCTGTTTCCTCTAGGTCACGAGTCACGATCCAGAAGGAATTGATGGCTATCGAACGCAGGAAGGCGGAAATTGGGAGAGCGATGTTGGAGGAAATTAGAAGAATGTCTGATGCTAGATAGAGGCAGTATAATTGGGAAAGGGAATTCCGGATCAGGCAATTTGATCTCGATAGGGAACGGCTAGAGTTCGAAAGGCGGAAGTACGAGGAGACTAAAACTATAAGGTATATAGTTACAATTCAATTGTTTGAAATTTAGTAGATTCTAGACAATTTTTAGGAATTAAAATACCACGCAGATTACATAATCCGGAGCACGGGGTGATATTAGTAGTAAGTTAGTTAATAAGAAAAGTATTTATGAATTTTTATTATATGCTATTAGTTATTATTTGTTTTCTTCTTTTAAGTATAAATTATTATTTAGAATAGGTAAGTTATTATAAGTTATTTTTTAGTGTAAGTTAGATTTTAATTTAATAATTCCTTTTTAAGACTCCCGGATTTCTAGGTTGTTGACGTTGGACTGGCTGCTCTGACGGAGAGTCTCTATTGTTATCATGATCGTTGTACAAAGTGATGTGGTTGTGTAATATTACACAAGCAGTCACTACTTTGTTCGGCATGGTTAAATTTGCAACATCTAGGTACTTTAGTCCACGGAAGCGTCATTTCAGTAGTCCGAATGCCCTCTCGATAACTTATTGCAATATTATTGATCCAACGAATATTCAGAAAGGATAATTGCAGACAATTTTGCCTTTCCTTTCCTTTTTCCTTTTCACAATTATGTTGACATCGACAACTCGGAAATGAACTTATTAAATAATAAAACCACAAATAAGATGATTTCGGTAACAGTAGAAAATATAATGTAATGTAAAGAATGAACTGGAAAAGATATTTGAAAATTATATTTATAAGCCATTTGACTCTGACAGTCTAAGACTTTATTTTAATAAATTTAATTTTATAGACGGCCGTTATATTTACAAATCTTAAATAAATTACTAGATGTCATCCGAATTTAACAGTCTTTACTTTCTTTCCGTTATTGTTGTTAGTATTATTATGTGGCTTGTATAATGTATACTACTCCAGGACATTTTTCAGAAGTGGCATCGCTGGCTGTTGGGTTTACTTAAATATTTGTCTCGCAGTTTTCTAGCCTTTTCTCGTAGGCAGGCAGATCCGCTCGAGTCGAGTAGATATGTAAGTTAGTTGTGAGAGAATCAATAATATGGAAAGTGCAAGAGTACAAGTGCTTGTTTGTGACGCTTTTGTCAGAGGCAAGAACTTTGTGCAGTCGGCAGCTGGAAGGTAAGTCAGATATATCTTTACAGAATCGCCCAAATGATTTCTTTTTAGACTTTTTAATGCCTTTGTTGTAGTTGGTAAGATTAGAGTAGGTATCATCATTGTGTTTTGCCTTTTTGAAATTCCCCTTTCATCTCCTCCTCAAAGGCAGAGATAATATAAGATCTGCCTAGTTCGGCAGAGTGATCAAGTTTGTCTCTGGTGTCAATTCGAGGTGTGCATGTGATAGATTAGCACTAGTTATAATAAACTATGGCGTCAGAAATACTTAGGTATATGTTAGCATTTTTTATTTACGGAAATTAAGTTTATGAATATATTACAGAGATTATACCAGCCATTTGTTTATATGGCACGCTTGTACACTTGTACAGTTGTCTTATCTTAATATTATAAATTCTCCATATACCCCATACGACTGCAGTGTCGTATGACCTCAAATATTCTCCAATTGACGTCATCACCTAGTGCCTCCGTTGATAGTTTCCATAGCTCATCGCCAAGCACTTCTTTTTCGTACAAAAACGACAATCGATTGCAGTCCTCTTCCGAACTACACATCCACGGAATAATTTCCATACACAGCATTGCTCCATAGAAAGCGTACCTCGAGAAGTGTTGATAAAACCTTTCAAAACTATAAACCATATCCCCAATCATTGCCATCCACCCGAACCAAAACAAAACACACTCACCACAATTGTTCGAGACTGTTTTCCAGCTGCTTATCCTCATCCTTGCCATAAGTACTTTTCAGTATGCGCACCAAGCTGTTCAGCATTGTTCCGTGGTAGTATTCCAACAATTTCATCCATAATTCATCACGCAACGCTGGGTCCACATTGACGTACAGGAAGAAACTCAAATCGATCGCTGGTGAACCGTATCGCAATAACTGCCGCATACATGAGAAACAACAACTAAAGCACTAGACTATAATGCACCCAAAGGAATGTCCACAGCAAATATGTACCATACCTGAAAATCGATGAACTTGGCATCCACCGGAACATCCCCATGGTACTGAAAGAGGACATTGGACCGGTTAAATTCCCCATGCAGGATGACGGCGAATCTCCGGTACTCATCGTCGTTCTTGCTACTATCACGGTAACGAAAGGATTCCAGCAACTCTATAGGAGAATCGCCGTACTTAGTTTTCAGTCTTTCCACATTCTGCACCAGATGTATATCGTCCGGTCCCATTACAATACGGTTTGCTTTCCAGCGCTCAAAAAACGCAAAGAATCGCTCAAATGCCAGACGATATATAACTTCGTGGAAATTTTCATCATTGTTTGCAGCTTGAGAATCAGAGTTTTTCGCAGCGTCTTTGAACTGTAAGGGAATAATTCGCTCGATTAAACGCTCCAAGGTGGCATGCTCACGCAGACGAAGAACATGTGTTAGCGAATGGTACTCGGCCAGCGGGCGAATCATCGTCAGTAGATGCTGGTGATTCAAATGCATTGGATTGCCTACACGATATCCTTTAGAAAGGAGATTATCGAGAACCAATACCGCATCAGGATATGATGGGAATTCCTGAGGCTGGCAATTGCTTAATCCTAAGAAGGAAGACATGTTTGTCATATGAGAAGTAACATGATTGCCTTTCTTAAATAATCAAGTTACAACATGAAACATACATACCGTCTATAAAACCGTATTTGGCCAAAAAAGCTTTCGCCGTCCATTGCGGCGCTACAATGCCAAGGCTTTGAAGGACTGCAGTGAAAAGTGGTATGATTTCATCGTAGAGGAGAACTTCGTTAGCGAATTGTGTGTATGAGTGGGATGAAATTCGAAATGCTTGGTCACCTTTCATGAATTTCACTATAAAATTGTATTGTGTGGGTCTGAAAAAAAAATATTAAAAAAATAAATATGCGCCAGAAAAAGAAAATGTTTTTCTATTAATATAATAATATATAGGTACATATACGTACACCTGCATAAGGCATTGCGGGTGTAGGGTTTTGTATCTATATCCATAACTATCGATCTTTTGCCACCGACTCTAAAACACCAAGGACAATTCCCGTACCGATAGAGGAGAGATTATGGAATTGAACTAAAGATCTCATCCTGGGAATAGAGTAGGTACCTATGCTTGATGTATGATTCCACCATAACACGTCTTCGAATGGGTATTGTGGTCATGCGCTTAACCAAACCACGGGGTCTTAACTACTAGACATTGAGTACCTCACGTATTCTGAAGTTAATTACGATATCTAGGAGTCAGACCAGCAATGCAAAGTCTCATTTCGGTAGCTTGTATCCGCGATTTTATTCGTTCGGTCGGGATTACCCAAATCTCATGAATCATGGCTAGATACATGGCGGTTGAAACAAAAACGAATTAAAAATCCTTATATCGCTTTATTGAATAAGATCGCGAGATACTTAGGGCCAGTTTCAAAGGTTCCGGATAAAGTTTCGGATAGTTAGCCGACACATAACGATATCCACCAGATAAAAGCTTCTGATATTTTTGTTCGATTTCATCGTCTCATAAACCGACTTGTGGAAAAACTGGCCCTTAAACTTTTAATCCTGTTTCAATGGGACTCCACTAAAATGAAAATATTTGTTCACGTTCCACTTTTTCTTTGGTTCACGA
Organism: Cheilosia scutellata; assembly: GCA_955612985.1. Lineage (NCBI taxonomy): Eukaryota > Metazoa > Arthropoda > Insecta > Diptera > Syrphidae > Cheilosia > Cheilosia scutellata. The sequence continues at coordinate 89,903,686 of OY015312.1, forward strand.
ATTCGAAACGTTCTTTGCCAAGGCAGTGCTGTAACATCCAGTCAATATAAGCAATGAAAAGAGAGGAGATAAAACGCAGACCTGACCCTGACGAAGTTCAACGCCCAAGGTAGATAGGTATTGTTAAACGCCGTTTCCCCGAACAGAGCTTGTACAGTTCGTGTATCGAATGGCTCTCAGGAGGCAGTCGTCAATTCCATACTCCTGCAGCCTAATGCAGCACACTCCAGAGTTTAGCTCGCTCGTATTGGTTCGCCAAGTCTACAAGGTGGGTGTAAAGAGGTGCAGCATCTTCTCAAGCTTTCTCAAGTATCATTTTGGTCGGTTGTGCTTCTGCCCGGAGAAAACCCGCATTGTTAATCTCCCAACAGCGCCGTGACCACATCTCTGCAAAGCATTTCCAACGTCTCCCATCAGGGAGACTAAAAAGTGATATACATTACATGATACGTACGTATATATTCCACATATTCCCTTCAATATTGTTCTTTGTCTGATTTATCTTCCATATTCATACAACAATGTCTACAAAGATCAAATTTTGCGAGGTAGTTTATCAAAGCAGTATCCTTTTCCGCACACTTAGTTCCGTATAGATTGGACACACTAAATGTCAGGCGTGTATATACTATGTATATCAATATCAATATTGTGTGTAAGGCTAGCCGCACTTTGGATATGAATTTGCCTCGTACGTTAACGTATGAATATGGTCGTACGAATTGAGTGCGCATCTGAATACGATTTTCTCCGTTAAATAGACAGTGTCCCGTGTCCGCTACCCCCTTTTATGTCCGTAAACCAAAGTTATATAATACATTTTTCTACATCCGCTTTTAATGTTTCATCGGACGAACGTGTTTAAAAATCCCAACAATAGTTAGGATTGTATTCAGGTGTCGGAACTACACGTACGTGTATGTACCTACGACGAACTCGCATCCAGTGTGCGCAGTCACATACTAATTGGAAGGTCGGGATTGTTTGTGAATGTTAGTACATGTTCGCACGAGTGAAATTCGTACGAAATCGTATCCAATGTAGCCTTATTACGCACAATTTTGCTCTACTCGGACTCGGCCCAGAGTTTCCAAGTTTCCACTGATTTAGCTTCCTAAATAATTCGGCCCTAGCGAGGTATCCGTCGGAACGGAAATCTCTCCGATTTCATACGAATCGGAGGATTTCTGTTTCGAGGTATACGTCGGAACAGCTTTTCGGAATTTTGTTCCGACAAATATGCAACGCACACTGGCGTTTTGCGTTTCAGTGCGATGAAGTGCGTTTTTATTCATATTTTTGACAGTTTCATACGAATTTTCTTCCGATATGCTCCGACATGAATTAGTTGCGGAATTTGTTTACGAATTGCAGTGAAGTGTTGATAAATGAAAGCAATAAAGAAAAAAACATTTTAGCAAAGTAATTGGTTGTATTTGTTTCTTTAATTTGTGTTTCCAAGGCAAAAACAAACGAAAAAACAAGCACTAAATAGGAAAACCCCGATGTAGCATGAAACAACATCATGTCAAATCAATGCGTTGTCGCATTTTAATTTTTCTTTCCGAAGTCGGATACCTCGAATGTAATTTGAGTCTCCGACGGAATATGCGTTGCGGAGAATTCTCCGTTCCGACGGATACCTCGCTAGGGCCGATTGTCTGATGCTTTCTCTTCGTTTGCTTTACAATCGGGATCACCATCCCTCCCAATCCCGCTGCTCCATGTGGTTACATACATTCACAGCCACACCCACGTCAGGCACTTAGCCAGGGGAGGGGGACTTGAGGGGCTGAAGCTCCCCCTGAATGTCTAAACAAAAAACAAAACAAACAATGGCCAAGTGCGAGTCACTCGCGCACCGAATGTTCCGTACGTACGTATAGTACGAGGAATTTACATTTACATCATCTGTTAGTTGATATAGGAACCGTACCTACATATATAGTTAAGAACGCCGGCCGTCATCGTAACTCGTCAGTTTTAATGTAGATCTATACCTACTTCGATTTTCGATACATAATTATAATAATTACATACCTACATACACACTACATTACTAGGCTGACCTACCCCCTACAAACACGAGCAAGGAATTTCTTTGTAAAATCCACCGGCTCCACCCTCCATCCAACTAGCAATAACAATAATACAATAATACAAAGAGCACCCATGAGAAAAAAATGAGGACCGCGGCCGAGCCGAGAACACCATCAACCAATAATGATGAATGGGTAATTGGTATGCAATGGAACTGAAACATGGAAGTTCCAATATGAGCGTATTTTATATGGCAATTGACCAATTTTGGAAACATATGTATCGTATCTTCTATAATATATTAACATTTCGGCAAAATAGCCCTCCCTCAGCACATACTACGAACATGATCTACATAAAATTATCATAATTATGTATTTTTTGTAAATCAAGAAATAAACAGTAGCGTAATTAATAAAACGCGCATAAATGAATGGAGATATGGCAGAACTCGAGAGAAGAAACAAAAGTGTGTAGTGTGTACTGTACGTGTACCTATGTGTAGAAGAGAATGAGTATTGAAGTTCCAATTCCAATTGGAAACGATTAAAAGAACACGCAAGACGCATTAACAAATCAGAATTCAGAATGATAGCAGAGCGAGAGACCGAGACCGACACACCGAGAGTTTAAAACAATATTTATGTATGTGTATGTGTAAATAATGAGTATTCTTTGGAGTTCCAATTCCAATTCCAATTGGAAACGATTAAGCGTGTTCTGCTGTTCTGCATTATGAATGGGGATGGAGAAAGGAGTGTATGTTATACGGTAATATGGCCCTATTTTTGTAAATATCTTGTAAAATATTAACTTGTCGGCAGAACAGTCTTCAGAACATATACAGGTACGAATATGATCTACGAAATAGGAATATATGCATGCGTGTTTTTTGTTTGTAAATCTATAAATAAACAGTTTTTTGAGCAAATAAAAATATTCTTTTCACCAAATTAATAATTACTCCAAAACTAGATATGTTGTTACCATTGATATTTGTCGTTTAACTAGAGGTTATACCGGATGTTGTGTGCAAACTTCAGCCTTCTACGTCCATTAATTAGTTCCTGAGATAGACCTAGGTAGCTAAATTACTTATTACTCCAAAAGCAATCAATGTATCGCTTTCATTGGTATATGTCGTTTAACTATAGGTTATACTGGTTGTTGTGTGTAAATTTCAGCCTTCTACGTCAATTAGTTCTTGAGATAGACCTAGGTACAAAATTGACTTAATGGGTTCGGACAGACACCCAGACATCGTCATAAGAAGTCTTGAAGAAATAACGAGCAGAACGTGGTCGATGTCTTCGAAAGCATCAACACTTTTGGCAGCGGTCCAAAAAAGTGATTTCCTAGTAAGCCTCATTGTATGCGAAAAACTATTCAGTTTAACGCTTCCCTTCTCAGTTTTCCTACAGAACAAATCCTTAGATTTCGTTTCTGCAATCGACCGCTCAAAAGAAGTTCTGAATTCTCTTAAGAACATCACAGAAAAAGAAGATATTTTCAGAGAGGCTTTTCAATCCACATCCCAACTTGCCGAGGACCTATTTGAGGTTGAATTAAGAGCTCCAAGAACCTCATTGAAACAATCCAATCCAGAAACCTCTTCTAATGAAGCCTATTTTAGAGTGTCTATACTAATTCCTAGCATAGATTCGTTAATACAAAATCTTATGGACAGATTCATGGTCAACGAAGACGTTATACCATCGTTTTAAGCTCTTCTCCAAGGTTTTGTTGTAGTTGAGCGAGTCAACGAAATGGAAAATCGTACACGTACTTTGATAATGCAATTTCGTTGTCAGCTGTGAAAGCTGAGTACCTACATTCTTTAGTGCGAAAAAATATCGTCGAGTGAGCCTTCTACCGAAGTCTTGAAATTGCTTGATATATGTGAAAAGTCTTACCTTGGAGGTATAAACTTCTTGCTAACGGTTTTGGTCACGCTTCCAGTGACCACAGCTAATGCTGAAAGAACCCTTTCAGCTATGAAAAGGACTAAAATAGTGTCCCGAAGCGTTATGGAGAATGTAAGCTTAATGCTCACTTGCTAGGATATCTGTTCATTCGGATATTATTGTGGATCCAGATAAGGTGATTGATCTCATGTCAAAAAAAATCAAAACGTCTTCTGCTTTGAAAAAATGTGTATAAAAAAATTATTTAAGTATGTTCGTTTAAGTACATACGATTTAAAAACTTATAAAAATCCATGAAAAATACATAGTTTTTTGTTTAAAGAATTCCTCGTAAGATTTGGAAGCAAGACATTGGGTGGGATGCATAAAAAAAAGTATTTACTTCAAGTAAAAGGTTTAAGTAAATACTGAAAAGTAGAAGTGGAAGTAGTAGTAGAATTTGAAGTAGAAGCTCCGATTTTCAGTATTTACTTCGTTTCATTTGCTGAAAAAAAAAAGTTTTTATTTGATTGCAAATACTGTAAATACTGAATTTATTCAAGTAAAAAGGTACTTAGAATTCGCCGGATATCATAGTACATACTTATTTTTTTTAGTAGATGCTATGAAATTTTCAAGTTGGTCGATAGCAACTTGAAAAATTTCCAGTATTTACTGCAGAAAAAAAAGCACATACTAGTTTTTCTCCATTCCAAAAAAGTATTTACTACAAAAATGCATGCGAAGAGAAGTAAATGCTTTTACTTGAAGTAAATATGCACCTAATCTTAGTGTTTACTTCATTTTATGCATGCCAAAAATAGTATTTACTTAGAAAATCCTCAGTAAAAACATTTACTGTCTTTTATGCATACCACCCAATATTATTGTTTCGATGTTTTTGATGAACAATACGTCAGTGTCATACAATAGCTGTATTAAACTTAAGGAAGTAATTTCAACTAAAATTATTAGTTTACATTATTAAATAAAATGTTGTAAGAGACTATCTACCTATGTCCTATAGTTAATGTTTAATGTGGCTGAAACTAAAAGCAATGTTATTACTTATGTAATATTTATAAAGATACGGTTCTAATACTATAATTGCAAAAGGCAATATTTTAATAGACAATTACGACAAATATTTACAAAAGACTTACATATCAGTATCTCGTTTTATTCCATTCAAATCAACTGAATAAAAGGCTGACATATGTCTATCTAACCAAGCACAGCGCTTTACATTGCACTCCAGTACATTTACTATTTGCAACTTTGCAGCCAGATCATTTATCAAATTATTGTAAATATAAGTCAAATGCTTAACATCATCTGATACTTTAATCATTTTTATCAAAATGGAACAATCACATAACAAATCCGTTGCACACAAACTAGATAATATCTTTATTTCCTTTTATTAAATCAAAGACAACGAGTATGCACAATAAAGTGATTAGCTATATTGATTAAACAATAAATTTTAATCTGTATTTTCAAAGACGGATTAAAAGCTATATTCGATAGAGAACACACATTAAATAACACTTTCTGCCACAGAGTAATATCGAGACTGTCGGAAAAAGAATTGTTCAAAGTTAATTAATTTAGATTTTCACCTATCTTCGCAAATTACAATCAAACCGTGCAAACAAACGTGTTTATATTCTTGCTTGTGCTAACATTAACTGTAGCAATAAAAACCTATGTAGAAGAACAAATAAAATAATGTGCGCGACTGGTGTCGCACCTTATTGCTAATTGGCATGTTGGAGGTAACGTGGCACGCTTGGTTTTGCTCACATAATTTGTTGTTATAATCATTTTAATTCCTAATTTGTTGTTATAATCATTTCTCCTAAAAACGATAAGAGTGATCTTGCAACCCCATAGGATTAGAATTTTAAAAGATGTTAGTATTGTAGAGTCTAGAGTGATATTATTAAGTTTCAAGTAAATCCAATTACATATGTACAGATTTTTTTCTCATTAACGTGGTCGTAGTCGTAGAGCCATCTAATCGCACCCACATCAGTAAAAAATGAAACCCCTTCCAGCCAAAACAAAACAGGCAGCATTTACAGCCCCACCCTGTCAGTAAACTACTAAGCAGCAGTGGCGTGGCGTCCATATAACCCGATTCCTACCGAGTTACCTTTTAAAAGTTTCAGTTCAGCTACACAACAATGTTTACTTAAAAACGAGCAACATAAAACCCACGGGATAAACTTAATAACATGTATCTATTCATCTGCGCAAGCTACATACCCCGACCCCACCACCTTAATTGAGCATTATACACACGGAAATACACACCCTTACTTCGTCATCATTATCATTAGTATTAGAACTGCCCACATTCTCTGAGCATAGCCCAAAGCTAAAATAACCCGAAATTATGTCGGGTTATAAAATCTCTCACTGGATAGAACAAATGTGTCTCCTTTCTCTTTTGTACACTTGCGATTATCTGAGTTTGATCTTCTCTGTTCAACGCCCGCTTTCTTATGCAAAAAAATAACACGCTTTTCTTCGGGTTATTTGGTGGGTTTTGTGTGTATCTTTTACCGCTGTGGTGTAATTGAGTATCTGGAAAATAACACGCTTATCGCCGACATATTTGGTGAATTTGAAATGTGTGTGTATCTCCTATCGCTGTCACTGTGATGTAGTCATAGTCAGTTCCCTTTTTTACCTAATGATTGTCTGAGTTTTTCTGAGGGGAGTATCCTCTGTTCAAAGGCCGCTTTTCTCCGAGTTATTTGGTGAATTTTGTAAGTATCTTTTAAAAAATAAACAAACTGATGTGTTTATAAAGTTTATAAACAAGTCGCTAAGTGAGAAATCAAGTGTTTTGAGTCTTGGCTGTCTATGATCTACGTAGGCACCTAAATACGTTTGAAGAAATGTTTCAAAGATTAAGTAGATGATTTTGCTGGACCTCCACAAAAATCCCGAATGCTCGATTTAAACACACATTTCAAGAACCTTTATATAGAAATAAAAGACAATGTTATAAGCCAAGATATAAATCACGTTTACACGCAATTAGGTATTTTTTGGATTTATTGAACAAATCGAAATATGAAAGTTGTGCACTATTGAATCAAGATGAAAAAATATCTTCAATAATTTAATTTCTTCCTGGAGTTTTCGATTTTATGGCTTTAAACAATTAACTAAGGTTTTGTAGGTTTTGTATACCTACCACATGTTCCCTTTGACATTTTGATATTTTTCGACTTCGACTTACCATTTCAAATTATTCACGCCACGCCACTGCTAAGCAGACCCTTAACCCTAGAACACTAACCATAATTGTTAGTACGTTATTACTAACCATGAGTCAAATCGACTCACCCATGTCAAAAACGAGTGTAATTGCGTAAATAAAAGGCATTTTTGTTCAATATTAAATTTTTTATTTAAACAAAGTAAAACAGTAAAAGAAACTTTAATCATTTTTGATCATTACAGTATAAATTCAGCAATTTTCGTTTTTTTAAAACATCAATACTTTGCTTGGGTATAGTTTTTGCTACTGTACTCCCTGGAAAAGTTATTATGCTGGAACTTGAATCAGACGAGTCGAATGCGACAGATGAAGTCTCAGTAGCTGTTGTTTCAGTGAAAGCAAAAGTGTGAGCGGCCAGGGCCATTGCTGGGCCCTCGCAATCTTCTTTTTTGCCTATGTTCACTTACTTATATTTCTATTCTGTTATTACTAACCATGAGTCGTTTTGACTCACTTACCTTTGTTGTTGATAATGTCACGGGATACACACTGACAGCAGCGACACAACGTACACGGCGTCTTGACAGGCACTAACCAGTAGAACCTTAGGTGGCGCAACAGTGCGCTAGTGCATCATGCGAACTGCGCATGCTCAGTTATGTGTACCTTGTGAGTCAATTTGACTCATGGTTAGTGTTCTAGGGTTAAAAGGATGAGGTCTGCTCGTAGCAGCTGTGTATAACACCATCGGGATCAAAATGTGCTTCTATCGTATGTGACATCTGATGAAAACGAGAAGAAATTGACTCTTAAAAACTGAGAACATATACAATGCAAATACGTTCCAATTTTCTTTGTCTGTAAGTGGTAGGTACTTGGCGTTCTCTGGAGAAACTCCTTCCCGATCTTTCACACAGTTGCAGTTATTCCTTCGACTAATGTTTGTCTTGAGCGAAATCTACCATCCATCTAAAGCAGGTAAAACTTCCCAAAACTCTGCGATTTTATCTTTCTCCGTCTTTCGATTGCCTTCATATGACATAAGTGCAATAAACATAGTCACAACTCACTCAGACGAAATATGGTCATTGGATGTGATGCCAATGGCCACCATTATATCGAATGAGGGGCGAGTTTATTATTAATTCTAACTATACTATACCAATATTTAATAACCGGGTTAGGGAAGATGTTATGAATCTGATTGTATAGTAACAGACACTCAACTTACATTTCAGCTTCGATTAAGTCTAAACGCAAAACCTTTTCAGTTTATATAAAGCTTTCAAAGAGTAAAAAGAAGCTTGAACTTATTAAAAGGTTCTGTAAAAGCTTTAATAAGACAATACGCCGTAAGGTTGTTGTACAAGACATTTTTAAGTTGCAGCTTCGGAATTTTGACAAGCCTTTCAGAAGCAATAAATAGGAGCTTTACAAAAGCTTAAACAAATCACTTTTCTTCAATTATTTTTATAAGATTTGGTCTCTTTCCAAATTATTTTTTCTTTGTTCCACAATCACGTAAGAACTACTAACCCGATTGGTATGGTCTTTTTGGAAAAGGTAGGCCTTAACAATGGGAAACATATAGGCTTTATTTGGTCAAAATGGGACAAAAGGGCGTGGCACCGCCCATACAAAAAATTATTAAACATCTTATATCTCAAATACCGCTGAACCGATTGAGCTCAAATTTACAGACAATCTTACGAAATATCATTATTATCTAAGATCTAAGCAATACAATTTTTGATCATAGTAATATTGTTCCTGAATTTTAGAACTAAATTGGATCATGATATTTCATACTAAATTCAATTTTATAATCATATATGTAAATACAATTTTTTTTACCTACGCCGGATTCGAACCCACGAACTGTAGCGCTTAGTTCAGTACTCTATCCGCGGTACTAATAATCATTTTTAGTGTCCAGGCTAACTTTTATGAAGTCACAATGGCGAAAATGTCCATATAAAATTATCCATTGTGACCGTCAAAATAGTTAAGTTGAAGACTAAAAATGATTATTGGTAAGGCTCTATGTCTCTACCCACTCGGCTATCTGCAATGTCCTGACTGACACGTTAAAACGTAATCACTTTACATTTGTATTAGCTTCTATTAAGCCTCGTTAACAACAAGCTAAACTTATGTAGAGCTTCAATTGAGCAAGGTATACATTCCATAACACGCAAAGTGTCAAAGCCAAACTACTAAAACAATGGCGTCGCTTTCACAAGTTGGAAGCTTTGTACATATATGATTCGGGTAGCTAGCTACGCTCCTAAGCTGTCGCAATGTTTGGCATACCGTCGAATGCAAGATCCCATAGGTCCCGTCAATAAAATAACATAAGCTCAAATTTTTTTTATTTAGCTCTAAATACTTTAATCTCTTCTCTAAAGCTTTGTTAACCGAGACTGGGTGCTGGACTGTGCGTGGGGTCCCAGATTAGATCCCCGCAAAAGCACAATTTACATTTTAAGGTTTTTTCCACTGCGCCACCTCTTTATAACCTCTGACAAACACCAGAGAGTATATCTGTCCTGAAAAAGCTTCTCAATTCAGTCGTTCAGGCTAACACGCCTCTGTTGCCCCAATTGCTTATTTTATTTATTTTTTAACCGAACACTTTCACTTTGAATAATGAAATTCAAGCTATCGACGTCCTTATTCTTCGCTGCTAGTATTGCCCGTTCACTATTCCAATCGAGATTTATATAATTTTGTGCAATGCCGGGGAACACTTTGGTGATGAGTTCCTCCTTAGACGATGAGAACTCGCAAAAATTGGCAGGGGACGATATCAATCCACTCGAAACATCAACGGGAATTTGGCCATTTCCAAGCGCCAGCATGTTAACTTCTCACCCAAAATGCTCGTAAAACGTCTTTTACTACAATGAATTTCACGATTATCCGATCATCATATCATGCGATAAAATGCAAAATTTCTTCGAAAAAAATGCAAATGTTTCGCGTTTTCCGGAATTTTCCGAATTTTCCACTAAGCATTTTTTTCCATTCGAAAATCCGTTCCGGAATAAAAAATCAATTTTCTATTTTTCCAATTTCCAAATTTTATTTTGGAAGAACCTTCTCCTGGCAATTACGAACAACTGAAAATAAATTTGACCCAAATCGGCCCAGTTGTTCTCAAATTTCGATTTTCCGTTTCCCGACTTTTCCGGAGGGTTTTCCCAAAATATTCCTTCGGAAGAACCTTCTCCTGGCAATTACGCACAATTAAAAAAAAAAGTGGAGCCAAATCAGCCCAGTTGTTCTCAAATTTAGATTTTTCCGTTTTCCCGACTTTTCCGGAGGGTTTTCCCAAAATGTTCTTTTTAAATAACCTTCTCCTTACAATTACGAACAACTGAAAAGAAATTTGAACCAAATCGGTCCAGCCGTTCTCAATTGATGAATTACTATACATTTTTGCCACCATTTTTATTATATACTCGTAGATGTCATGTACACAAAACTAAATGAGCTTTTGAAGACGTCGTTTTTTGTTTTTTACTGAATTGGGAACATTTAAATTTTGGGCACCCTTTTTAATTTTTCTAATTCATTCAAGATGATGCATTTAGCACATCACAAACAAACCGTTATTATGGGACATAATTCCATACACATTCTCTATGGACTTACATCCGACTTACCTCTATGACCAATATTATTTTTTCAAATTTAAAAAGAGAGTTTAACATAACTTGTGCTAATTAAAATTTAATATGAATGTTAAAAGCATTTTAGAATTTGAGAAAATAATAGCTATAAATTCGAACAGTTGGCCTTATTTCACTCACATAAAGTGAAATTAAGCCAAATTCAAATTTTGAAAGCGGAATAACACCAACTTGGCGTTGGAAGATCTAGAGTTATGGATACTTAGTCCACTTATGCATTTTACAGCCGCCGCGACCCTTTTAGTGGATAAGCGAAATTGAATGAATGAACTTAATTTGATTTCATAAATTAGATAGCAACATAAAATTGAAAAATAATGATTGAGCAATTGAGCGTTACACAGTCGTACACTTTATTTTGTTACCTACTTAAATTGACCGAAGATAAAAGAATGTACAGTACATAATAACATTTTTCAATTAACAATGTTCTGATTACTCGTAATCGTAATGTCGGTTATAATTCTGGGTCTGGCATTTGTTATCATATGATTCCTATATGATTCTTACATTTCTATAAAAAAAAACAGTGCAAACAAATCCAAACGTATAGCCGTTGCAGAAGTATATTAATCCTACATAATATCTTAGCTGTTGAACTCCTGCCTCTCTTTATTTCAGTTATCTCACCTAGAAAAGTTGTAAAACAATTATTGTCCACATAGCTTCTCGCAATTTTTAAAAGTGTATTTTGGTACTAATTTACAGTTTTATGCGTTATTTGAACGACCATCTCACGTTACTGTTATTGGATAATGCGCCATTGAAATGAACTGAACGCAAATGAACTTAAAACTAAAGACGGTATGATAACACCATTATTCTTATCTACCACGCCGCTGCTGATCTTAAAAGTAACAAAGCTCAGCTACATAAAAGTTTGTTATCAAATTTTATGAACCGAATTAACGACTGGGAAGGGCTAGCTCAGCATATGATAAAAAAGTTTTCTTATCTTAGCCTCGGTCTGGTGAATGGGACTTTGAAGACGACATTCTGCTAGCTCGATTAATGGATCAAACAAATAGTGGAACAAGATGCAACGTAGAATATTTTGCTGAGGAATTCAATTGACTGATAATGAAGTTATTGGGCCTTACCAATAATCATTTTGAATCTTCAACTTAAATATTTTGCGGGTCACAATGGATAATTTTATATGGAAATTTTCGCCATTGTGACTTCGTAAAAGTTAGCCTGGACACTAAAAATGATTATTATTACCGTGTATTGACTAGCTGCGAATCAAAGGGCACGGTAGTGCGAGTGCCCCAGCCAGGTTCTCTAGTAAAGCCACTTACCCTTTTTACAGGAACAAACTCTGGCAGTTTTCGACCACCCTCTAACTTCGGAACCAATTGAGCCAGAAACTTCAAACTTAACAAATTTGCATAGCTCATTAAATAGGTCCACCTCACTAAATTTCTCATCATAGCATTAGTGGTTCTCAACATACAGGACTTAAAAATCGCAAAAACCGTAACTGTCTCACTCACTCACTCACAGCACTTCCGCCCACCCTAGAGTCGTGAAATTTGGCAGAATGCTAGATCATGTGGTGCATATACTGGGAAAATTCTAAAACTTGAGATTTTCCATTCAGGGGGCGTGGTATACGCCCACTTTTGAAAATTAATTATTTTTTATTTGGGCCACTTCTCATTGCCGTATAGAATGTTGAAATTCAGTTCGGCGGTAGAACTTGCAGTGTACAAAGAGAAAACAATTAAAAATTGTATATTCTTCCTTCAGGAGACGTGGTATCCGCCCACTTTTGAAAAGCAGTAGTTATTTATTTGGGCCACTACCAACTGCCGTAGAATGTTGAAATTCAGTAGAGCGGTAGGAGCTGCATTGTTAGTACAACGTTTCAACTTGTGATATATGATAAAAAAAAACTTCGCAAAAAGTAGTGAAATCACACCAAGGCCTCGATTCACCTCAAACTGTAGAGCCGCCCAAATTAGTAAGGCCGCAGTGCCAACACAAATTAAATTTAAATAATTTTTCCACTGTGCCACCTGTCGCAAACATTTGACAAACATCCAAGAGTATAATTTCCTTTGAACAGCTTCTCAATACATTAAGCCGTTCGGACTCGGCATAAAATGGTAGGTCCCTTCCATTCGCCCAAAAAAATAAAAACTCACACAAACGAATGGTTGTGAGAAGCTAGGCCTAGGGTGCCTATTTATTTTTAATTTAAGGTTTCAAATTGAATTTTTGCCAAAGGCCGTCTATAAATTGTTTTATTGCAAAGGGTTTATGTAAATCGATCTAAAAAAATTTTATGGGATATCTAAATAAGGACAAGAAAAACACAAATTACATCTTAAGGCTTTTTCTACAGCGCCACCTCTCGCGAACGTCTGACAAACATCCGAGAGTATGACTGTCCTGAAAAAGCTTCTCAATTCAGCCGTTCGGACTCGGCATAAAATTGGCATTCGTCCCAAAAATAGAAACTCACACAAAACGAATGGTTGCGAGAAGCTAGGCCTAGGGTGTATACCGCCTGCTGCGCCACCTATTTATTTTTTATTATAAATAAGGACTTTAATCAACTAATGTTTAATTACATGTATGTATATTTATTTTCTAATTGAACACTTTTGAACGCCAGTGTATTGCATTGTATATATTATCTTTAAAAAATATATTGCATTCTTCATAGTATGTATGTATGTATGGATCTATGTAGATTGTACATATTTCGTTGTGATTATAGTGGTGTCATAATCGACAATAATAACGCGAATGTACATACGAATCTCAAGCTTTAGATAGTGAGTGAGGTAGAGGTAGCTATTATTGACCAGTTTCATTGCAGTAGTGATTGAGGCAGAACACTAAAGGGAGTGTAATTTAAACCTGTTGTTATTAAATATAGAAAGCAAATTTGATCTCAAACTGTACCGTTTACAATCTGTTCGGGTCTTTGTTTTTATGAGTCTGGAAGTTGTAAAACAAAAAAAAATGTCAACCGAGAATTCTCAGATGAACTACATAACAAACATTTTAATTAATGAGATTGTTTCAAAGTTGCCTGGAGAGAGCTTATCCGATTTTAAAATTCAACATTCTAAAAATTTAGATGGATTCATGTCAGCCATATACACAATTGAACTACGAACGCTAGACAAACGCACTGTGTGGTATGTTGTATTTATGTATAAATAGATATTAGATAGTATCTAAATGTCTGAAATGTGGGCGCAGTGGCTCAGTGCTGATTGTGCTGGACTACTGTGCGAGGGGTCCCAGGTTCGATTCTTGGAAAAACAAAAATCGCACCTTAAGGTAACACTGCGCCTCCTCTCGCAAAAGTCTGACAAATATCCGAGAGTATAACTGACCTGAAAAACCTTCTCAATCCAGCCGTTCGGACTCGGCATAAAATTGTAAATTCCTTCCCATTCGTCCCAAATATAAAAACTCACACAAACGAATAGTTTGAATAGTAAGAAGCTAAGCCTAGATGCCTATACGATACGGACCTGTTGCACCAACTATTTATTTATTTATTTTTTAGCGGTTTATTACTTATGTATGTTCCCTATATTCCTTATGATTTATTGCTTGCAACACCTGTTACTTGTATTTATTTATTGTGAGAGGACTTCTTTTTTACCGTCGTCGTCAGGTTGGTATTGAAAATTGTCTATGTCAGTCAAGTAGTTAAGGTACCTCCCATACAAAACCAATATTAGACTGGGAAACATTTTGCATGACTTTTATGAAGTGGAGGGTATCAAATATGATAACACTTTTGCTTGTTTTTTAACTACTGACAGAATAGGCTCTATATAAAAAATAAAACTTTTTAAGGCCTTTACAAGGTATCGAATGCATGATTTTGAAAAAAAATTAAACTGATGGTTACTTACTTAATAAATAAATGGCCAGTTCGCCACAGTCCGGTGTGGATCTCCAATTAGCTTGATCCTCCAGTTGCAATGAGTTGTCCCCAGGACCGGCCTTAGCAACCTAGGCGCCCCGGGCGAGTCATGTATTTGGCGCCCTTTTATATTGTACCTATTAAAATTAAAAAAAAAAAAGAACATTTTTAATTTATTATTTATTTTAGGTGTTTCTGTTAGTCACTCTGATAAGACTGTCAAAATCTAGGTTTTCTGCAATTGGATTTACATAATGGACAGTGAGGCCAAACTAGTTAATCTTGTTTGGGGCATTGTAGACCGCAAGTACGTTTTTATCAACTTTAGTTTAGAAAAACTGCGTTCGCCACTTGCAACGACCACTGGACTCCAATTATCAAAAATGCTCGCATACGTTTATCCGTCAAAATCTCCAATTTCATGCGAAAGACTGACATTTGCAATTCTCAAAATCCGCATACGAGAATTTCTCTTCGAATGTTATTCGTCTCGTCTGCTCCTTTCTATGAGGATTTGCTTCTCGCATACGGAATTGTGAGTTTGACACTTCGAATAATGTATTTTTTTATTTTCTGTGTGAAATAATTTATTGTGAATACACATGAAGATTTTGATAAAATTTAATGACTCGATAGGGGTGTTGCAGTGGCGGATCCAGGGGTATGGTCATGGGGGTCATACCCATAACTCCAAAGAAAAAAAGATTAAATAACTGAAAAGAACTACCTACAGCTGTGAGTTAATAAATTTGCTGTCAGTTCGAGTTTACCTACGAAAACTTATTTGATTTGGCATTATTGTGTTTATTTTTTTTGTTATCTATGTTTTTTTTGTTTTATATAGTATTTACAAATCATTTGAAACATTCCTCGCACAGTAGTAGGAACAAATTATGCGGTAGAATCATTAAATACTTGCAAGAAACCAAACAACATTTCTTTCATTCACGGAGGCTTTCAAACAAAATTGCCTAACTTGCACAAGCACTTACACTCCGCGCCACTTGAATAGCACACCCCCTATGGTCGGTTTTCTATTGCCCACTGGTCCCAAACCAAGCATGCTAGACACTTATTTTTTTTTTTTTAATTAAAGTTAATTTAATTGTTGTGATTTGACCAGAAGGAAGATTTAAAACAAAAACTTTAAGTTTGAACAAAAAATTGTTAAGTAAAAACAGGTCATGCATTTAGTTTGAGCGTTATCTTTGGCTCGTGGACTCATGGTTTTCTTTGATCGAATTTGTTTGTTAATTTCGACTACATATTTAGTTTACAGAACAAATGAAATGCGTGGAGAAGAAACCTTAACGAGGCGGAAAAAAGACAAACCAAAGCTTAAAGGATGCTCGCCTATTTATTGTCAAATTAGCTAAGAAAATCGGGAGGAGCCGAAACGTTACATAGCTATATCCATATTTTTAAGTAATGAGTCTAACTATGAATAAAAGCACGAAAGACCGTATACACAGTGTGCTTACTAATGCGGAAAGGCAACTTATATTAAAAAAGGCGTCAAATTCTCACGACTCTTTTCCAAAAATCAGAAAAAAATTTGGTTTCAAAACAAGTCTCACAACTATGCGTCGTATTATTTCGAATGCTAAGCATATAAAAAGACTAAAAATCAAGAAGAAGTCACCCCTTTACCCGGTTCGAAAAGCGCAAAGCCTCCGTTTTTGTCGCGCACATGTGACCTGGACGCTGGACTTTCATTTCCATACTTTCATAACCTTTTTAGACCTATGGCTTGGATTTATTGACATGGATAATACACCAATGTGGAACTATTAAGCTGACCGGCCTACTCACCGGATTTGAATATCATCGAAAATGTTTGGGGATGGTTGACACGTCAAATCTATGGATCGGGATAACAATATTCGACTATATTTAAGCTAACCCAAGCCATCGAATTAGCGTGTAGGTCGATTTCGCTAAATTATTTGCCCTATTTGTAATTTGTATGCATCCCTTCCAAACCGGGGTGGTGTGAATTTTAGAGCCAGAAAGGTGGCTCAAAACACAATTGAACACACACAATTGAATGCATTTGTTTCTCAAAAATTACTCGTGGGTTTTCTGAACCCCAAACGTGACAATTTTAACGATTAACGAAGCCATCAAGATGAAAATGAGCTTCATCACTGAAGATGATTTTTTTTTTTCGAAAATTGCAGACTGTAGCTGACAAATCTTCATTATTTTTAAAATATTGCTTAACAATGAAAATGCGTTGTTCTTTCGTATAGCGCTTCATTTTTACTAACCCCGAACTGTCAGCTGACACATTGTTACATTTTTTTACGTTGGCATCACGATCACTGTACTATTAAATGGCGAAAAAAATCAAATTTTGGGTGAATTATGGGATATGCAAGATTTATGTAAGTAAGTTGGCTGGCCTCGGCCAACGTGACCATACCCAAACAGAATTGCTGGATCCGCCCCTGGGGTGTTGCTTGATTGTCGTAGAGATAGTGTTGTAGATTGAAAATTCCATCGCATAACAAATCTCCATCAATATCCGATTATTCATCGTTAACTTTTGTTGCAGTGCCGAACAATGTCACATGAGTTCTTCTCTATTTTTATGTTAACAAGAAATTCCACCTGTCAAAAAAATCCTGCATTTGTTGAAATATAAGTACAGTGTCCAAAAGAGCATTTCAAAAATCGACTTCAAACTTTTTTTGATCAGTTATTGGTTTCTCAACAGCCTCTTCACCCGGTCTATGTTTAATGCGTCTTAATCGCGCTACTTGCTTGAAAATGGTTTCGTACCAAGTTCAGATGCCAATTCAGAAATCGGTGTGCTCGCTCACCATCACCAGCCGTACACCGACATACACCAGTGCAGCGGTGGGCCGCTTGAGATGTCATGCCAGTGTGTCTGCTACTGCTTCGTGCGACGTCGCAGCAACGCTTTGTTGGGTTACTTTTATTAAGAGTTTTGCGTTCAAAACGACTTCTTAGTCCAAAGAGACAACGATTATTAAGTGTAATTATTTCCGATATGGTATATTCGTCATGGAAGTAATTATTACTCTGCGGGTTATGATTTAAACAACTGTAGATCATTCTATGCAGTGATCCCAAAGCATGCTCTAAATCTCCAGGCAGAATATCTACTATAGTCTATATCCTCGATGTACAGCGCAAAAAAGCTTGGACTAAGCGAGCATCCCTGTCATACTCTGGATCGGGAATGAAACCATTCACTCCAAACTGCCGCTTTGGTATCCGCATATAAGTTTTGGATCCGAATTTAGTCGACATGCCCTGCCCATGCAGTAAAGTTTATCACACCAAAAACATAAATGTACAAAAAGAGCCAAGTTCTCTTATATAGAACAACAAAAATTAGGTGCGTAACTAGTCAGCCAGACAAAAAAGCCAGAGTTTTAAGTGCTAAGAAAAAACTAAACAGTTTAAAAACAAATTGCGGGCAGAATTAAACTTAAAAAAGTTATAGGTACACGACGCAATTTTTAAAGTCAAATTTTGGGAGAGCAATGCAAATTTGCATTCTATTGGAAGTTGAATCCGAAGAAACCATTCAGCAACATTGAAAGCCACCAATCCATAAATTCCGATACAACACTTTTTTCGGAATGGGAATAACATTAAATTATATGTTTTGAAGTATGTTTGTGTAAAATGAATGTTTGGTTTTTTGTCTCTTTTAAGTTTTAATGAATTATTTTTTTTTGTAATAAAGTACTGTTAATATTAATGCTGCTCAGTGTCAGTCCGTTTAATCATCTATCTTCGTTGAGAAATGAGAACATGTGTTGGAAATACGTCGATGTAGTTCGGGTTTGGCTATCTGAGGTAGTTATGTAATGGACAGCTTGCTAAAACGACGTAGTCGATGGTTCCCAACGACAAGTTAATATTTGTATAAAAAAAACCTGAATGGGGAAGAAAAAATTCCAAACGCGTTTTCTACAACTGTGCAAGCCTTTTATTAAAATATTCCCGGTCCAGGTTTAAATTTTTCCTTGAACACGGTTTAATCATATCTTTCCTTAGGTCACTAATATCGTAAGAATCGTAATTGTCGGGACAATTCGGTGGTGGTATTTTTATACGATGGTTAACAACCATTTTTTTATCCAGGTTTTCGATTTCTTTTTTCAGGATTTGACATTGTTAATTGTTTTTTGCTTCTTCATGCAACGATGTCAAAACCGCCTTTATAATTTATAATTTATAATTTAAAAAAAAAAAACAATTTCACTTTTTTCTAGGCCTGCTTTTACGTCTTGTCTTTTATGCAATCCGCATTCCACAAATACGTGGGATATTATCGCCAATCATATAAATGTACTATGACTTTTAGACCAGCGTCGACGAACAGGTATCGAATTGGTAAAATGTATAACTCCTGGTAACCTTCTCTCAGTCAAATCTATTGTTTGTCCAGAAAATGCTTTTTTGTATCTTTTTACACCAAAAGAGCCTTTTTTAAAACAATTCGTTTAGTCCTGTATGGGTTTTGTCGATTTTTAATATATTATCATGGCACTTGAGCTACCAACTGGCGCAGTTTGGTTGGTTGGTTGAATAAAAAATATTAATTTGCAATTTTGGGCAATTATGTATGTAAACAATTCGAAATCTCCAGTACCAATGCTTCGTGTCAAAGTTAAATAATAATAATAATTAACACGATTTACATAAATCATATAGAATTGCGTGGTTCTACCAAATTGTCCATTTTCGTTGCTTCTTGACATCAACTAGAATTTCTGAACAACTGTAGAAGGTCAGGATCCATTGTTACCAGATTGTGAGAAATTTCCCTTTTTGAGGGAATTTTTGTACTCGAAATGAGCTAAAAGGGAAAAAGGGAGACTTTCTGTTTTCCAGAACAAACAAAAGGGATTTTTTTCTTTGAAACTTTAGTTTAATTTTCTTGTTCAACTTCAGGAAGACAATTTATTTTATACACATGACTTCTTTCATGAACAAGCGCTTGTATTGACACAAAAAGAAAGAAGACCTGGGCCAAATAACGTAAAATGAAAACGACCAAACGATATCGTTTCTGTCTATTGCCACAGATATGATAGAGCCATGTTTACTGTTTAGTGAAAACGAAAGCGGTTTTCGTTTCGTATTTTACAGAATCCCACCCCTGTTTTTTGCAATAACTAATGAAGACTGACTATCCTATCCTCGCCTTTTATCCCAGCCGATAAAAGCGGCACGTCTACCTGATTAAGATCTACATATTGTACCATACATTAGAAAGAGGGTTTAGGCTAGGAAGTTCTCCACTTTTTTTGTAAAGTTTTTGGTACTGCTGCAGAGCATTTTTTCAAATCTTTCGGGTCCAGTTGGTCCCTGGAGAAGATCTTCCTTCCAAAGTCGCATAAATGTTGTTTCGACATCTTCCATACATAGCCTGCTCTCCCCTGAGTTGGCTGGATTTATTTAGCTTAGGTGGTATTGTAACACATGATGCCCTATAAGGAATCCTATACAAGGTTTCTGATATCATGTCTGCTATGGGCATTGTTAAACCTGGGGTATTCTTCCAATTCGAGATACATTTTGTATGTTCCCAGCTTTTTATGGCTAAGTTTTTATCCAATTTGGGGGTACATATATCAGAAAGGTTCCATTCCAGCCCCGTGAAAGGGGTTTCGGAACCAATTTGTCTGCTTTCCGTTTCCTTCGTCGCCTTCATGGACAGCAACCCACCAAATTTGGTTCTGTTCACGAGGCTAAGGCCAGTTTCAAGACTAGCTGATAAAGTCTCGAATATCCTATCAGGAACTTATCTGCCAGCTGAACATCAAATTTTTGTTTCAAAGGTCTCGGATAGTGATATCTAACAGATAAAGTCTATAGGATAGCCTATCAGGCGCTTCAAGTAGTGGCTGGAAAAAATATAGTTTCACAGCATTTTTTCGTTGACGAGCGTAGATTGCAGCCACAACATTTTTAGAAAACAAATTTCTACATCAGTCTCTATGTGAAAAGTAGTTGGAACAATTTTATCACGAACACTAATAAATATTTATAATAAGTAAACACTATGACAAACAAGTTGTATATAAATAATTGACAGACAAGAATCCTAGAAACTAGTTTTACAGGGATTTTATTGCCACACTCCTTTATCTGTCGTATAGTGAAACTTTTTCCGGAACCTTTGAAGCTGGCCCTAAGCCTTTGATGGGTGTTGAAATAGTATAGTGACCAGACGTCCCGCATTTTGCGGGACAGTCCCGCATTTCACATAGCTGTCCCGCATCATAAACTGCCGGAAAAATGTCCCTCATTTACAGATTTGTCCCGGAAAGTCTCGCAAAATTATAAATATAAAAACCTTCGAAATGATAAGTGAGTCTATTTTATAAATTTTAAGAACTTTGGCGGCTTGTCACGAAGGGAAAGCAAAAATGTTTTTAGTAGTCGACTAAATATAGAACTTAAGCAATCCATAATTGGTGTAAATCAATTCAAACCACTACTACACTCCGTGCCACTTGATTACGAAGAGGAATTTGTTTTTTTTAATTTTACAAAATTTTGCAAAAAAAAAAAATGAGATCAAGTTGATAAATGTAACTTTTATGACGCTTATCCCAAAAAGGTCATAAAATGTACCTGTTATTTTTGTTTCAATTGATTACGAACAGTTGCTTAATCTACCTATTACCATGTTTTAAATCAAATAAAAGGATACTTGGAGTATTAGGGAGCTTAATTTAAGAAATAACTTCATATAATCCACAACTATAGGTAAAGGAAAGACATTAATCAAGGAGGAAATAGGCCAAATTCGAGCTTAACGGGAACAAGGAAAATCCATCCGTTTATATCCAACAAGATTGGAATAGGCGCCACTGTTGTACACAACTTTATTAAAGACCTGGAGAAGTATGGAAAAAAAACACAAAGGAAGAGTCAGCAAAGCAGCACAACAAAGGAGGTGGTGTAATGGTATGGGGAGCAATAAGCCATTACAGAATTGTGGAGATGGATTTCCAAAGCTCCAAAATGATGACAATCACTTACAAATCGATACTGGGAAGAGCTTTTTCGCAGTTTTCGGAGATATTTGGTGGTCAGCGATGGACTTTCCAACAAGACAATGCACCTATAAATACTGCACGGATAACAAAAGCCTGGATTCAGAACCAAAATGTAAACCTACTTGCATGGCCCCCATATTCACCTGACCTGAGCATATCGTGGAAAACGTGTGGGGTTGGCTTTACAGAAAAGTCTACGAAGGAGGAAAGCAATATCATGAAACGGAAGAAATTATGGAGCCATAAAACGAGCCTGGTCCGTAGTTTCGCTAGATTATTTGACAGCACTCTATAAATCTCTACACAGCAGGCTACTTGAAGTGATTTAGCGATCAGGAGGTAGTATCTACCTATTACTAAAAACTATTGCTACTCTTTGAATAAAAACATTATTTAATTATACAAGCAATTTTTTTATTTTTGTTTACCTTTTAAGCTTCTAACAGGTAGATTAAGCCACTGTTCGTAATCTTAAGTGAAACAAAAATAACAGGTACATTTTATGACCTTTTGGGGAAAAGCGTCATAAAAGTTACATTTATCAACTTAATCCCATATTTTTTTCTACAATATAAACATAATATATCCTTCATTCCTTGTGCATTCGGTTTTTCCCGGATTAGCGAAGGATTTGAAAAATATCGTAAAATTAAATCAAAAAAATTCCTGTTCGTAATCAAGTGGCACGGAGAGTAATTTGCTTCCGGTTGACATAGAAAACATTCTTGTGAAAATATACTCTCATTTTCATATACTCTAACTACACTGTTAGAGAGGAAAAATTGAAAGAATTTTGCTGCTATACGCAGCTCAAATATAATAGATTGCTCAGGCTCGCCAAGATTACATAGCTCTACTGCCCGCCATCGAACGTCTGTTGAAATTATTTGAGCCGTTTAAATCCATATACAAACATTTTTTTAAGATCCAAAATCTGAGTTGTGTCCCGCATTGTCTTCAAAAAATTATGGTCACTATATGAAATAGTCATAGTGTAATACTGATTTGGATCCAATAATAAGTGAGCTAAGGGTCTTTATAGCTGCTTGACTCTCCGGGAATATTATATAGATGTGAATGTGATGTGTGATGTGGCTGGCTCATTCTTGAGTATAGCGTGGAGCTTTGTCTGTAAGACACTAAGGGCCTTACCAACAATCATTTTTAATCTTGAACTTAAATATTTTGACGGTCATAATGGATAATTTTATATGGAAATTTTCGCCATTGTGACTTCGTAAAAGTTAGCCTGGACACTAAAAATGATTATTAGTACCGCGGTAAGGTTTTTTCCCATAGTTATTGAGACGGTTTTTTTTTCGGTAATTTTTAGTTTTCCTTTC
Organism: Cheilosia scutellata; assembly: GCA_955612985.1. NCBI lineage: Eukaryota > Metazoa > Arthropoda > Insecta > Diptera > Syrphidae > Cheilosia > Cheilosia scutellata. The sequence goes on from OY015312.1 coordinate 89,926,856, forward strand.
GAAAAATATCTGTGGGTAAATCTGAGGTACTTTTTCGAACAATCGATGGAAAAAAGGGATTTTTTTGGTACTTGCGTGGGATTCTTATGAACAAACACTGGCAGCACTGTCAGGATCGACTGTAGTGGGAGCTGATAATAGGGTACATTGAATGTTATAAAGACAACTGACTGTGCCATCTCCAATTTCAATCTTTTTTTTTTGGAAACTTCTGAATCTTCTTTTTTTCTTTTATTATACAGTACACGTACTCGTGATCTAATTGTCAAGTTAATGAAGGGCGACAAGAAGTTTCGTACCGATAGCCAGTCATATACACAAGCCTTCAACGAAGTGCTTATTTATTCCGAGATCATGCCCTATTACAATGAAGTCATATTAAAATCCGGTTCGACACCTATTCGTACGGAGGATTGGATCGCAAAGTCCTATATCTCAAAGTATGGATTTATTGAAGGTACCATCGAAATACTTGTTTCCTAACATATGACAACGTCTAACCTCTTTCAGGGCTCAGTGATGACGAATCCTCAAATGAATCGGTTTTGGTTATTGAAAACCTTAAAGCGGCCGGTTTTATTCTAGGACCGCGCCTGTATTTGGATCGAGAACATTTCATTGCTATGGTTAAACCTCTGGCATCATACCACGCAATCACTTATGTTTTGAAAATTCGAAAGGATATTCAATTGGAAAAAATCATTAAAAATATCATTCGACTTCCATTTGTAGATCAACACAGACAAGGGACAAATTTCTATGACATACTTTACCGCTACGCATTCGACAGATTCTATTCATACTTTGATCGTATAAAAATTTCAATATTACAGCCAGACAACACTGAAGATATTCGCCTTGAGAACAACTTAAATCGCATAAGAAATAAGTTTGGACAAAGACCCAATGGCCTGCTGGAGTACATTGGAACCACTCATGATAAGATCGATCAGAGATTTGCAACAATTCTCCATGGGGACTTCAATCGAAATAACGTTTTGTTTCGATATGAGAATACAGTGCCGCAGGACGTGAGAATGATTGATTTCCAGGTGAGTGAACATATCAATCACAAAGTGCCCCGATGCATCAATAAATCTACCAAGTGCACTCCCACTAGGAAGTCCGTTATGCTACTCCAGCGATTGATTTAAGTTTCTGTATGTACATGAATATGGAATCATCGTTGCGTGAAGGATTCTGGATGGAACTCTTGAGCTACTACCATCGTACAATGTTTGAGACTATGTCGTCCCTGCTGAAAAGTGAACAAGATGCAGGGATCCGCGAAGAAATGAATCATTACCAGTAAGCCCCGTGCACACATGAAGTTCACTTTATCCATATTTCTTTCAACATTTATTCATAGATTCCAGGAGTTCTATCGACACTTTACCAAGTATGCTTTTTATGGGGTAATGATATGCATGGAATTTCTACCTTGGATGTGCAGCTCCGAAGAGGAATGCATGAGATTATCTCATCTGTTCGAGACTAATGTACATGGGGATGAATTTAGGAAAATTTCTCATGAAGCTGGGGGGGATGATGTAAATTGGAAGATTTTCGAAATTGTACGACATGCTAGTCGGATGGGTTATATGGATAGCCTTTGAGGGCAACAATATTATTAATTTTGTATTTATATGACACATCAACTGATACATAACTGATAGAGCTGAGTAGGTATGATATGAACTGGGACTTGTTAATGTGTACCAATTAATTTAATAATAATGAACTGTAATAGAATGTGAATGATTAAATATGATTCTGAACGCGGTGAATGAAATGAATGTGGAATTTGTGGCATTTTTTATTTAATAAACTTATAGGAGCAGCAGTCTTGAAGAAATAACCAGCAGAACGTGGGCGATGTCTTCGAAAGCATCAACACTTTTGGCAGCGATCCAAAAAAGTTATTTCCTAGTGAGCCTCATTGTATGCGAAAAACTATTCAATTTAACGCTACCCTTATCAGTTTTCCTACAGACCAATTCCTTAGATTTCGTTTCTGCTATCGACCGCACAAAAGATGTTCTGAATTCTCTTAAGAACATCAGAGAAAATGCCGAAGATTTTTTCAGAGAGGCTTTTCAATCCGAATCCCAACTTGCCGAGGACTTATTTGAAGTTGAATTAAGAGCCCCAAGAACTTCATTGAAACAAACAACGCGTTCCAATCCAGAAACCTCTTCTACTGAAGCCTATTTTAGAGTGTCTATACTGATTCCTTGCAGAGGAAACATCGTTAAAACAAAATCTTATGGACAGATTCATGGTCAACGAAGACGTTCTACCATCATGTCATGTCAAAAAAAAAATCAAGACGTCTTCTGCTTTGAAAAAAATAATTTTAGTATGTTCGTTTAGGTACATACGATTTAAAAACTAATAATAATCAGTGAATTGCAATATACAGGGTATCCCAGTTAAGCAGTATAATCCTTTAAGGATTGACTGGAATTTGTAGTAAAAGCCGTTTTTTTGTCAGACAAAAATGGTCAAAAAGAGACTCGATATTTCTCTAAAATCAACTTTTTCTTTCACAGCACCCCAGAAGAAAAAATCCATGGGTGTTAGGTAAGGAGATCTGGGTGGCCAAGGATTGGGCGAAATCGACCAGTTCACCGTTCATTGAAAGTATGGTTAAGGAATGGATTTACCCCGCTGCTACTGTCACAAGGTGCTCCATCTTGTTGAAAGAACATCGTTCTTCTCTGAAAAAGCAGAACATCTTCAAGGAGCTTCGGCATTCGTTCTCTAAGAAATTCAAGAGAATTAACTGTTTGTGGAAGAACGTGTGGGCCTACTAAAGTGTTTTCAAACATTTTCGCTAAACCTGCTATGAAATACGAACACATTTTGAAGAAGTTGTTCAAAATAATTAAATTCTTACCTTTGAAAGGATGTTGTTTGTATTAAATGGGGACTGGGGTCTGACCAAATGGTGCAAATCATGGAGGTTTGTAGCTTTATAAATTTGTTTGTGAATTGCGCTTCGTCAGTCCACAGAATGTTCTTGAGGAAGTGTCCGTACCGGTGCTAAATGGAAAGGGTGTAACCTATTACTCTGGAGAGTACTGTGAATCCTGGTTTTGGGAAGCTTCAGTTGCACAGCTAGTCCTCGGACCTGACAGAAGGCTTAACTTCCACAGCACGCAAAATTCCACCCTTAATTTCTGCCGCCGTTGAGTCTGAACGTCGTTTTTTTTATTTCGAGGAGCTCACCCGGTATCAACAAGGCGCTGATACGCATCAGTACCCGGCTACATGGTGTACTACGATTTGGGTTTCGGCGTTGGACTCCTACGAGTATCTTGCCAACGATGCGTTTCCATGGCAGAACCCGTTTACAAACACTATGTCCGCGTCATCACGATTTGAATACATTTTGTATAGATCAACTTAGCAATGTTAAGCTTTTTTTCATATTCGACAATTAACTGTTAACCATTGCTCATAATTACGTTAGTTTATTATTCTGACTTAATTTTGTTTGACCATTTTTTTGACAAAAAACAGCTTTTACAACAACTTCTGTTGATGGTAGGGTACAGCGGGGCTAGTTGGGCCACTTTTTGTTTGAAGTCCTGTTATAACCAGATTATCCATACTATACTTTCAAGAGTGGTATCAAAAGATAGAATGGAGTTCCTACTTCTTAATGATTTTGAAAAAATCTGAAAATATTCATCCACAAGGGAATAACATTGTCCTAAATGCACTAAGTCCAAGTGGCCCAACTTACCCCACCAACGGGGCAAGTTGGGCCAGTGAGTGGGGTAAGTTGGACCACGGCTTGAAAAGTGGAAGAATGCGCTTCATAAAGGGCAAAAAATCCAGAAGTTATAATAGTATCTTATTCAAAATATAACAAATAAATAGAATTCAAAACCAAAAATTATTCATGACGTATAACAGGTGAACAATGGTATAAGCCCACTTTCGCGAAGTAAGGCACTGTATCTCCAACCGGCAGCTTTCTCAGTTTTTCGCTTGCACGTACGCATTCTAGAACAAATAATAACTGTAATACAGATAACACATGTATTATTATTTATTTAATGGAGCAAGTTTTTCAACTAGGCCCAACATGCCCCACACCTAGTTTGAGGAACATATTGGGTCACAAAAACAAAAATACTCAAAATTATCCAATTTCGTACACTGAATAATGTAGTATCGGCACTGTGCGATGCCAATACTTGACTATATAAAATGTAAAACAATGAAAATAAGTTCGCACTATATAAAATAAAAATACGAAAAATAAAAGTCAATTGATAGCAAACTATAGAGAAATCGGTTCTTGAATATTGGGTCTCTACAAATACTAAAATATATTAACGTATCTCATGATAAAACCTTACCTTAATGTATATCCTGCACCTTATCACCATTAAAATAATAAAAGAAAGACCATTTTTTTTAGTTTTTCGTGCTAAATCTGAAAATTTGATGTGCTTCGCTCCTGCTGATATGATGCAGCTGAGACTGGTTTTGCACGTGTTGGTTATGGTGCAAGCATCATTTGTGTATGATCTTGTTCGTTTAGAACTTACTGGTTCTGAGTAATTCGCGTGGTCCAACTTGCCCCGTGGCCCAACTAGCCCCGCCCTACTAATTTTTAGAAAATTTCTCAAGGATAAACATTTCATAAAAAAAAAATTTATTAAGTAAACATTTTGTGAAAAAAACATTTTAAGTAAAAAAATGTAACAACAAATTTTCAAAATGTTGAGTTTAAGGAGCCATAACTCTTTTGCAGCTGCACATTATGTACCTTATGACTTGTATAATGTATACGCTTCTAAATTGTCTTTTCAAAATGCACAAAACAATTTTTGTATCTCTAATAGTTTAGAACTTAGAAGTTATAGCGTTTTAAGTGGTAACGCCTCCAAATTAGAGGTCACATGCTTTGAAGGGCCATAACGGGAAATATGGTGAAAATAGACCCCCCTGGCATACAATTTTTTGTTCTACGGAACTTCACGAATCTTCCCTTAAAGGAATTCTGCTTAACTGGGACACCCTGTATATAGTTTTTTGTTTAAAGAATTCCTCGTATAAGATTTGGAAGCAGGCCAAATGTCCATTCCAAATATCACAAAAGAACCGTCTATTCATTGGCTATCAAACCCCATCTTCAAATATTTTGTCGCTCGTCGATAAGTTTGCCAAAAATTGAAAATTTCGACATAGTATCATAAATGGTAGTACTATAGACATTTTATATGGAAATTTACCGAAAAAAACATATTTTGCTTTTCTCCATATAAAATTTCGTTTGTCTTCCTATACAAGTTATTTAGCAGTCTTTTTTTTCATTTGACACTGACGTTTTTGCTAGCTACTCTATCAGGTAAAGGAATATTGAATGAAATTGAAAACAAACAAATTCTATGGTAAAGCCAAAGCGGACGCCCGTTTTTGACGTCCTCACTCTATCAATGCAAAAATATCAAATAAATATTTGTATCGAAAGTAGGCGCAGTAGCGCAGTGGTTAGTGTGCTGGACTACTGTGCGAGGGATCCCAGGTACGATTCCCGGAAAAACACAAATTACATCTTAAGGTTTTTTCTACTGCGACAGGTCTCGCGACAAACATCCGAGAGTATAACTGTCCTGAAAAAGCTTCTCAATTCAGCCGTTCGGACTCGGCATACAGTGCCGAACATAAGTATTGGCACAGCAGATGGTTTTTATATACACGCTCGAAATTTCGATTTAAAAAAACACAATCTTTTTTTCTTTTTTCAATAATTTAATTCAACACTATACTTACAACTAATAATCACAAAAATAACAAAGATATTTATTCAAACATAATTAATTAAAATAAAAAATAATTCAGTGGATCTTATTTCCATAGTACAAAAGTATTGGCACACTTCGCTACTATATGTAAAATAACGATTATAAAATTGGTTTTAATATTTTGTTGGATATCCTTTTCTTTTCAAAACTTCTTTAAGTCGATCTTTCATCGAAAACACCAATTTTTGAGTTATTTCTGTCCCGATTTTTCCCCATTCGTCCAGTAGAACTCGTCTGAGCTCAGTTTTGCTGGTAATGTTGTGCTTACGTATGCGCCTTTCCAACACTTCCCACAGATGCTCAATTGGGTTTAAGTCGGGGGATTGTGGAGGAGTCTTTAATAGATGGGGAACATTAAAAGCGAGCCATTGACGTACGATATAAGCGGTATCCTTAGCATCGTTGTCCTGTTGAAAATAGTAGCTGCTTCCAAGGTTAAGACTTTCGGTGCTTTTTTTAAATTATTTTTTAATATATCCATATATTTCAGCTTGTCCATGTTTCCCTCAATAAAAACAAGCTCTCCTACGCCTGAAGCGGCCATACAACCCCACACCATGACTCCACCACCACCATGTTTCACTGTACTTTGCATATTTTTGGGTTCAAGTTCCGTGTTAGGTTTTCTCCAAACCAACATTCTACCATCAGAACGGTAAATGTTAAATTTACTCTCGTCTGAGAACAAAACTTGACTCCAAAAGTCATTATTCTTATGAATAAACTCATTAGCAAAGTCTATTCTACACTTTTTATTTTTTTTAGACACAAATGGTTTTTTTCTAGCCACTCTTGCACTATATCCAGCGCGATGGAGAACTCTACGCACAGTTATTGGATGTACAGTTACATTATTATCATCTTTGATTTGTGCAGCTAATTCTGATGACGTTGTTTTAGGTTTTTTTTTATTGTTCGTACAATTTTTCTTTCATCTTTTTCAGTAAGCTTACGCGGCCGCCCTTTTCTGACACTATTCTTCACAGTTTTACTGTTCTTAAATCTCAGAACCACACTTCGAACGGTGTAACGACTTCTTTTTACAATTTGTGCTATTTCACTATAGCTTTTATTCATTTCGCGTAAATTTAAAATTATTTTTCTTTCACTTTCGGTTGTTTCTCGTCCTTTTCGGCCCATTTTATGTTTTTCCACAAAAAATACAACTGAATAACGATGTTTATAGTAGCAAACTGTGAAAAAGCATGTTGAAACAAAGTAACGGCACTTCTCAAGTTAATAGATTTATTTTCTATTGAATGCAATGAGTGCTTTAAATGTTGTCCATGCAGGGTGCCAATACTTTTGTTCAGCTCAAATTGTATGCATTAAGTTATTTTGTTGCTTTTTTTATTTATTTTAATTATGCAACAAGTAGTTTATATCTAAATTGGTTGCAAACATAGTGCTGAATGAAGTTATTGAAAGAGAAAATAAATCAGTTTTTTTTCATGGTATTCCTAAACGTTTTTATTATAACAAATCTGCTGTGCCAATACTTATGTTCGGCACAGTATAAGTTAACATCAACACGAGCAACGGATATGCTGACGAAGCATCTGGTTCAATGCAGCAAATTTCCACAGAAATAATGTCTCAATTTTCATGATAATAAACTAACATAGGAATGCAAGGTATTCGTACCGAAGCAAAATGCAATAAATCAATTTGTCAATTAGATTAGTTAAAGAAATAAACTCGAACAATAAAGGTCGGAGCAATCTGCTCCGAAAAAAATATTTTTTTGTTAAACTAAACGGTGTAGTGATTAACTTATATAAGGTCCCTTCCATTCGTCCCAAAAATAAAACTCACACAAACGAATGGTTGTGAGAAGCTAGGCCTAGGGTGTATAGGTATACTCGCCTCTTGAGGTTCTTTTCCGCACCATTGCGGAAATTATTTCTGAAAGTGGATTTTCGTTGCATTTTCTGTGCCTCATCATCCCTCTACTCGGGCTGGGCAAAATCCTCATACTTATGTCCTTCTCGTGGGCGCCCGCCTGAAAATGGCTAATCAGCTTGTCTGGTTAGTGTCAGCCAAGGGTCTCACTTACATATCAGCCGTACGCTGCGATTCGTTGCAAAGTACGACTGATGTGAAAGCGTGAACCATTAGATGAGGTGGGAGTCAACCTTAAAGGTCGTTTGCTGATGCGACTCGCAACGATTTGGGTTCTACTTAGTTTCTTATGGGCTGCTTTCCTGTAAGGCACTGTAGGAGTCTATGTAGAGCTTAAGTCTTTGTGTGCCGTATCGGCAAATGGCCCTAAATCGCGGCCGGACCAAGGTGTCATACGACCCGTGCCGAGGGTCAACCTGGCTGGGGGCCATAGCTCAGTCGCTAACGGAGTATCCGGATACCTGGCGACCTCCGGATTAGCCAGCCTTGTCTGTATATGCGAATCTCTGTACAGATGGACCTCCTTTCTTCGCTACTCGTGGGTTCAAAATTTAAATGGAAACAAAAGATACAAAAAACAAAAACAAAAATGAGACCGGTTCTCCTTTAAAACCGGGCGGTAGTACGGCGACATCGTTGTCTACTGGTTCGGCTCCTGCATCGGTGAGCAGTGGAAAGATTGTGACTATTCATGGTACATCCACTGTAAGCAGTTGCAGCGGGCCAAGTAATGGTACATCTTCTAGCGGTGGTAGGATTGTGAGTAAACATGGCCCTTCCACTGCTACAAATACTAAGGAGCACAAAACTCAAGCGACTCCTAATGCGCCAGCGCGCCGTCGCACTCCTTCCAAAGGCACGTACAAAAAACGTCGCTACGCCTTCCACATCCTAAAGGTCTCTGGAGAAACTTTGGAGGCTGATAGGACTGCGGAACAAAAGAGCAAAATCGCATGGGCGAAAAAACTCCTTGGGAACAATCCACTAAAGACCAGCAAGGACTCCACGTCTAAGCGCCAGAGATCGTTGGAGGAGGCCGCGCCGGCCCCCAAAAGACCTAAGGTGAGTAATACCACCAACTCCCAAAAGTCTTCCAACGTCACATCTCAAAAGTCTTTTAGTGACGTTCTCAAAGACAAGATTGTGGTCGCTGTTATTGACCGTAGTGACGATGATGGCACGATCTCCCCTGAACGGTGGAAGGTAGTCAAACTGAAGCTTTCTGGAACTTTCCTAAGCATCATGAGGGACTACCCGGGACCACCTCCTATCACTTGCGATGGTGGATGGCATCAAGGCCACGTGAAACTGATCGCCTGCGACGACAAGAGGTCTTGTGATCTCTACAGGATCGCTGTAAGCAGACTGGGTGAAGTCTGGCCTGGTGCAAAGCTCGAGGTCGTTGATAGGGAAGAAATCCCTAACAGACCCCGAACTCGTACCTGGATCCCGGCTGAACCCTCATCTACTGAGGAAATTCTGGAGATTCTCAGACTGAGTAATCCGTCACTCCCAACTCACAACTGGAAAGTCGTAAAGTTGGAGGAGCAAAGGGGTCTTTATAGATGCGCGCTAATTGTGATCAATAAAGAGTCCCTTGTTCCTCTGGCCGAGACTCAGGGTGTGATACGATTCGGCTTCGAGCCAATCACGTTGCGAGTGTACAAAAAAGACGAAGTAAATTCAGGCAAACTGCCTCCTTTCCCTGCTGGTTCTGAACCCGAACCTGCTACTTCTGACCCTGGAGCATCAGTCTCATTTCCATCGTTAGATGATGATGACTCCAATACAGCCACGCCTACCATGGATGACACCTTGTCAGACATGGACACGGAGGACTGTATGAACAAGATTCTTCTTGACGAAGACGCACTTCTTGGTTCATCCTCGGAATCGGAGGACCTAAGCAACACTGTGGTGGAGGTTCAACCTCCTGTCTGATTAACCTTCACCACTCTAAAGAGGCTTCGGCCGCCCTCATTCTCCGCCTTTCAAATGGCAGGGAAGACATTGTCTTGATACAGGAACCATGGATTGACAACAGTGTGGTTCGTGGACTCAAGACTCCTCAATACGAATCCCTATATGTAACTGACAAAGGTAAACCCAGAACTTGCATATTAGCGAAACGTAGCCTTAACCTACTTATACTCCCTAATTTCAGCGATCCAGATATAACAGCAGCTAGATTGGTCACTGCTAAAGGCACGTACTGGCTTGCATCGGCATATCTGGCCTACGACTACGTGGGCCCTCTCCCCGGAAACAAAATGGGGAGAATGATCGCGGAAGCAGAGAGGACCAAAATCAACCTCATTATCGGATGTGATGCTAATGCCCATCACTCGGTATGGGGAAGTACAGACATTAACGATAGAGGTGAGTCACTTTTTGATTATATCTTAAGCACTAACCTTATTGTATGTAATGTGGGAAATGAACCTACCTTCATAACAAAAAACCGACAGGAAGTATTAGACATTACTCTTGTCTCCGACACCGTTAGTCAGATGATCACCATCTGGAAAGTATCACCTGAACACTCCTTTTCAGATCACCGGTATATCCAATTCAACTTAGCCGATGACCCTCCCCGCCAACTTCCATTTAGAAACCCTAGGAAAACAGATTGGCTCAAATATAGGGATATACTGAAACAATCAGTTACACCTGACCTTTTAAATCCCCCCTGCAGTACCAATGAGCTTGATCGCAAAGTCAAAAATCTCACCCTGGCTTTCAACAAAGCTATGTCTTCTTCTTGTCTTCTCATTCTACCTAGGGGTAAGAAGAAACCGCACTGGTGGAACTCAGATTTGGGACTACTTAAAACTAAGTCCAGAAAGCTTTTTAATCGTGCTAAAGACACAAGAGAAGCGACACACTGGGACTCCTACAAGGTATCCCTAAAAATATATAAAAAGGAGCTAAGGAAAGCTAAGCGTACATCTTGGAGGCTCTTCTGCGGTAAAATAGAAGAGTCATCTGAGGCATCAAGACTTAGGAAAATACTCTCCACAAATCCAACAATGCCTGGTTGCTTGAAAAAGACGGATGGCTCTTGGACGACTTCTAGCGAGGAATCGCTCAATCTGCTGCTCGACATCCATTTCCCAGGCAGCTCCAGCAGTATAAGTCACTCAGATCCAAATAGATCAAATGTGCAATTTACTAATTTTCAAGGTCTGATCACTAGAGACAAATTGCTTTGGGCGCTACGTAGCTTCAAACCATACAAATCCCCAGGACCAGACGGCATAATACCAGCCGAGCTACAAAACACCTCAGATATCATCCTGCCAGTGCTGGAGATAATCCTAAATAGCTGTTTAAATCTGGTGTATATTCCCTTGTTATGGAGAGAAGTAAAAGTGGTTTTTATACCCAAAGCAGGCAAATGCTCTCACGTTAGTCCAAAGGACCTCAGGCCTATTAGTCTTTCGTCATTCCTCCTAAAAACTCTAGAACGACTGATCGAAATCCATCTACGCAAAAGCATTGATACGAAACTTCTATCCACTGCTCAACATGCTTACTCTAAAGGTAAATCCGTGGAAACAGCTCTGCATACGCTGACATGTTCCATCGAGGATTCCCTCCGTCACAAAGAGTATACTATGGTTGCATTCCTTGACATTGAAGGCGCTTTTAACAACGCTGATGCATCTGCAATCGCGCGAGCACTGTCAGCTCTGAACGTGGACACCTCGCTCAGGGAGTTGATTAATCTGATGCTCAATAGCCGGATCATCAACTCTAGTCTGAGCGGGGCATCTGCAAGATAATCTGTCAGTAGAGGAACCCCACAAGGTGGTGTCCTGTCTCCCCTTCTCTGGAACTTAGTGGTCAATCAACTGCTGACTTGCCTGGAAGCGGAGGGCTACAAAGTGATTGCATATGCGGATGATGTTGCTATTGCCGTGTCAGGAAAGTATCCAAATACTTTAAAAGAACTCCTACAACACGCTCTCCACACGCTAGTAAAATGGGCGAATCAATGTGGGCTGGGCGTCAACCCTCACAAGACCGAACTTGTTCTCTTTTCTAGGAAATACAAAATTCCGCATATTGACCCTCCATCTATAAATGGCATAAGACTGACTTTCTCCAATGAAGCCAAGTACTTGGGTCTTATTCTGGACAGAAAGCTTAGCTGGAAGTCTAACATACAAGAAAGAGTTAAAAAAGCAACCATAGCTCTCTTCTCTTGCAAAAAAGCAATAGGAAATAAATGGGGCCTGCAACCTCGCATCACCCACTGGCTATACATCTCGGTCATAAGGCCGATACTTACGTACGGTGTGGCTGTCTGGTGGACTGCCTTAGATAAAGCGACAAATCGGAATAAACTAGGCAAAGTCCAAAGAACCGCTTGCTTGTGTATCAGTGGAGCGCTTCGCACCACACCTTCTGCTGCACTTGACATCCTGTTTCACCTGACTCCCATCGATATCTTCAGCAAACAAACGGCAGCATCTTCAGCAGTTCGTTTGAAAGCGATTTCACAGAGGACCAGCAAACCAACTGGCCATGCTGCTATCTTAAATACATTTAAGACTCTCCCGAAAAACATCGACTACACCATACCACAACTAAAGTTTGATAAAAACTTCCAAGTCTCCATCCCCAATAGGTCATTCTGGGAGGAGGGGACGTTCTTTGATGATGAGGCGGTTCAATTCTTCACAGATGGATCGAAAACGTCCGATGGTGTAGGAGGTGGTGTTTTCTCTGATAGACTAAACCTCAGTCTCTCCTTCCGTCTCCCAGATCACCGTAGCGTTTTTCAGGCGGAAATAATGGCAATAAAGGAAGTCTTATCCTGGCTAAAAGAAAACGTGATATCCGCTAAAGATATCCGCATCTTCTCGGATAGTCAGGCTGCAATTAAGTGCCTGGAATCAGCCTCTATTAACTCTAATACAGCCCTAGACTGTCGCACGTCTCTCAGAGAGATGTCGGAGCAGTTCAACATTCACCTCTGCTGGGTGCCGGGGCATAGAGACATTCCGGGTAACTGTAAGGCGGACGAACTTGCCAAGCTGGGAACTACACTACCTATAGTACCAAACAAAGGTACTTTAGGTATCCCAATCGCTACGTGTAAACTTATAATAAAGCAGGATGCCATCCAAAGAACAAACCTTAGGTGGACATGTGGCACGACATGTCTAGCGACAAAACAGATCTGGCCAAAGCTAGATCTCAAACGTTCTAAGAATTTGATTTCTCTTGGCAGGAGGCATATCGGCGCTACAATAGGTGTCATTACGGGACACTGCCTTATAGGTAGGCATGCAATAAGGCTTGGCGTACTCTCAAACGACTTTTGTAGAAGCTGCTTGGACGAAGAGGAGGAGGAAACCATTCAGCACTTTCTTTGCACTTGTCCGGCACTCTCCCGAAAACGGAAACTCCATTTGGGAGTCTCCTACTACAATGATCTAAACGATCTAACAAACATAGACATTCGTAGTCTCCTTTGCTTCATCAGAAGCTCAAACTGGTTCAACGAGTAGGATGAAATTTAATAGATTCATGTGGTATCACAAGGGACCTAATTGGTCTAAGTGTGTCGGCCTTTTGTCGGCAGCCACTTCAACCTAACCTAACCTATCCCTCTACTCACTTAAAATCTACCTGTTTCGCTAGGCATGACGTTCATGGAAAGGCAAAAGTGCACAGTGCAAAGTTCAGTACTCCTGTATCTAATAAATAAATAAATAAATAAATAGGCGGCGCAACAGGCGGTAGACACCCAAGCAGTGTTGCCAGTTTGACTGTTTTCCAGTCAAATTTGACTGGATTTTTTCGGTTTTGACTGGAAAAAAAATCAAATCCAGCCGGCTTTTTTTTTTGACTGGAGTTTTTTCGCTTTTGACTGTAAATCAAGCTGACTGTTTTTATTTTTTGACTATATAATTCCTAAAAAAATTAAAATGTAAACGAGCATTCGCGCAGTGCAATGAACTGAACACACCCATTTTCCGCAAACCGCTAAAAGTCAAATTGAATCTAGTATTTCTTGCAATTTGCGCAGCGTCTCTTGAGAATTTTGAATGCCTTTGCATTTAATTCGGTTTGTTGTATGTTGTTTATGTTTTGAGTTATGGCAGCTGTTCACTCCAGATTTTAGAAACAAAAAATAAACACAACTCTATTTTGACCACTAGAAATACATAATTTGCGAGATAAAAAACATGTTGTAAAAATTTTGAAATTTGGAAAGAAAACTAAGTATTAAATTGTATCCATGTATTATGGCTTTATTAGTAAAAGCAAATAATCCCATTAATTATGGAACACAACGTCGTTCAAGTGGCTGCCTCAGCTGGCTTCGCAGTAGCGCATTCTGTCACTACAATTTTCCAAATTTTCTTCCTATCCTTTCATTATTCCCAATTTTTCAAATATCCCTATCAAAATTTAAAGGCATGTGAAACTACGGTAGTCCGCAAGACAAGCAGAATATCCCACCCATTCCGACGAGCTAAGCACTGGCTTAAACAAGCAAGATGTCAACTTGAGATTCCTGTATCTCTAAGGTGGAAGGGTAACATATGTTTATATGTATACCGTTACAGGTATGGTTTCGGGCTGTATCTCACGGATTGCTTGGATGATATTGGCCTTAACTGCTTGAATCGTTTCCCGATTGTTGGCATAACATCGGTCCTTCAATAAAAAAAAAGTCGGTTAACAAGGCTCTGTAACGCCTACCGTTGACCGAAAAGTTGTTCCCAGCCTCATTTTCGAAGAAAAATGGGCCAATGATGCCACCACTCCACAATCCGCACCAAAGTGTCTGTGCGCACCGTACGAAGATTGGGACCATGAGTGTTGTCCACTAGCACACCAGTTTCACGAACTTTTTGGACAAACTAGCGTACAGCAGGAGCGGTGGGTGCTTCGGTCAAAACTTATTTTCAAAAAAACGCACTGTTTGGGATACATAGCACTCACTTTGGAAATATTTTTTCAATATTTCCCAACGTTGTTCAAGTGTAAAGCGACTCACTTCGTTCCGCGGAGGTATGATTCTGACTACTGTCAAAATTTCGAGCGGGAAACAGCTGTCAGTGTTAAAATAACCTATGATTTAAAAAGAAACCACATGGCCCACACTGTGGAAACAGAAGAAATAGAGAACTGCAATGACACAGATTCAGAAGACTGTATTTTAATGGTATAGAATAATAACCAGTTAATGTATTTTATATTTAATAATTTGTTATATTTGTTAAATTGACCTACGTATACAAAAAACTATTGCTGTGAAATAAAGTACGACTGATTTTTGTTTTTTTTTTTTTTTTATTAAATAAAAACTATTTTTGTTTTATTTTGATATCAAAAAATAGCTGTTTTCATTTTCGACTGTTTTTTTGACTGGAATTATTTGTTTTTAATGTTTGACTGTTTTTTTTTTACTGGATTCGGAGGGAAAAATCCAGTCAAACAGTCAAATTTGACTGGATTTTAACATTTTGACCTGGCAACACTGCACCCAAGGCCTAGCTTCTCGCAACCATTCGTTTTGTGTGAGTTTCTATTTTTGGAACGAATGGAAAGGACCTACAATTTTATGCCGAGTCCGAACGGCTGAATTGAGAAGCTTTTTCAGGACAGTCATACTCTCGGACGTTTGTCAGACGTTCGCGAGAGGTGGCGCAGTAGAAAAAACGATAAAATTTGTGTTTTTCCGGGGATCGAACCTGGGATCCCTCGCACAGTTGTCCAGCACACTAACCACTGCGCTACTGCGCCTACCTGTATCCTGTAGGATACAGGTAGGCGCATGTAGGATATTCCTGTATCTCCCAAATGTTATTTCATTGGAATGACGCCTTATTTTTATGCGTAGTAGCCAAATCGGTTATGGGGATGAAAGTAATGCCCATGAACGTGTGTTCATGCACAAATGAAATCATGTGTAGGTACCAGCTTGCTGGCAATATTCCAAATGAACCGCTGGCTGGCTAGGTTTCAGACAAACATGCCTATTGAAATCAAAGGCGTTTGATGTTGTAAAATATGTTTTTTTTTATTTCTCTGAAACAATGATTCGATATAGTAGTAGTTTTAAAAACTAAATTCAAATGGCATCCATGTACCCCATTTTATGTGCATGTTTTACGATTTCAAATAATCTGCGATTGGCATCATCTCCGCCTGCTTCTATCGACAACTTACGAAACTCTTTACTGAACACATCACGCTCAAACCACATTGATAAAAGGTTTAATTCTTCTTCTGTAGCAACCAACCAAGGAAGGAAATGCATGCATATCATTACTCCATAAAAAGCATACTTTGAGAAGTGCCCATAAAACTTGTCGTATCTGAAAGAAATTATTATGGATTATTGAGGAATACAAACTGATTTCATTAAACTTAATTTACTCACGAGTATTTCTCTAATGAAGAGAAAGTTTCATCATCACTTGGTTGGAGAACAGTTGACATCGTACTGAACACATTGCTGTGGTAATATTTCAATAGTTCTATCCAAAATTCATCGCGTATTGCAGGATCCATATTCATGTACATGGCAAAACTCAAATCAATGCATGGTGAGCCATAACGAAGTTCCTATATAAAATATACAAGTATGTACCATACAAGTAACGCGTTCTGCAAAATTTTGAAAAAAATTGGGAACACTTATTTAAATATGTACCTACCTGGAAATCAATTAACTTTGCATCCTTAGGACATGCTTCGCCGTTTTCATAGCGAAACATGACATTATTACGATTAAAATCGCCGTGGAGGATTGCAGCAAACGTGCGGTCATCATCCACACCCATCGTTCGAATAAATTCCATTAAACTTGTTGGATGAGGTCCGTATTTTGTATTTAATTTGTTAATGCTAATCTCCAAACGGATGTCATCAGGATTATCTTTAGCAATTAGTGTATCCTTGCAACGCTCAAAGTACTCAAAAAATCGATCAAAAGCAGCACGGTAAACAGGATCATAGAAATTGTTTTTCGTATTTTCCTTCTCAATAAATGGCAGCGGTACAATGCTGTTAATTAATTTCTCCAAATGTGGATCCTTCTGCACTTTAAGAACGTAGGTCATTGCATGGTACTCTGCAAGTGGCTTCATCATTGCAAACATATGTTCCTGGTTCAAGTACAACCGGGGTCCCATCGCATAGCCTTTTGGTTTCAAATTTTCTAGAACTAAAACACATTCGTTGGATGTTTCAGTGTCATCATTGAGTCCTATTTTGAGATAAAGTTTTAGCTAAATACAATAATATATATTTATATAAATTGTATAACCGTCAATTTGTCCATATTTAGCTACGTAAGTCTTGGCAATCCAATCTTCAACTCTTATTGTTTCTATACCAGCCTTTGAAAGAACATCTGAATAATAAGGAATCACTTGAGAGTAAATGAATATTTCGTTTTGAAACTGAATATAGCATCTGCTGGATATTCGAAAACTCTCATCGCCTTTCATAAATTTTGCAATCAGCTCGTGAGACTTTTCTCTGAAAATATTCATGTTTTCTAATGGAGTTTATATTATTATATATTTAACTTACTTATTACTGCTTTCATCTAGAGTTTTGATACTCAATCTATACAGTGCTGACATAAATCCATCAAGACCACCCGCGTGCTGTACATCAAAATGTATTAATTTTTCTGGGACCAACTTTGCAACGATTTCTGGTATTAAAATATCAGTAATATACTTTAAATGACGTTTTTCGATAGCCATGTTTATGTTTCAAAAACTGGTATAAAGATGGTTTGTGTATTAGATGAGATACTTTCGTCTATTTGCATTAACGCCCCAAATCACTTGCTGTCAGCAGAGAAAAAAAATGTCAACAAACAACTTTGCTGTGGGTGCTATTCGCAATAGTTTCTAATTAATGCTGTCAATTGAAAGATGATATCCTGTACTTGACTATATTACACAATAAATAACACGTTTATTACATAATTTTGATGTACTAGAGTTATTTTCACACAATAATAAACAATTACACTTCACTTGAGAGATACTATCATGAACCATGCAGCTGAAGCTAGCGCTAGCGCCTGTTAAACAAAACTGACGACAAAGAGACAGGAACTAGCCTTATATGTGTTACTTTACTACGCGTAAAACAAACGTGATAAGGAATATACGAGTATGTATATATTAAAGAGCTCTCTGTGACCAGAGTAGGTATATTAAAATTTATAATGACTAAGCACTCTCGATCTCAACATTTTCTTTATCAGTAATTAAAGAAGTACCTAATAATACTACTGTGTCTCAACTCACAGTCTCATCGTACCGATATGAGAAATAGATTAATATAAGAATAAGAACAATATGTGTATTAAGAGAGAGAGAGAGAGATAATAGGTAGGACGTAGGAGTATTTCTTCAGAAAATGGCACAGGGTGCTCAGTGTTGCGCTAAGATAGTTTTGCTTGTGTTTGGCGTTTTATTTGATTTTGTTGAGAAACCGTATATTATTTTGTGCCAATATTTATTTTCTTTTCTTTTTTTCATGATTTGTGGCTAATATTTTTTTAAAGCATCTTAATGAAATCATTTATTATTCTCTCGAAATTCATGTTATAATCTAATTGACTGCGATTATAGAGGCAACATTTTTATATTTTTTGACCTTGTTGAAATATAGAATTCTCAAATAGTAAACAACAGTAGATATGTAACATTATCGAAGGCTATATAAAGCCGCTTATAATAAAAATACTCTCTCTCTTGTTTGAGTCGTCTACTTCTTTACATCGTCTTTCTTTCTTCCACTGCAAAGTGTTTTACCTCTGCTAATAGGTTATGGGCCCAGTACATACACGTGAAATACAGTAAAAGAAAAAAACGATTCGTGTTTCGTAAAGCGCATATAATTTTTTGACCAGTAATTTTTGCGTAATTATTTTTTGTTGAAAATATGGCGGAGAACAGTGTACCCGGATTAAAAATCGCAAAATTAAAAGGTAGAGAAAATTATGATACGTGGAAACAAGCGGCCGAAGCATATTTGAGAATTCGTTCGCTGTGGAAATATGTTGCAACGGCGGCTGGGGCAGGCAGTGAAGAAAAAGATGCAATTGCTAAAGCGGAAATTTTGCTTCTAGTCGATGAAATAAATTACTCATATGTTGGCCCAGCAGCAACTGCACATGATGCGTGGACGAATTTGGAAACGGCATTTGAAGACAGCGGCGTCACACGCAAGGTAGCCGTGTTACAAGCACTTGTTTCATTGAAATTGGTCGATTGTGAGTCAATTGAAGATTATGTGAACCGAATGATGATATTGTGGGCGAAAGTCCAAAAGGTCGGTTTCAATATCGATGACGAAATTGTTGGCTCGTTGATGCTTGGTGGATTGCCGGACACATACAGACCATTGGTGATGGCAATGGAAAATTCGGAAAAGAAGTTGTCTGCGGACAAGGTGAAAACAACGTTGCTGCAGGATGCATCGTTCGAACGTTCGAATAGTAGCCAAAGTGCTCTGTATAGCAAAAAGAAATGGAAGCCCAAGTCAAAGGCTGCCAAGAGTACCATTAAGTGCTTTGAGTGTGGAGAATATGGTCATTTTGATAAGAAATGCAAAAACAAGGAGAAAAATAAACCAAGCGTATTATTTTCGTCCCTAATAGCGAAAAATACCAGCGACGATTGGTTTATTGATTCTGGGGCGTCCGTCCATATGACGATGAAGCGGAACATACTCGAAAATGAAAAAAAAAATTTACAGTGGCGATGTAACTGTCGCAAATAATGGTAAGATGTCAGTAGTCAGCAGCGGAGAAGTTCGTATGGTTAATGATAGCGGTAAACCTCTCATCATGAAAGACGTCTTGTTTGTGCCGGACCTGTGCACAAATTTGGTTTCAGTTTCCCAAATGGTAAGAAATGGAAACAAAGTGGTGTTTGGCGACCATAGATGTGTCATTTTCAATAAATGCGGCGGTGTGATTGCGACGGCGACTATGGTGGACGACATGTTCAAATTAGATTGCAAATTGGCAGTGCTTCAGCGAAGAGAAAATTGTTCGATTGTTCTTGACAAAAACGCAACGTGGGTGAAGGAGCAAAAGGTATTCGCGACAAAAATAGATATGGAAACGTGGCATCGTAGAATGGGACACGCTGGCATTGACAAATTGAGAAAATTGCCATTGGTTGTGGAAGGAATAAACTTGCAAAAGAATAAGTTAGATTCAGTGTGCCTGACATGCGCAAAAGGTAAACAAACGCGGCGACCATTTCCAAACAGTGAATCGAGAGCATCAGCGCGATTGGAAATCGTGCATTCAGACGTTAGTGGACCGAAAGAAATTCAATCGTTGTTTGCAAATGTCAGCGAGTCTGAGGTACAATCATTTGGTGGAGCGCGGTTCTACGTCACTTTCATCGATGACTACAGTCGCATGTGTTTTGTTTATCTAATGCGTCACAAATCGGAGACATTTGCGAAATTTGTTGAGTTTCGAAATTTTGTTGAAAAACAAACGGGACTGCCGATTAAATGCTTGCGCACAGCCAACGGCACTGAATATTGCAACGGGAAGTTCGACGAATATTTGAAGGCCAATGGTATATTGCATGAAACAACCGCTCCGTACACGCCAGAGCAGAATGGCGTCGCGGAACGATTCAACCGAACCATTGCGGAGAAAATGCGATGTATGCTAGTCGACGCGAGTTTATCCAAAGGTTTTTGGGCAGAAGCAGCTTCGACGGCCGTCTACATAATCAACCGGTTGCCATGTTCGGGCAATAACAACAAAACTCCGTACGAACTGTGGTCAAATAAGAAGCCAAATTTGTCATTCATGCGTATTTTTGGATGCACGGCAATGGTGCATGTGCCAAAAGAGAAGCGACGCAAGTTGGACGTGAAGTCAATCGAGTGCATTTTCGTTGGATATTGCATGCAGTCAAAGGCGTATCGATTGTTTGAGAAGGCGACGAAGAAAATTCATATTAGTCGAGATGTCATTTTTATCGAAGAGAAATCCAATCGCAAGGTAACTACACAGAAGTCGAATGAAATTAATTATGTTTTTTTACCCGCAGTTAGTGAGAGTGTGGCCCCGGATGTAAACGAAGTTGGACTGGCTTCGAGTGACTCGATTGTTTGCAAAAATGAACTGTCTCCGTCAGAAATGACAGTAGTCGAAATATCTTCGGAAATGGACGAGAGTGACGAATTTGTTGATGCTGACGAACCAATCAACGAGATTTCTATGGGCGAAGCTGTCGACGACACAATATTGGAAATTTCCGACGAGGAGATTTCACAAATCGAAACGTCAATGGTGCATGAGCGGGTAATGCGTGCAGCACGAGCAAATGTAGCAGCGGCGTATGCAAGTGATCCAGACACTGTCGATGAGGCATTGGGGCGCTCAGATTCGGTGCAGTGGAAAACTGCTATGCAAAACGAGTACGATTCTCATCGAAAACCAAACATGGGAATTGTGCGATTTACCAGACAGAAAACGAGCCATAGACTGCAAATGGGTGTTCAAGCTCAAAAGGGACACCACATCGAATGCAGTCAAGTACAAAGCAAGACTTGTCGTTCGAGGATTTTCACAGCAGGAGGGAATCGATTATCAGGAGACGTATTCACCTGTCGTTAAATATTCATCTATTCGATTCCTGATTGCGATTGCTGTGAAAAAGGGGCTGCGAATACGACAATTAGATGCCGTGACTGCATTCTTAAACGGCGATCTCGAAGAAGATATTTACATGCTTCAACCACAGCATTTCAACGACGAAACGGGGCGAGTGTGTAAATTGAAAAAGTCGTTGTATGGTCTGAAGCAGGCAAGTCGCGCGTGGAACACTAAATTGAACGAGGTGCTAGGCGAGAGTGGTTTAACGCAATGCGATGCAGATCCATGTGTCTATTATTATGTCAAAGGTGACATCATTTTGATTTTGGCCATCTATGTCGACGACATATTGACGTTCTCCAACGATATGATGCTAGAAACGAAGATTGTGAGCGATTTGAAGCGACACTTCAAGATGAAAGATCTTGGCAATGTATCATCAATTCTCGGCGTCAATATTATAAGAGATGAAGAAAAGAACACAATTTCACTTGACCAGCAAGATTACATTGCGGAGATGCTGGAGCGATTCGGAATGGATGACTGCAATCCAATTTCAACGCCATTGGATTTGAACCAAATTTTGACTGCAGACATGGGGCCAAAGAACGATGAGGAAATTCAACAAATGAAGAAACGTCCTTATCAAGAAGCGATTGGCAGTCTGATGTACGCGGCACAATTGACTCGACCGGATATTTGCTTTGCGCTGTCAATGCTTAGCAAATTCAATAAAAATCCAGGAAGTGCCCATTGGAATGCGGTCAAACGCGTATTCAGGTACTTAAAAGGTACCATTAATCGACGATTGGTCTATCGAAAGTGCGACGACGAATTGATTGGCTTTTGCGATGCCGATTATGCACGCGACGTCGACGATCGAAGATCGGTAACTGGCTACACATTTGTGTTGTCTGGAGCAGCAATTTCTTGGTGCTCGAAGAAGCAACGGAGCGTTGCACTCTCGACCACCGAAGCGGAGTTGATGGCTGTGGTATCAGCGTCACAAGACGCACTATGGCTAAAGCGACTCGAAGGCGAAATCTTTCCCGACGCAACGAAGAACATTACCATCTATTGCGACAATAAGAGTACGATTCATGTGGCAGTAAACAACTCGTGCTCGCAGCAAACAAAACATATTGATGTTAGGGCGAAATTCTTGCGTGAGAAGATAAAGGCAAAGCTGATAAAAGTGGTATACATTCCGACCAAAGAAAATTTGGCCGACATACACACGAAACCGATGAACAGCGATAATCAATGTAAATTCACAAACTTACTTGGGCTAAAGATAAACGTATAATTTTTTTTTGTTTAAATTAATTTTTCTTCTAAATCCATTTGTCATATTCATTCATTAACTATTTTTTATTTGAAATTGAATTTTTACCATTATGAAATTCGGAGGGAATGTTGAAATATAGAATTCTCAAATAGTAAACAACAGTAGATATGTAACATTATCGAAGGCTATATAAAGCCGCTTATAATAAAAATACTCTCTCTCTTGTTTGAGTCGTCTACTTCTTTACATCGTCTTTCTTTCTTCCACTGCAAAGTGTTTTACCTCTGCTAATAGACCTGTTGGATATGATACACTTGAAAATTACCCATATTAATTACAATTACATATTAATTACAAAAACAAAACAAAAAATTGCATCTAATGCAAATCATTACCTTCTCCTTCCATTACCAGTTTTTAAAGAAAACTTAAAAATTTTAAATGGTGCCATGGTGCAAGGCCGTATAAGGGCTGACAGAAGGGTGACTTGTTTTTGCTGGTAAAAATATCAATGTGATGTTGCGTTGTCCAACATATTTTAAAACAAAAACTATGCATTCATATATTTTATTGATTCCCTTTTACTAAATGGAGATCTATTCGCACAAGTTACAGACTGCTTTAGGAACGAAATGCGTTGGAGCCGTTAATCAAGGAGAAAGTGTCTGTTAACATGCGCAAAGTTCACCCGTTTTTTACGCGCCTGCTAGTACAGTAGTTACACAGATAAGTACATTGTATACAATAGCCATAGGCAATAATCTTTCATACTGAGCCGAAAACAAACGAACGTGGAAAGAAAAAAAAATCGCATTCTCAAGTGAATTGCTCGGATCGTCCATTTAAGAGAATATTTTTACCAAATGCATGGAAAAACACTGTCCATGTCCGCTTAATAGAATCGTCCACTTAAGAGGAAAAAAATTCAAACAAAATCATACCAGCCAACCATCACACTACATATTGTCCGCTTAAAGGAATCGTCCACATAAGAGGGGTGTCCATTAAGTTCACAGTATTATGTATTTGGGTCCTGCTTTGATTGTAATTCTGATTAAAGAAATTGTGTAAAACTATTGCGTTTCAGGAAAACAATTAGATACAGATAATCGGCCCTAGCGAGGTATCCGTCGGAACGGAAATTTCTCCGATTTCATACGAATCGGAGGATTTTTGCTTCGAGGTATACGTCGGAACAGCTTTTCGGAACTTTGTTCCGACAAATATGCAACGCACACTGGCGTTTTGCGTTTCAGTGCGATGAAGTGCGTTTTTACTCATATTTTTGACAGTTTCATACGAATTTTCTTCCGATGTGCTCCGACAGGAATTGGTTGCGGAATTTGTTTACGATTTGCAGTGAAGTGTTGATAAATGAAAACAAAAAAAAAACATTTTAGCAAAGTAATTGGTTGTATTTGTTGCTTTAATTTGTGTTTCCAGTGCAAAAATAAACGAAAAAACAATCACTTAATAGGAAAACCCCGATGTAGCACGAAACAACATCATGTCAAATCAATGCGTTGTCGCATTTTAATTATTCTTTCCGATGTCGGATACCTCGAATGTAATTTGATTCTCCGACGGAATATGCGTTGCGGAGAATTCTCCGTTCCGACGGATACCTCGCTAGGGCCGAATAAAACCGACAGTTTTGCGAACACCTTACAAAATTTGTCTTCCATTGTATAAGTCTGCTTCCCCTTTGAACTGCGTCAAAGCAAATTGACCTTTCTTAACATTTGACTGATCCACAGGATTTATCCCTAAAACACAATCACGCTTTGAAGCTTCGCGTTGACAAAAGCATTCAGTTCAGCCATAGGAAATCAATGGAACCTATCACAATGCTGCGTTGCGTTTCAACTGGCAAAACGTAAAAGTAGAACGGAATGTAATGCTGTAAAGCGCAGCAAGTCACCGTGAAAGTTCAAACATATCTGAATTGTCTAATATTTCTAGGTTGTTGTTGTTGTTGTTGTTGTTGCTGCCTTCGTTTGGTTTGGTTGGAGAATTTTTTGTTTTGTTTTATTTGAGGTAAGTAAATTAAAATATTTTCTTTAAAATAAGTTAAAATAAAAAATTCATTTTCGACGAATCCCTCATCGCTCTCGTAAGAGATAGGGGCCCCTATTGTGAGTGTTGATAGTTGATCGTTGATCGACAACTGTCGATCGATAGACAACTTTGATTGTCGATTGCGATTGATATTTGTCGATATGACAGTCGCTTGTAGTCGATTACAAATGTCTGGTCGATGCTTTCTCTTGGAAGTGAAAAAATTGTGTGCGTACGAATAGCTAAAACCAATCGACGCAATCGACAATTGTCGTGACGATCGTTGATCGACAATCACAATAAGGGCCAGGGAGTTTATTTATAATATATGATAATATCAAACTTAAACTCTATAAAAATACCACCAACGGGTTGAAGCCTTGGAGGAGATAGGTAGATTGCTCTACTAAAGTTGTGTCAGTACTGCCAGTAGTCCTTTTCAATATTCTAGTACCTAGCTACCTACCTATACCCGAATCTGAGTTCTGAAATTCGAATCTGCGTTGTGTGTTGTATTGTATGCAGTTCTTTCAGGTAGGGAAGACAAAAACACAAACATTTTAAGTCCATATATATGTATGTAAAACGGTTTGGCAGGTAACTACTTGCAGCGCGCTATATTCTTTAATTAGATAGTTTTTGTTGAGTGGAATTCCACGTACATGTGATATTAGGGGTGGATTTTAATTAGATAATTGCAAGTAGATATATATTCGATGCCAGATGCAGGTATCCGAGTACCGAATATAAGATCATCATAATATTATATGGCAATATCCGAATGGCCAGTTGTGCGAAATTGTTTTTTCGATTTTTTTAACTTAATCTGATAAATTTATGCAGCTCGTTAATGTACCTATAAATGTCTGAGGTGCTTTAAGTGAACGCCACTCGGAAATTTCATTGCGTAAATTGACTGTAAATCTGGAATCAAATAAATTGTCTGTCAAAGTTTGGCACTTGTGATTTGCGTAACTTTCCGCGGTTGATTTCCGAGCCTAAATCGTTGCGGAAAACTATGAGGTCTGCGTAAACTATTCTCCATAATAAAATCTGACAGTTGATTTACGAGGTGGTAAATTTCTGCAGTTTACGCCGTTTAAGAGGCTTTTACGCGTTTAAGTGAATACCCTATGTTTGCTACTTTTTTTCAGACAAACCGGAAATTATGCGAGGAGAACTGATGAGAACCCACCCAACTGGTCTGATCCAAATGAAAATCAATTGGAGGAAGAGGAAGCTATCCCAAGAAGAGGAAAAAAACGACAGGCGGCTGATGATGATTTCAAAAACTTTTTGAATGGTCTTTCTACGGCAATGATTCCCTCCTCTGGTCCACCTCCAACATTGGATACTGATGAGGAATTCATGCTAAACATGACAAAAAGAATGAAACTGGATGAAACCATTGCCAGAAGAGGCAAACATTCTGCTTCATTCTAAAATATTGGGGGAGATCAACAATGAGCTGCTAAGGAACATACAGACAGTAGTTCCTTTTTTTCGATATTTTTTTTTATTTTCCTTTTCATTTATATAATGTAGATATTCATGAAGTATTATTTTTTGTTTGTTATTAATTAAGGTAAAAAAGTGTTCTCTTATGTGAAGGAGGCTGCGAATTTAGGTTAAGAAACAAAAATAATTGTGTAGCTATTTAGTTTTTATTTTTTTTTTTTTTTTGCAAACAAATGAGACTGAATTCTTTTTTTTTTAAGTAAATATGAATTTTCAATAAAATATGAAAAATAATCTATTTTCTTTAAATTTGATTGGCAAATAAATATTCTTTAATTTTATGGCTTTAAAGGAAAAGCCGAATCTCCCACTATATAGTGATTGCAAATGTAATCGGAATTCGGAAGCTTTTTAGGAAGATCGCCAGATATCACTTTTCGTCCAAATGATGGCTCAGCGAAAATTCCACCATCACTCTGACTCCCATAAGCGCCAATGTCAATTGCGCTGAACGTATAATTGGCATCGCAAGAAGCACTACGGAATGATGACCTTTATAATTGTAGTATTCAGATCCAGCTCCAGGAAGCGAATATTAATATGCTTTCCGTCAATAGCGGCGATGCAATTTTGTAAGTCCCACAGCATCTCGAAATCCATTGCGATTCTTCTCCAATCATCTTCGGTTGGTTGCGACAAATAAATCGGCATCAGAACATCCTAAAGGATATCGCATGTTTCGTATATGTTGCCTCGCAACAGTCGAATAGCCTATGCGAGACATCCAAGCTAAGACTTGCTTGGGAACTCCTTGCGATAGATATATCTAAAGCAAATGAATATTAAAGTATAACCAAACCAGTATAACCAACCACTGTGCTCGATTGGTTTTCTCCACGATGTCTTTAAAAGTTTAGCTTCTATTAGTGTCCGAAGAACTTCAAATGTTTGAGGTGACATTCTTGTTATTTTATAAACATGTTCCGGATCTCGCTCCCTCATTTGTTCAAAGTTAATTGAGTAGAAGCCTTCCCCATCTCTTTTGAGACTTAGCTCTCGAACCCACCAACGCCTCTCGGTCGGTTCTTCTACTTCCTCCAGGTATCTTAAATATCCCCTATATAACATATAACAGATATTCTGGAATTCATTTTCGCTTTACAAGTGAACTATTTAAATATTGTTATCTTATTGAGAAACAAAACAGCTGAGTTGAGGGATATTTCAAAGCGCACGTAAAGCTTACTACGTAGGGTGAAGCAAAGCGCCAAAGCGCGATTGTGATACAGGCATTAAGTTTTCATAATCGATATCATAAAAATGATACACTAAAACGGGATTCCTTGCATCCTTCCGAAGCTTTTGCAAATGTTCCGGTTTTTTTAACGAAAGTTCTGGATGAGGCTTCATAAACTTTATGTACAAATCTTCCCTTGAAACATTTAGGCCTATTCGGAAAAATCGGTTATTCTGCTATGAATTTTCTGTTATGAATCATGAAAGATCTCGGCCATAAAAGATCTTTTATAAATCGTATTCAGGGTTTCAAACTTTTATGAAAATCTGTTATGGAAGTTCGAAACTTTAAAATCTGTTACGAAGCTGTCAAAACAAACCGCAGAGTTTTTTTTATGCATAGACGGTAGGCACCTGATTAAATTTGTGCAAAATACATATTAAAATGCAGTCTGAAAAGAGTATATTTTGAATTATTAGAAACTGTAACGAAGCATTCGTTACATGCCGAAGACACCCTCCCCCCGCACAGGTCTAGTACCAGCCACAGTACTCTCGAAGTCATCCGAAAATAATAAACAAATAAACCACCAAACATACCTCCCCCCCCCCCCTACCGCACTGGTACAATATCGCCAACAGCGATCAAACACCAGTAACCAACGTAATGCACCGAGAGAGAGAGAGAATTACGCTCCACACACCGAACACAAATCATGTGATGTAAACAAATAAATAGTTTTGCTCAGCCATATAAGTCACACTCGCTTTCTGGACAAAATTACATGAGAGGAGAAGAAAATTCCGAAACGATCGAGCAACATTCAGAAGTGGCAAAGTACCAATCCGGTGTACAGCTGAAAGTGTTCCCGAAATAGCTATATATTAGCTGTTGGTAATTTTTGGTACTAAGAACCTGAGGGTACTTAGTGTAAATTCCAAGGCTACTTCCCCGTAGACTTGTGTACCGCCAGGACTGTCGCAAGACGGACCTGTGAACCGCCAGGACTGTCGCAAGACGGACCTGTGTCCCGCCAGGACTGTCGCAAGACGGACCTGTGAACCGCCAGGACTGTCGCAAGACGGACCTGTGTCCCGCCAGGACTGTCGCAAGACGGACCTGTGTCCCGCCAGGACTGTCGCAAGACGGACCTGTGTACCGCCAGGACTGTCGCAAGACGGACCTGTGTCCCGCCAGGACTGTCGCAAGACGGACCTGTGTACCGCCAGGACTGTCGCAAGACGGACCTGTGTCCCGCCAGGACTGTCGTAAGACGGACCTGTGTCCCGCCAGGACTGTCGCAAGACGGACCTGTGTCCCGCCAGGACTGTCGCAAGACGGACCTGTGTACCGCCAGGACTGTCGCAAGACGGACCTGTGTACCGCCAGGACTGTCGCAAGACGGACCTGTGTCCCGCCAGGACTGTCGTAAGACGGACCTGTGTCCCGCCAGGACTGTCGTAAGACGGACCTGTGTCCCGCCAGGGTTGTCGCAAGACGAACCTGTGTACCGCCAGGACTGTCGCAAGACGGACCTGTGAACCGCCAGGACTGTCGCAAGACGGACCTGTGTCCCGCCAGGACTGTCGCAAGACGGACCTGTGTCCCGCCAGGACTGTCGTAAGACGGACCTGTGTCCCGCCAGGACTGTCGCAAGACGGACCTGTGTCCCGCCAGGGTTGTCGCAAGACGAACCTGTGTACCGCCAGGACTGTCGCAAGACGGACCTGTGTACCGCCAGGACTGTCGCAAGACGGACCTGTGTCCCGCCAGGGTTGTCGCAAGACGGACCTGTGTCCCGCCAGGGTTGTCGCAAGACGAACCTGTGTACCGCCAGGACTGTCGCAAGACGGACCTGTGAACCGCCAGGACTGTCGCAAGACGGACCTGTGTCCCGCCAGGACTGTCGCAAGACGGACCTGTGTCCCGCCAGGACTGTCGTAAGACGGACCTGTGTCCCGCCAGGACTGTCGCAAGACGGACCTGTGTCCCGCCAGGGTTGTCGCAAGACGAACCTGTGTACCGCCAGGACTGTCGCAAGACGGACCTGTGTACCGCCAGGACTGTCGCAAGACGGACCTGTGTCCCGCCAGGGTTGTCGCAAGACGAACCTGTGTACCTATACGAACTGCCGCAGGGCATCCTAAAATACCCGTCCGAAAGTCAAGCCGCCTCAGTAAGTCGAGACACCGACTCCAGAAGATCGAACACCGAGGATACCGAGAGGAAAAATCACCGCCGCCGAATTTATTATTAAGATTATTATAACATAACATTGTAAACTAGATAGTAAGCCAAATAAAGAAATCCTATGTATATATGATAACCTAATAAGGTAGACTATAAGAAAAAGTAATAAAACGGAAACTTCAAAACCAAAGTTAGTGTTTCTTTGGGAAGAATCTTGGCGATCCGGCGAGCTAACCCCAGCCTCGACAAAAAGCACCTCACAAAACTAAATAATTGTGTAATAAATACTGGATCATCTTTTTAGGAAAAAGCCTGATATGAACTGTATCCGTAAAAATGTAGTGTCGCGAGAAACTTGAAATAAATATCCAACTTTACATCGTCATCATTAGAAATACAATTTACCTGAATTTGAAATGAAATGGTTGTATTCGTGTTTAATAAATTGTTCCAATCCAATCTAAAGAGCTGAATAAAACTCATACATTAGGAAGATCAAATGGATTACTATTTATTCTTAGTTCCAGCAAAAGTGATCGGTGTCTTCGTCTAAACCAAAAATATTCATTCAATCATTTTCAATGGTCCCCTTATCCAAGTGGGTTGCGGGTGTAGGTTGCTCAAGTGGACTTAAGTCGGTTGCGGGTATAGGTTGCTCAAGTGGACCCTCCATAGCTCTCGATTCTCTGACATCGTCTCTAAATCATCAAGGGCAATCCTCATACGGGTATAGAGGAGAGATTATGAACTTGATATAACCATTTCATACTGGGTCTCTAGAGGACGCCTGCCTGATGATGGTACGGATTCCATAGGACGTCGTGCGATCCTGGTTGGGGAGACGCGTTTAACATGACCAAACCACCGAAGCATGGATCGCTCCGCCCGAGAACTAGCTACTTGAC